>OZ012740.1:572687004-573159504 GCA_963859935.3 Lathyrus sativus
CTCACAAGGGTGATCGAGTTCTTACCAAATGGAACTGTCATAATATTCGTGACATTAACCAGAGCATCAAGGAGGTTGAGTTTGATCAGAGCATTTTGCTTTGGCATATTGCTACAGATCTTTGCTATTTAGATGATGACGAGTCTCAAAACTTAAACGGTGTTGCTCTCCAAAGTTGTGAAAAAAGCCAATTGGTGTCTAATTATATGTTATATCTTCTTGTTATATGTCCTTTTTTGCTGCCAAATGGAATAGGACAGATCAGATTTGAAGACACATGTGCAGAGGTGGATGAACTTTTGAAAGAGAGAAAATACATTAAAAAAAGAAGTGAAGTTTGCAAGATGATACTTAGAGTGAATACAACTATTTCACCATCAGAGGTTAAAGGCGATAGAAGCAAATCTGTGCTGTTTGATGCATGTAGGCTTGCGAAATCACTACAGTCTCTAGAAACGGAGGAGAACTGGTCGAAAGAAAGGAAATGGAAAATGATAAGTAATGTATGGGTGGAGATGTTGTGTCATGCAGCAAGCCAATGCAGAGGACTTAATCATGCTAAGCAACTGAGCCAGGGGGGTGAGTTGCTTACCCATGTGTGGCTTTTGATGGCTCATTTAGGCATAACAGAACAATTTCAGATTTCTAAAGGTCATGTAAGGGTCAAATTGAAGCTCTCATAATATGTTTTGGTTAGGGATGTTCAAATAAATCGGTTATTTAAATAATTCATATCTATATCCAAATCCGATTATTAAAAACCGGTTAATTATTAGTATGATTTTAACCAAATCCATATTTTGGATATATTTTTAATATGGTTTTAACCAAATTCATAATTTGGACATCCATATCCAAAATAAAAACCAAATTATGGACCTATATATTTTGTTAAAACCTATATATTTAACATGAACCTATATATTTTGTTAAAACCTATATATTTAACATGAACCTATATATTTAAAATCAACATAGTAATTTTTAGTTACTATATATTTGAAATATTAGTAAAGTTAATTTTTAAAGGGAATTAAATTTCTACTTCGTAACAGTATTTTTAGTTACTCTTGTTGATCACTAATATGTTGATTTCTATATATTTTGATGAAAATACACACCTATATATTTTGTTACTAGTATATTGTGAAATTTTTAAAGGGAATTAAGTTTACACATAGTAATATTATAATTTTGAAAACATCAATTTTAAAATAAAATTAAATCAAAACTAATTATAAAATTGGTTATGGATATAACCGGTTTATAACCATTTTAAAAGATAAAAACCGGTTATGAGAATTGGTTTTAAAAACCGGTTGTAATATATGGATTATTTATGGTTATGGATTGGTTTTGAACATTAACCATCCATGACCACCCTTAATTTTGGTGAGTGAGTAGTTAAGAAAGATTAATAGTTCTAGTAACTTCCAATATTATTTTGCTTTTTTTATTTTATTTCTTGCGCTTAATAAGATCATAGTGTGTCTTCTAATTTTTGTGGTGAACTAGTGTAATGATGTAATATTGAAATTTGGTTAGTATGGTATTCCATATGTACGACTTAGTTTTTTATGATACATTTTTAGAAATAATTACAACAAAAATGAATTTAAAATAGGGTTAAAAAACTCTTCATTACAAAATCGGTTTGTAAAGTGAGGGATATCGCTCTATATAAACGTTTTCAATAATTTGAGATTTTTTCAATACATCCCTTCACGCCCAGCATTTTCCCAATACACTTTCACACATCCAGAATTTTTCCAATACACTCCTTCAACACTCTTTTAGATTTGGTGTGTGGATATAAACAGTGAGCAGCTCGTGGTCCGATCGATAGGCTCAGATACTATATTAGAGTTTGACCTAATTCATCCTTATAAAACCGACTTTAAAATGAGGGATGTCCCTCTATATAAAAAATTTCAAGATTTTATGTCCAACCAAACTTAAGAGTTGAGATTTTCCCAATTAAATCATACCTGAACCTAAACCATCTTACGAAACCATCTAACTCATTTGCATAACATAATTTGGAGTGCTAGAGTTGTATGTGTTTTGATAACTCTTAGTTTTGCATATCTGGGTCTATGTTCGTACAAGGGTGTTGCATGTTAGTGTTAAATGTAATTCATAGTGTGTCGAAGTCAAAATAGCAAGGAAGCAGTCGAAGTCTAAATCAAGTGTCGAAGTGTAGAAGCTTTCAGTGTGTCGAAACAGTTTGTTTTGACACAGATTTGTTTTGATGAGATTTGATATGATTTAGATTAGATTTGATTTTGAATATTTTGGGTCTTTTATGTTTTGGGCTTTTGTAAACCTAAAACTATAAATAGGTGTCTTGCTTTGTAATCAAACATAGAACAGATTTCACAGTTGTAGAGTTTAGCAAGTGAAAGTTCAATAGTAATCAGAAATCCCACGGTTTGTGGGTAACACAATTTTCTCCAAATATTTCTTCTCCCATTCTTCTCTTTCTTGTTGTTTGTTTGTTATTCTTCTTCTCTTTTGCTGTTCTTGATAACTCTTTACTTGTTATCACCATTACTATCATATTGTGGGTTTGTTCATCAATCTTGAGATCAAGATTGAAGGGAATTCTTTATAGGGTGTGAGGTGAATTTCCAACATCTGATATCTAGAGCTCCGATTAAGAGATTTAAGGAAGGAAGATAGTGATGGAGATGAACTATCTGAACAACAACTTTCCGGCAACCCTGCCAATTCTCAAGAAAGACAATTATGAGAATTGGTGCAAGCAGATTAAGGTGATTTTCTGTTATCAAGATCTTTGGGATCTTGTGAAGGACGAAGTACCATCGCTTGGGGAGAACGTAACGGAGGCGGAAAAGGTTGCGTACAAAGAATTGAAGAAGAAGGATTATAAAGCACTCTTTATAATTCATTAGTGTGTTGACCCTGATAACTTTGAAAAGGTTAGTGATGTTGATTCAGCAAAAGAAGCATGTAAGATTCTTGAAAAGTCGTTTGGAGGCGCAGAGAAGGTGAAAGAGGTGAGGTTACAAACTCACAAGAGAACTTATGAGTTGCTTCAGATGGAAGACAACGAAAGCATTACAGATTTCTTCACCAGAGTTACAAAGTTGGTGAATCAAATCAAAGTATATGGAGAAGCTCTGACGATGAAAGCAGTTGTCTCAAAGATTTTGAGATCGTTGGCTCCAAAATTCGATCACGTGGTAGTTGCCATAGAAGAGTCGAAAGATCTGTCAGTGTTGACGAAGGAAGAGCTTCAAGGAACTCTTGAGTCTCATGAACAGAGGATGACTGAGAGAGCTGCAGGAAAGTCGAAAGATATGGCTTTGCAGGCGCAGTCAGAAAAGGAAAGAAAAGGCAAAGGTAGCTTGAATGACAACGAAGGAGGAAACTAGTCGAATCAAAAGAAACCTTGGAACCAAGGCAACCAAAGAGGTGGTGTTGCAGGTAAAGGAAGAGGTGGTGGTCGAAAGACAGACAAAAGTCACATTCAATGTTTCAATTGCCAGAAGTATGGCCATTATGTTAGTGATTATCCAGAAAGGAAGAGAAATCAAGAGACTGATGCAAAGATGGCGAAACATGAAGAAGAAGAAACGTTGCTAATGGTCACAACAAAAAATAAAGAAAGATTCTAAGATCAGTGGTACTTGGACTCAGGATGCTCATCACACATGACAGGAAGGAAAGATTGGTTTGTCAACATGAAGCCCTCGTCGAAGAACACAATGAAGTTTGAAAATGACAACACTCTAGCAACTGAAGGTGTTGGTGATGTTCTGATTATGAGGAAAGATGGAAAAATGTCAACAATTTCCAATGTGTTGTACATACCAGGCATGAAGAGTAATTTGCTCAGTATAGGGCAGCTTGTCAAAAAGAACTACAAGGTAGTTGTCAAAGACAAGATGATGAGAGTTCTCGACGCATGTGGTAGATTAATCTTGAAGGCTCCAATGTCTCAGAATAGGACCTTCAAGATTGAACTCAATGTGATGGAGCACAAGTGTCTAACAACTGCAGCCAACAGAGATGAGTGGTTATGGCATTTTCGACTAGGTCATCTTAACTTTAATGACATCAGAGAACTGAAGAGAAGAAATATGGTTTCAGGATTACCAGAAATCGACATTCCAAGTGAAGTCTGTGAGGAGTGTGTTCAGTCGAAACAACACAAGAATAGCTTCAGCAAGGATGCAGGACAGAAGTCGAAGGCAATACTTGAAGTCATATACTTTGATGTATGTGGTCCAATCCAGGTGGATTCAATTGGTGGCAATAGATACTTTGTCCCTTTTATAGATGATTATAGTCGAAAGTTGTGGACTTACCTCATCAAGAAGAAAAGTGATGTGATTGAGGTATTTTCCAGATTCAAGTCCATGGTCGAAAGACAGAGTAGTCGAAAGCTGAAAATTCTAAGGACTGATGGTGGTGGAGAGTATGTGTCGAAAGAGTTCGATACACTATGTGTAAAAGAAGGGATTGTGCACGAGGTGGTGTCGCCCTACACTCCACAGCAAAATGGGATTACAGAATGCAAGAACAGAACCATCATGAATATGGTGAAAAGTATGTTGAATGGAAAGTATCTACCCAAAGAATTATGGGGAGAAACAGTTTCGGCAGCAACATATATATTAAACAGATGTCCGACGAAGAAGCTTGAAGGATTCACACCAGAAGAATGTTGGTCTGGTGTTAAGCCTAGTCTCAGTCACTTAAAGGTGTTTGGATCTATAACACATAGACATGTGCCAGATCAGTTGAGAAGGAAGCTTGATGATAAGTCGAATCAGATGATCTTGATAGGATATCATTCGACAGAAGGTTACAAGTTGTTCGACCCAATGAATAAGCAGGTAGTGATCAGCAGGGACGTGATCATAATTGAGCTTAAAGAATGGGATTGGACTGAGAATTCCAAGAAGGTATTAGTGAGAATCTCTTATGAAGAATCATCCACTGAAGTCGAAATAGAAGTTCGACAGGAACCAGTTGCAGATGAAGCAGGTTCAAGCAGACCTCGATGAATAAGACACATGCCTGCAAGGTTGAGAGAAGGTGTAATTACATCAGATGATGTAGTCGATGAAGAGGGTGAGCTGGTACATTATGCTTTCTACGCAAATGTCAAACCAGTCAATGCAGCTGAGGCATTGAAAGATTTGAAGTGGGTGAAAGCAATGACTGAAGAGTTGGAGTCCATCAAAGTCAATGATACCTGATCACTTGTCAAATTTCCGCAAGGCAAGAAGGCAATTTATGTGAAGTGGGTTTACAAGGTGAAGGTAAATCCTAAAGGAGAAGTAACTCGACACAAGGCGAGACTTGTGGCGAAAGGATTTCTTCAGAAGGAAGGAATTGACTTCGATGAAGTATTCACACCTGTTGCTAGAATCGAAACAATCAGGTTGGTTGTTGGTCTAGCAAATATGAACAACTGGCACACATGTCAGATGGACGTGAAGTGTGCATTCCTTAATGGCCCCTTATACGAAGAAGTTTATGTTGCACAACCAGCTGGGTTTGGGAAACAAGGCGAAGAAAGAAAGGTGTACAGGCTTCATAAAACCCTGTATGTACTTAAGTAAGCACATCGAAATGAGGTTCCATTATCTTCGAGAGCAGGTAGCAGAAGGGAAGATGAAGTTGGAAAACTGCAGAATTGAGAATCAGATTGCAGATATCATGACGAAGGGAGTGCAGGTCGAAGCCTTCAGAAGACTAAGAGTCATGATGAATGTAGACGGTTTAGACACAATGAATTAGGTGGTGTGTTAAATGCAATTCATAGTGTGTCGAAGTCGAAATAGCAAGGAAGCAGTCGAAGTCTAAATCAAGTGTCGAAGTGTCGAAGCTTTCAGTGTGTCGAAACAGTTTGTTTTGACACAAATTTGTTTTGATGAGATTTGATATGATTTAGATTTGATTTGATTTTGAATATTTTGGGCCTTTTATGTTTTGGGCTTTTGTAAACCTAAAACTATACATAAGTGCCTTGCTTTGTAATCAAACATAGAACAGATTTCACAGTTGCAGAGTTTAGCAAGTGAAAGTTCAATAGTAATCAGAAATCCCACAGTTTGTGGGTAACACAACTTTCTTCAAATATTTCTTCTCTCATTCTTCTCTTTCTTACTGTTTGTTTTTTATTCTTCTTCTCTTTTGCTATTCTTGATAACTCTTTACTTGTTATCACAATTACTATCATATTGTGGGTTTGTTCATCAATCTTGAGATCAAGATTGAAGGGAATTCTTCATAGGGTGTGAGGTGAATTTCCAACTGTTTATTTTGGTAACTCTTAGTTTTGCGTATCTGAGTCTAAGAATAAATGGAGATGAAAATTGAGAAATAAATTTGTTCAATAAATTTCTAAAACGTGTGTTTCCAAACTAAGCTTAAGGAACAATTTTTCCTCACTAATCTTTGTACGTTGGATGCAAAAGGGTTTACCGGCGAATTTCCTGCAGGATACTTTGAAATACTTACTCTCATGCATCAGAGAAGAGAAAGATGATTTAGAATGAGAAAATAATTCTGAGACTGAATAATTTTTCATGCTTTAATCAGATGTCAAGAACCTCTTATTTATAATGAAATTCACATCTATTTAGAAACAAAAAACATATTTTCAAGGTTTTGCATCGTTTTGATTATAACGTATAAAAGACGGTATTGCACCTTTTCAGCATAAAATTAGCATTGTTCAGTCGCTAAGTTACATTTGTTCCTAAATAAAAGGTAACTAGTTAATTTTCATTTTAAATTATTTATATTTAAATAAATAACAAAATTATTCAAGTAACCATCCAATTTTTTAGATACAAAATTTAAATATAATATTTATTTCATTATTTCAAATAATACAATCATGCAACATATTATTTTGGAAAATTTTCTACAATCCCCCACCATTTTCAAAATAACTAAATCTCATAATTTTGGAAATATCATGGTTTCAGATATTGGTATTTTACGATTTGAACCAATATTTAGTAAGTTATGGGTTCCACTCATCCCGAATAGACATTGGTAGACAAGCTTTGAACCAACTATTTATTAGAACAGGTGTACAAAACTTACACATGAAATCTCGATACTTTCAAAAGAATTGTAAATATGACACGTTTGATAAGACCCTATGTCATGTATCCTTTTCATGAGAATTTAAGAATCAAGCCCTTGAACTCTGTGAAGCGACGCATTTCATTCACATATAGGTAGATTATATCAGAAATGCTCCTATAATAAGTATTTCAGCAAACATGTGTTATTTATCTATTAAGAGAATTATCTCATCCTATCATTTTGCTTTTATGGTCTAAGTACGTTTTGCCCCTTGGGATGTATGTATTGTCAAGTACTTCAATCACTCTAATAATGTACTTTCATCATTGAATTCAAGACTTGATTTTAATCAAGTGTGAGTTAAGTTTCGACTATTGTTGATCAATTAGATATGGGATTAAGACCTATCCCCAATGATGTCTTCAACACCGTGTCTTTTGTCAGACATTTCGTCAAAGGATCTGCAAGATTATTTTTAGTTCTTACATACACTATGGAGATTACTCCATTTAAAATTAAATCCTTCACATAGCTATGTTTTATACCAATATGTCTTGATTTTCCATTATATACTTGGCTATATGCTTTAGATAGTGTGGATTGACTATCACAATGTATGGATACATGTGCTATTGGATTTGGCCAAATAGGTATCTCATATAACGAAATTCCTAGCCATTCAACCTCTTTACTACCTGCTGCCAAAGTAATATGTTATGCAGCCATGGTAGAGTCGGCAATGCAAGTCTGTTTCTTTGAACTCCAAGAAACAACACCTCCACCAAGATTGAAGATTCATCCACTAGTGGAGGCATGATCTTCTACATATGTTACCCAACTGACATCTGTATATCCTATTAACAACATGTCAATGGTCTTTACTTGGATTACTTGTATATCAGCTTAACTTGTCAACAACATATGTTATATCAGGTCTGGTACTAGTCATAGCGTACATCAAACATTCGATTACCTTTGAATATTCAAGTTGTGCCACAAGACATCCTTTATGTGGTTGCAAATTAACATTTTGATCAAATGGGGTAGAAACAGATTTGCAATTGAAATGATCAAATTTCTTAAGCACTTTTTCAATATAGTGAGATTGAGATAAAGCAATATGTTCACCAAATCTTATGATTTTAATCCCTAAAATCACATCTGCTTCACCTAAATCTTTCATATCAAAATTTTTGGATAAGAAAGCTTTAGTTGTTTCTACATCTTTTAATTAAGTGCTAAAGATTAACATTCATCCATATATAAACAAATCATAACCCCTTTTCCATTGTTAAATTTACTATAAATACATTTGTCAGATTCATTTATTTTGTATTCATTGGTCAACATAACTTGGTCAAATTTTTGATGTCGTTGTTTGGATGCTTGTTTTAACCGATATAAAGACTTAGTTAATTTACACACTTTGTGTTTCTGACATTTGATAACAAACCCTTTAGGTTGTTTCATATACACCTCTTCATCCAACTCTCCATTTAGGAATGTAGTTTTAACATCCATTTGATGAATGAAAAATTTATAGATGGAAGCGAGTGCCAAAAGCACTCTAATTGATGTAATTCTTGCAACAGGTGCATATGTATCAAAATAATCAATTCATTCTTTTTGTGTAAATCCTTTAGAGACAAGTCTAGCTTTGAATTTTTCAATGGTACCATCAACTTTCATTTTTCTTTTAAAGATCCATTTACAACTTATTCATTTTGATCCTAGTGGGAGATCTACTAGTTTCCAGGTTTTATTACCCATAATTGAGTTCATTTCTTCTTGGATAACTTCTTTCCAAAAGGCAGAATCTTGAGATTTTATTGCCTCTTCAAATGTTTCTGGATCGTTCCCTAGGTTATAGCAAATTGGTCTATAATAATTTATTGAATTATTATTTTCTTCTACAAGAAACATGAAGAAGTAAGATCCATAGTTTTTCACTTTTCGGATTCTTTTACTTCTTCTAGATTCTAAACATGCCAACATATCATTATTAGATACATTACTTTCTAGACTTAGAATATCATAATGAACAATGTCTTTAGGATTTTTAATTGAGGTGAATCTACTTTCTTAAAAAATTGTATCTCTCGACTTAATCACGATATTAATAGGATATGAGTCATTGGATTCAATAACCATGAATCTATATGATTTGCTATTTTCAGCATATCCCAGAAATACACATTCAATTTCTCTTTCTCCCAATTTCTTTCTCTTTGGTTCAGGCACCTTTACAATTGCTCTACGACCCCAAACTTTTAAATAATTAAGATTGTGTTTTCTTTTCTTTCAGAGTTCATATGTGGTTATCTTATTCTTTTTGCTACGAACTCTATTCAATATATAACATGCAGTTAGCATGGCTTCACCATAATACCCTTTAAATAAACCAGAATATGATAACATGGCATTTACCATTTCTTTCAACACCCTATTTTTCCTTTCTGCTATCCCATTTTGTTATGGGGAATACGGTGCAGTTATTTGATGCATAATACAGTGGACTCAAAATAATTAGGATGATAGAACTCTCTCCCTCTATCACTCCTAAAACATTTAATGAAGGTTTCATGTTGAAGTTCTACTTGTGCTTTCAAAATTTTAAATTTGTCTAATACTTCATCCTCATAGTGCATTAAATAAACGTAACAAAATCTAGTGCAATCATCAATGAAAGGGATAAAGTACTTTTTACCACCTATTGTGGGCCAACCATGTAAATCACATACATCAGAATAAACTAAATCTAACACTTTAGAACTTCTTTCAACTATTTTAAAAGGTTGTCTTGTGATTTTAGTTAACATACAACTAGTACATGAATTTGAATTTTTGTCAAGTGTTGGAATTAAATTTGATTTCATTATATCATTTAATTTTCTAAAATTAACATTTCCTAGTCGCACATGCCATAAATCACAAGACTCAATAATATAAGCAAAAATCACATTATTATTATTGTTATTAACAACATTACACGTGAACATATTCTCAAAAAGATAATCTTTCCCTACAAACATTTCCCCTTTAGAGAGAATAAATTCATCTCCCTCAAATACATATTTAAAACCATACTTATTTAAGTAAATGTACATAAATCAAATTTTCCTAACTTCGGTAACATAAAATACATCTTTAAGAGTGAGTATTTTTCCAGATGTGAATTCAATTTCTACTAATCATTTTTCTTTGACTTGTATAGTAGAAGTATTTCCCATGTACAAAACACTACCATATTATTCATTGATGGTCTTGAATAGTTCTTTATTTTTGCACACATGACGGGTAGCACCAGAGTCTATCCACCAAGAATTAATACCTTTTATCATATTAATTTCAGAGATGACAACAACAAGATTGTCTTTTGTTGCTTTTGAATTCTTTTCTTTATTCTCTCTTTTCAAGAACCTGCACTCATTTTTAAAGTGTCATGATTTTCCACTTTTATCTCTCTCTAGTTTCAATAATTGTTTCATCTTCTTTTTCCACTGGTCTTGGAATGTTAAGGACATACACCACTTTCAATGTTGTGAGAAGAAATTTTATTTTTTTCTGCCAAACGGATAAAATTGTCTCCATCGAACTTCTCTAATTTCACAAAGTCAGAAGGCATATCTTTTAGTGAAGAAACCATTGAATAAGATGAATTGTTCCTTAAGAATGTTAGATATTTTGTTTCCGGGCTGCTGCAAAACTAAGAATAAATGGAGATGAAAATTGAGAAATAATTTTGCTCGATAAGTTTTCAAAGCGTGTGTTTCCACACTAAGCTTAAGGAACAATTCACCCCCACAATCTTTGTATGTTAGATGCAAAAGGGTTTATTGGCGAATTTCCTGCAGGATGCTTTGAAATCCTTAAAGAGAATTATACAATCTCTCTAAGCGTATATTTTGATAGTATTTTACAGAAGAATGTTTCTTTTACTTGCTCTCATGCAATAGAGAAGAGAAAGATGATTTAGAATGAGAAAATAATTTTGAGACTGAATAATTTTTGATGCTTTAATCAGATGTCAAGAACCTCGTATTTATAATGAAATTCACATTTGTTTAGACACAAAAAACATCTTTTTGAGATTTTGCACCATTTTGATTATAACGTATAAAAAGAGGTATTGCATCTTTTCAGCATAAAATTCGTATTGTTCAGTTGGTAAAATATCTGTTCTTAAATAAAAGATAACTAGTCACTTTTTCATTTTAAATTATTTATATTTAAATAAATAACATAATTATTTAAGTGACCATCCAATTTTTTAAATATAAAATTTTAATATAATATATATTTCATTATTTCAAATAATATAATTATTTAATATATTATTATTTTGAAAACTGCAACAAAAATAAGAGGAGAATGAGAGAGGAGATGAAAAAAATTATAAATGTCATTAAGAATAAAAAATGTGTTATATAATCTTCGCGCTATTATTATAAATGAATAAAATACTCCAGAGTATTTAATGATATGATAAAAAATTTCTTCAAATTTCATCTTAGATTTTAAGTTTAATCTCAACTTCAAACTTACAGTAGTGCTAAATTTTCTTGAAAGAGAGTTTTGATATCCATTGCAGTCACATTTATCTAAGGAGAATTAATGTTTAAGATTTTATATACCCCTTCCTTTTTGTAAAATATATTTCATTCTATTTTTAAGTTGAAGAAAGAAAAAATTTAAAAGTAAATTACTCATGCATCTACCTTTAAAATAAAAATAAAGAGCTTGAGAGTTACACAAATATTCAAGATAAAACAATAATGCATCAAAACAATTGGTCAAATGTGTTCTGGCCTGGGCCCTGGGCTGACCACGCGGGACCAACCCAATAATGTTCCACCAGGCTCTGTCCAGTCCGGGCACCGCGTCGGACATGAGGTCCCCGACAAGCCAGAAGGGCCTCCCTGCGAGGAAGGTCTGCCTCAACTACGTCGGGCAGGAGACTCCCCGCTCGATCAAACATTGCCCCCCGCGGGCAAAACCCGCTCTCCTGTCGGTCAGGACAACGTGTCCATCACGCGTTCTCCACGTGCTCCCCTCTGCGGGGACACGTCACTATCCAACTGCCCACCTCCGAAAGAGCAGGTCAAACCCACTTTCAGGAGTTCACAGAGCAGTTGAACTAGGGCGAAGACCACGTTCTGGTCTTCATTACACCACGTAAGCCCTAACAGTCACTTGGGTTGGGCCTGGCCATCCAACCCAACTCAAATGACTGTTGGCCCAGCGCTGGAGTCTCTCTATAAATACCCTCTTTCACAAGAGAGCCAGGTAATTTCACTCCTTACCCCTTTTTGTACTTTGCTCTCACTCTGCCCAATTCCTTACTTTGGCATCGGAGTGTCTTGCAGGTACACCCCCTTCTCCTCCTCATCATCGATGAACAGGTAGCAGTCCAACAAAGTGTGGGCAGTCCGTGATCCCCTTCTGATCAGGTCAGATCAGTGGCGCCGACCCTCCAACTCGACGAATCCAACCTATCCCCCTTGTGGGCTCCGACCTCCAAGGATTCAATGGGACGACCACGAGACCGTGGGGATACGTGGAACTGAAAGTCACGTTCGGGGAAGAGGAAACCGCCAGGGAGATCAGTATCCGTTTCTTAGTCATCGAGTGCCCATCCCTCTACAATTGTATCCTGGGCAGGACGACGATGGCAGAACTCACCGCGGTGCCTTCCACCGTCCACCTAAAGATGAAGTACTACATGAGGCGGGGGGCCGTGGTGACCCTGAACGGGGACATCGAGGCCGCCCGGAGGTGCTTCGAGGCTGCGCTGAAAGGCTTGAACACCATCGCCCTAAAAACTAATAAGGCAACCCCAACTGTGACACCGAAGAGCGAACCAAAGGAGCTCGTTGGATCCGTGGACCTCGACAGCCGCTTCGCGAAGGACCCCGATCACGAAGAAGTGGCCGGCCAAGCCAACGGACAGCCCACCCACCCAGCACGCCCCATCCCAGACGGTGAATTCGAGATCGTGACGCTCGGGGACGACAAGAGCAGAACCGTGAAGATCGGAGTCGGACTCCCAGACTTAGCGAAGAGACAGCTACAGGCCTGCCTCCACGAGAACGCCGACCTCTTCACCTGGAGCGCCGCGGAAATGCCCGGACTCTACCCCGAGGTCGCCTGCCATCAGCTGTCCATCAACCCGACTGCGAAGGCTGTAGTACAACGTAGGCGTAGACAGTCCCCCGAAAAGTCGACGGCGGCTGAAAAAGCTATAAAAGACTTCCTAGAGGCAAATTTTATTTCGGAAGCCCGGTATTCAACCTGGCTGTCCATTTTTGTACTCGTTAAAAAGAATAATGGAAAATGGCACATGTGCGTTGACTATACCGATCTCAACCGGGCATGTCCTAAGGACGCCTACCCTCTCCCCAACATCGACAAACTCGTTGACAACTCCGCGGGCTTCAAGCTCTTGTCCTTTATGGACGCATACTCGGGGTACAACCAGATCCCGATGGCCGAGCACGACAAACAGAGCACGACCTTCATGACAGCGTCGGGCAACTACTACTATAACATAATGCCTTTCGGCCTAAAGAACGCTGGCGCCACGTACCAACAGATGATGAACAACGTCTTCCGGGGGGAAATCGGCGACATGATCGAAGTGTACATGGACGACATGATCGTCAAGTCCTACACGGAATTTGACCACAGGGCCCATCTCAGAAAGGTCTTCGACACAGCGAGGAAATGTCGAATGCGCTTCAACCCGGAGAAATGCACCTTCGGCGTCCGCGCAGGCAAATTCCTCGGCTACTACCTGACGGATCGCGGGATCGAGGCAAATCCAGACAAGTGCCACGCCTTTTCGGAAATCACCACGCCCACCACGAAGAAGTCCATCCAATCCCTCAATGGCGTGCTCGCCTCACTTTCCCGGTTCATCGCCAAGTCAGCGCAACACGCCCTCCTTTTTTTCAAACTACTTAGGAAAGAGACCATGTTCAAATGGACAGAGGAATGCGAGCAAGCCCTCCGCCACCTTAAACGCGTCCTGTCCGAACCACTGGTGCTGACACGAACCGTGATGGGAGAAACCCTATACTTATACCTGGCCGTAGCTAACGAGGCCGTCAGCGCCGATCTCATCAGAGAAACCAAAGAGGGGCAAAAGCCAATCTACTTCACGAGCAAAGCCCTCCACGGCCCCGAAGTCCGATACCAGCTGATCGAAAAAGTCGCCCTAGCCCTCATCACCGCTGCACGACGGCTCCGACATTACTTCTTAGCATACACCATCGTGCTCCGCACCGACCAACCCATTCGACAGCTCCTCGGCCGACCCGACATGGCTGGGTGCATGATGAAATGGTCATTAGAACTATCTGAGTTCGACATCATCTACGAAAGCAGGAAAACCCTCAAAGCCCAAGCCCTGGCCGATTTTGTCGCCGAGATGACCTCCTCGCCAGACTCTACCACGGGGAGCCACAAATGGACTATTTTCGTGGACGGCTCCTCCAACTCCACGGGCAGCGGAGCAGGCATCCTCCTCGACAACGAAGAGGGCACCGTCATAGAAGTTTCCCTCACGCTGGCCTTCTCGACGACAAAAAACCAAGCCGAGTACGAAGCGTTCCTGGCCGGACTTCGCCTGGCATCAGACCTCGGAGCCAAAGAAATTAAAATCTACACAGACTCCCAGTTGGTCGCCTCACAAGTACGAGGAGAATATCAGGAGAAAAATGACAACCTCTCAGAATACTTGGCACTCATCACCGAAAAACTGCAAATTTTCGACTCCGCGGAGGTGCAACACGTCTCGCGCGAGCAGAACACTCGAGCCGATATCCTCTCAAAATTGGTGAGCACCAAAAAGCGAGGCGGACACAAATCGATCATCCAAGAAGTCTCATCACAACCGAGCACCAAAGGGCCCGACGCCCCGTTCAATGTCCATGCAATAGGAGATACCAACTGTTGGATGACACCGCTACACGCCTACCTCAGCGCGGGCCACCTACCAGTTAACCCTAAAGAGACCAGCGCGATCAAACGACGAGCCTGCTCGTACGTCCTCCTCGAGGGCAAACTATATTGCAGGGGCTTCGCGGTCCCACTTCTCAAATGCATCGACAGCTCCTAGGCTGCAGCCGTCCTGAAGGAGATTCATGAGGGCATCAATGCGCAACACCTCGGAGGGCGATCCCTGGTGAGAAAGGCCTTACGAGCAGGATACTACTGGCCTTCGATACAAACAAACGCGAGGGAGCACGGCAAGCGATGCGACAAATGCCAAAGGCACGGGGACATGCACCTCGCTCCACCGACCGAACTCGAATCCCTCTCCTCCCCGTGGCCGTTCGCATGGTGGGGAATGGACATCCTCGGCCCCTTCACCCTAGGTTCCTATCAGAACAAGTATCTCATCGTGGGCGTGGACTACTTCACCAAATGGATCGAGGCCGAAGCCCTAGCTAAAATCACGGTCCACAACATACTCCGATTTTACAAACGAAATATCCTCGCCAGGTTCAGGGTCCCGCTCGCCATCGTCACAAACAACGACACGCAGTTCACAGACAAAAACTTCCGGGACTTCGTCACTAAGCTCGGAACCAAATACCATTTCACCTCGGTCGAACATCCCCAGACAAACGGCCAGGCGGAATCCGCGAACAGGGTCATACTCAGAGGACTAAAACGACGACTCGGTGACGCAAAGAGGGCATGGGTCGAGGAGCTCCACAACGTTCTCTGGGCATACCGAACTACACCCCACTCAACCACGGGGGAGACCCCATTCTGCCTCACGTATGGAACCGAAGCAGTGATCCCGATCGAGATACGCGAGCCATCCAGACAAACTGAAGCTCCCCTCGACACCGACGACAACGACGACGCCTTACGAGAGGAGCTCGACCTAGTCGAGGAGATTCAGTAAGGAGCAGCCCTTCGGGAAGCCCGGCTGAAACAGCAGGTTGCACTCCGCCACGACAACAAAGTCCTGAAACGCGACTTCCAAATTGGCGACTTAGTCTTGCGCAGAAACCAGAAGGACTTACACGAGGGTAAACTAGCCGCAAATTGGGAAGGTCCCTACCGTGTCCGCGACAAGACAGAGCACGGGGCCTACTACCTCGAAAACCTACACGGGGAACAACTAGCTCGACCATGGAATGTCGTGAAACTTAAGCGGTACTACAGTTAAACACTACCCGCGACGATCCATCGTCGCGACCACTGGGGGGCGACTTGGTACCACCGCACCTCCTCGCGTCTCCTAACGACCAGAGAAAAGTAAGCTCTGCCTCTTATGTGCGCGGGCAGAAGGCCTTGCTCAGAGAGGAACGCCTCGATCGAGATTCCCCGCCGCCGTACCAACACTGGCAGGACACTCAGCTCGCGATGGGATGCCCGCGCCGCGGGGAGAACTACCCCTGAAACCGGTTAGGCAACAAATCCCGCCAACCGGCCAGTTCCCTACACCGCCGGTAACAAGTATTGTCGAGCTACCACCCCGGACAAGCCTAAACACAAACATGCAGTTCAAACATACAGACATACATTTCGAGCATATAAATGCAGAAATAAAACGAGCATAGACAACATGCAAAAATGAGGCGCACACTTAGACAATTCTCAAAAATATATTAATCAAAAGCAGGCACCAGCCCAGTAGTCAATATTACATAAACAAGGACGCGCAGGCCCGGCAAAACAACAAAATGCAAAGTATGGCACGCAGGCCGAAATACGCGGGCACGCAGACCCGGGGCTAATCTATGCTCCCTCCTCTTCCCCAGCTTCAAGCTCGACGACAGGGACGACGGGGCCAGCCTCCTCGGCGCTGGGGTTGACCACCCGGCCATCGACTATCTCGTGGAAGAGCCTGATTCCATCCTCGACGAAGGCGACGCCGGAGTTCACCACCCTAAGCTGCGAGACGACACCATTGAAGCTCGCGACGAAAGCATCTAGACAATCACCTTCCAACACCCGTATCCTGGCGAGCAGGTTAGCCCGGGTAACCAGCAATCTGTCGTCATTAGTCTCGTCATCGGCAGGAAAGAGATCGCCCTCGAGTTCCACCACACGAGCCTTCAACGCCCGCAGTTCCTCCTCAGCTTCTCCTCGTTGCCGTCGCCCCTCTTGCGCTCGAGAGCCACCTCCCCGCGAGACTTCTCCAGCTCTTCAGTCAGTTGAGTCACCTTCCCTCGGCTCACCTCCAGATCCTCGGCTACCTTGTTCAGACGGGACTGCGTGAAAGCAAGATCCCCTTGCAGCTTTGACAGCTCGACGGCCGAGCAGCTTTCTTCGCTCAGGACCATCGCCGTAGTGAAAGTCCGCATCAGCGCGGCCAAATCCTCGGTCAGAACCTGCCTCCTCGTAGCACGGTCAACACTCAAAATCGCCTTCGCCTCCCCCGCAGGAATACTGGGCGACCTAGCCCCATGGAAATAGCCGGGGTGCTGGTGACAAGGAGTGATTGCATAACCCTCCTCGGAAGAATCCACTGATAAGTCAACCACGGGTGTATCCTCCTGAACTCTCGCACTCTTCGGGGCCCCTTGAGAAGTAGGCGACTGGCTGCCAGGCGGAGACGCTGACGACCCTCGTCCATCCTTTTCAGCAGAAAACTGCCCGACCAACTGGGCGACCCGCGTCTTCGGAGGAACAATGGCTCTTGAGGCCCGTAACTTTTTCACCCGCTCCTTGACAGAAGCCATATTCCCTGCACAATAAAGAAAACTGATCAATAAATAAAAAAACTAAGGGTATCAGGTCGAGAAAAGACGAGGTGTCCACCACCTAGGTAGCGCAGGGCATCCTCCTCCGAGGCACACTCGAGCTGGGCCTTCGTATTAATTAACCTCGGCGTCTCACGAACATTCCCATAGCTGTCGAGGATATACCGGCCATCGGGGGTGACCAGCTTCGACGACGATAAATTGCGCATGAAGGAAACTATCTTCAGGTAGCTGGCCATGTCCTCGTCGTTGAGCAACCCCGCACGCACGATATATCGACCTATTCCCCGAGAATAGTGTTCTAGAGACCACTCCACGTGCACCCGGGGAAGCATGACGGCCTCGCGACGACCATCCATTATCCTCTCCCCTTCTGAATATAAAGAACGGACCCCTTCGTGCATGATCAGGCTGACCACGAAAAAACGACCTTTGAAGTCCGGACAGAATCCATATACGTTCTGAAAAGCCTGCCCGGTTGCTTGAACGACACCCAGCCATGTCGACCACTCACCGTCTGCCGTTGCAGATGGAAAATACGAAAGAACAATGGCAGCGTGACGCCGACCTGGAGATATTGGCACACGAGGTCGAAGGCCCGAATAAAAGCCAGGGCGTTTGGGTGCAGCTGCGACGGGGCCAACCTCAGCCAGTCGAAGAGACCCAGGTGGAAGTCCAAAAATGGCAACCTAAGCCTGGCCTCTTTGAAGTAGAACTCATACATCGGGAAGCGCATCCGCCCGTATTTCGAGCAGATTCGGTGGCCTGGCTGGGGACGATAGACTTGCCAGTTCTGCGGACCCCCTTCTCTCCGGTCCTCCACGATGGCGTAGGCCCCTATCGGATCAGCAGCAAAGCAGGAGGGCGTAGTTAGAGGCTCCTCGGCCACCCAGTCCCCGATCAGAATGGCACGCTCATCAAAATGTGGGACATCCGGTTCATTATCCTCGACCATTGTGCCCAGGACAGGCGTAGTCATTAACACCTGAAAAGCAGAAGGTAACGGTGAATTCGATGACATAGATCAAATTCACCCTTCCACTGCAAGTCAAGTGAAAGGGCGACGAGGACTCCCCGAGCATCGTCCCCGGTGGATCTGCCCTAACCTACCATCCCACCGGTTACCAGCATGACCCAAACGGCAAACCCTCCTCGGGGGCGCCCGTCGGAATAAACGTCGCTCCCCGAGACGTTCATCGGAATAAAGAATCCCTCCTCGGGGCAACCATCGAAAAAAGCTTCTTTCCCCGGGACATTCATCGGAACTAGCGTCTCTCCCCGGGACATTCATGATAAAAACCCTAGAAAACCCCCTACAACGGGCGGAGATCTTCGCCTCTCCTCGGGGCATTCAAACTGCCCCGACCACGGTCATAAAACAAACAAGAAAAACAGAGGAAAAGAGAGAGAAAACTTACTGCGATAAAATCTACGACGGAGGACGCGGCGGCTGTGACGACGGAGATATCAGACGGCGGTGGGACAGCAAGCAGGAAACTTAAGAGCAAGAGGACGAAAAGTGAGGAATGAGCGGGGGCTCGCTTACTTATACCCCTGCGCGGGACTCGAAGCGTCGCTAGGCACTCGAGTACCCTACGGTAGCCGCCCTAGCAGCCACCCAGCGCGCGACACGTGGCGGAAGCAGACATACGCGCCCCTCACCTCTCCTCGCCAATACCCGTCTTCAAGCCCGGACAATCGACGACGTAGAACGCGCGTGCTCGTGCTGGAGGATCTTTCCCCGTGCCAGACCACTTCTCTGGGACGACGTCATCAAGTCCTCGCTCCCTTCCTCAGAGCAACGACTTGGGGGGCTCCTGTTCTGGCCTGGGCTGACCACGCGGGCCCAGCCCAATAATGTTCCACCAGGCGTTGTCCAGTCCGGGCACCGCATCGGGCATGAGGTCCCCGACAAGCCAGAAGGGCCTCCCTGCGAGGAAGGTCTGCCTCAACTACGTCGGGCAGGAGACTCCCCGCTCGATCAAACACTGCCCTCTGCGGGCAAGACCTGCCCCCCGCGGGCAGAACCCGCTCTCTTGTCGGACAGGACAACGTGTCCATCATGCGTTCTCCACGTGCTCCCCTCCGCGGGGACACGTCACTATCCAACTGTCCACCTCCAAAAGAGCAGGTCAAACCCACTTTCCGGAGTTCATGGAGTAGTTGAACTAGGGCGAAGACCATGTTCTAGTCTTCATTACGCCACGTAAGCCCTAGCAGTCACTTGGGTTGGGTCTGGCCATCTAGCCCGACTCAAATGACCGTTGGCCCAGCACTGTGGTCTCTCTATAAATACCCTCTTTCACAAGAGGGACAGGTAATTTCACTCCTTACCCCTTTTTGTACTTTGCTCTCACTCTGCCCAATTCCTTACTTTGACATCGGAGTGTCTTGTAGGTACACCCCCCCTTCTCCTCCTCATCATCGATGAACAGGTAGCAGTCCAACAGAGTGTGGTCAATCCGTAATTCCCTTCTGATCAGGTCATATCAAAATGTCTCATTAAAATTTTTATTAAAAAATCTAATAAAACAAAACTTTGATAAAAGGAAATAAATTATCGTCTATTACTATTGTATACTTCAAAAATATTATTAGGTACTTGCTCTTACCATATGAAACTAAATTGTTTAGACTAAAATAATTTTGTCAACATTCTATATAGTTGCCTCCTCTATAAATATAAGAAACCACAACATTCAGCCATTTGTTTGAGAAGTTCTAGAGAATTAAGTCATCCTTTCGTTTAAGCAAGCAGTGTGTGATATACAAAAGATTAGTTGCGTTGATTTAAATGCGAAATTAATTTTATTTATAAAAACATCATTATTAATTTTAGTTAGTAGAATAGTTAGATGAATTAAGATAAATTAAATAAAAGTATATTAGCATGGGAAAAATTTTATAATCTACTATATTCTAAAAAATTATTTATTTGAGAAACAGAATATTACAAATAAGATTCGTTTAATGAGACTGATAAAATAAAATTTAAGTAAAGTTTATTTTATTATTTTTTTCCATATGATTTGTAAGCAAATATAGCTAATATTTCTTGAAATGAAATATAAATAAATATCAACAACTTATCTCCTATCTTATACAAAAAAATAAGAAAAAAATAAAAATATTAGAAGCAAATTCAATACTTTCACACCGAAAACTTTTTAGGTTGTGTGATTATTGAACATACAAAAGGTTATGAAAATTTTAAAATTCTACTTCAAATCTCTGAAAATATATTTTCGAAATGTTCATTATACTGACCAACTATGAATATATTTGTTGAAAATACTTTGAGATAAATCTCCGGAATATTTTTTAATATTAATTTAGGGTGACATTTATTTGGTGCGTCAAATTGTTGGTGCATGGTGCATCTGAAATCTGAGAGACAATGCTAAGGTACAATGTCAACATGCTCATATCTGCCCTTTATTTTTGGGAAGATTCGACTAATACATTCCAGCTTCGTTGTGGAATGATAACTCTCACACTTTTCAACATTGCTGTCATTACTAGTCTTCGATCAATAGGGAAAAGTTTCGACTCCATTCTTAGGAACAAAATCAAACCTAGTTTCTCCTTCGACCATCCTAGCTTCATTGCCTATATAAAAGACCACCATGACTAAATTGAGGAAGTCTCTAAATACGAGCATATTGATTTCCTCACCCTCTAGTTATCTCATTTTTTTTCTAGTTCTCTTCAAATAGCTAAAAAGTTCATATTTTTAGCAACCTAGATTCATAAAAGGTGAAACGTGTGTTTTAGCAGGTTGATTCTGGGTTGTCTTTATGAATTCTTATGGCTAGTTCGTCTTGAACTAAAAAATTGAATAAATGTTGATGACAACCTCCTTAGCAGGTTGATTCTGAGTTGTCTTTATGAATCCTTATGGCTAGTCTATCTTGAACTAAAAAATTGAACAAGTGTTGATGACAACCTCCTGATTTCTGACCTCATATGACTTTTGCAACTTTGGCTTAATGCCACTTTTGAGCCTTCTATAAATGTTTTGTCTCATCTGACTCACCAAAACAAGTCAAAGGTACTAGATTCGCTTTGTTAACTCCAAAAGATGTTAACTTATCGACTGAAGAAACCGTAAGAACATTTTTTTATGTACTTGGATTGTGCCACATTTATTTCTTCTATAGCACCATTTGTCGATCGAAGTCATGAACCATATTAATTCATAATAGAGTTTCCAACTTCTTCACCTGAAAATCAATCTTAAGCTCTAGACTAATGAGTAGCTTTCTATAAATCTACACTCCTATTGACTAGAATTTTGATAGGGAAAACTATTTTGGGACTTGTTAGTTATGAGCTAAATTTGATTTTAGCCAATTCTTATCAAGATCATTTTTCACCAATAAAGATGAGAATCAATTTTAAAAATTACATATTAGTCTAAAACCTTAAGTATTTGATTTATGTGTCTTCTCACTTAGAAAGTGTTTAACATCTTCTTTTTCATCCAATATAAAAATCATTACTCGCACTTGACATGCCAACATTTTATTACTTAACATCTTACTACTCAAAGACTAAATTATATATTTTTCATTGATTTAATTTTGATTCTTTAAAATGTTTTATTAATACGAAATTTTAAAATTTTATTTATATGACAAAATTTTATTGATTCACAATTACCCCAATTTTCTAAGAGGTAGCCATGAATTTACCTAAATTTAATACCTCTGGAAACAAAAATCAAAGTTTCCGCGCAATGCGCCGGTGATGATCCAGTTATATTTAATGCAACAAATTGTCAAAATATCATATCATGCCATTAATGGAAAATGTCAAAGAGTGAAAAGAATTGATAGTGGCTGGGACAAAACTTGATCCGTTTGATGATTTGTGGACTTTCTTGTTAGTAGAACAGCGTTTTTTACACCGGCCAATAATGCACAGCCATCACCCACAAATCTTCACAAATGTCTTGGTCCTTTTTTTCCTAACTTATGCAGTGCAGTTAAGTGACACATTCCTTATAGCTTCCAAAGCTTAAAATATCTCCTATCTTGCTCCTCTTCCAACCAAATCCAAAGAAAGCAAGAGTAATAGTTCATTCCTCATTTGAAAGAAAAAAAACTAATTAAATAATGGATGACAATGGAGGAATATTATTCACAGTAGTAGTATCTCTATCTCTCGCAAAGAGTCTATTCAAACTCCTGATTGAAGTCGGCAACACAATTGAGCGTGTAGAATGGATTGAAAGAGAGTTGAGATCAATGGAGGTATTGTTGGAACAGGTCGGGCAGCGCAGGTACGTCGAACAAGAACAAGAGTTGAATGAGTGGGAGGAGAAGTTGAAGGAAATTGCGCTTGATGCAGAGGACGCCATAGAAACTTTCGTAATAAAATCAGTCAAGAGGAGGAGGTGGGGAGTTCTGTATTGGATAGACAGATACAAGGTTGGGATAGAGCTTAAGAAGATCCACGAAAGGATGAGAGACATCTCTCAGACTGGAATGAACTTATATACCGATATTGCCAGAGTCTCTGTTGAAACAACTCCAGGAGGAGAAGCATCATCATCGTCTACCTCCAGCACCACAGTAGTAGTGGTAGTAGCTATGGAGAAGCTTGATCACATTCTGAGTCAAACTATTATAGTTACCAGTGAAGAGGTGATCGAGATGGTGGAGCGACTAAAAGCTGAATTCATCTACCTGCAAAATAATATTGTCTCTTGGTCAAGAAGTGAAAGAGAAAATGTGTGGTTGGAAGAGGTGAAGGAACTTTGCAATTATACTGAAAGTGTTGTGGATAATTTCATCCTTGTCAAGGAAAGATGGTCTAAAATGGGTAGACTTAAGAAGCTGTTTTATCTATTAGCCGATTATGCTCCTGAAAATGAATTTAAGAAGCAACTGAATTATATCAGGACTCGAATAGGAGAAGCAACGCACAGAAGTTTGATTTATGAAGTTGGGGGACTATTAGACATGGGACTGGAATTAAAAAACACAACTCCCGTTCCAGACTTCACACAAGAGAGCTGGGAGATTATCCAAAATCTATTCCTTATTGCTGGTACTCTTTTCATCTCTTGGAAACAATCCTACTTGTTTCAAATCATTTTCCTTTTTCAAGTTTCCATGGCGGTTTTCATTTCGGTTGGTGTAAGGGAAAAAATAGCAAAATGGAAATTCAAGTCTAGTCTCAACAAGACGACGGAATGGATGGGAATGAAAATAATAAGATGGTTTATGCGCTTCTTGTTTTTCACTGTAATTCATTTACCCATTCTCCACCTGTTTCAGTTTCGCCCTGCTCTGGCAATGTTCCTTTTCATCTTGAGTTACTTACTTATTGAAGTTATTGCATGGAGTAGGAATTTGTGGAGGTCTACGGACAAGAATTTAAAGTGTACCCAAAGATATTTAGCTCAAATGCGTGCCTTTTTAAGTGATACAACTGAGAGTGCAGAAGGCCTAAATAAAAGGCAGGCAGTGTGGGTGGATCAACTGAGAGTAGTGTCACAATATGGTCAATCTCTTATTGATTCATATCTAAAAGGTAAGGGTGGTTGTTTGAGGAGAGTTAAGTTTTCCATGGACATCAACTGTTTGTTGAAAGAGATTCTTGATATATCAGATAGGAAGGCCGTTTATGGTATTGGAAATATTCAAAGAACACAACCAGAGCATCTACCTTTATTAACCCCAATTAGCAGCTTTCAAGAAAGAGATATTGAGAATGAAATCATTTCTGAACACGAAGAAAGTTTGGATGCTACGCCAGCAGAAGCTGCCTCCTCCTCCTCATATCAGCCTGTCACGGGGTTCAAAAAGAAGGTCCAATTAATCAGAGGGGAAAAGGAATTGATGGACGCGTTGCTTCTGGATGCAAATGCAATGGGAGAGCTAGATGGAAGATCCAAAATATGGGTGGAGCAACTAAGAGGTATTTCCCTTGAGGTTCAGTCTGTCATTAACAAAAATTATGCCAAATTGATACATATACCAATTCTCAACTGCATTTTTAAGTACTGGACCCGACGTGTTGTTAGTAAGAAGCTAGATGGTATCATAAACAAAATTGAAGATACTTCTAGGAGAAGAAAAGCATATGGTTTAGTGCAAACTAAAAGCCGAGTCGTATCCAAGGTTCAAATATTACGTGCAAGGATGCAACCATCTCTTGTTGCCAAGAATTCCAGTGTGATTGGATTTGATGATGACACACAAGTTCTGATGGCGGAGTTACTGTCAGACGAGAAACGTCGCTGCATTACTTGGATTCTTGGAATCGGAGGCACGGGTAAGACAACACTAGCCAAATGGATATTTGAAGACAACACTGTTGTAACTCATTTTCAGCGTTGCATATGGGTGTCACTACCGTCAAATTGTACGGCAAGCCAGTTTGTTGCAGAAATTGGCAAGGAAGATGCCAAGCAAATTACTGTAAAAGATGAAAACTTCTCCACTGATTACGTTCTCGCAACCTTGGCGTGTACAAAGTACTTCATAGTTGTTGATGGCATAAAAGAGACATCCAAAGTATACTTGGATACCTTGAACAGGGCCGTACCCGATATGTCAACAGGAAGCAGAGTTATTTTTACCACTCGCAATGCAAATGTAACCCAACATGCAGCAGGTACAATCTTTCTTTACCCATTGCAGTTATTAGATGATGAAACTAGTTGGTTGTTGTTCTCAAGACATTTGAAGGTGCACATTTCCCCCAAGTCAGAAACAGAACTTATCAAGATTGGAAAAAAAATTGTGATGAAATGCGGAGGGTTGCCATCAGAAATATTGAAAATGAGTGATTTGCTTTCACATAAAGATATTACACATGAGGAGTGGTCAAGCGTGTTGGGGGGCCAGCAGCTCAATGAAGATCAAATGCAAAGCTGGTCTGAAATGTCGGACACAATTAATACAAACTTACCTTCATATCTGAGAAGATGTCTATTTTACTTTGTGCTATTCCCTGCTGAATTTGAGATCCCTGTCAGAAGGTTGGTTGTTTTGTGGGTTGCCGAGAGTCTGGTTCATCAAGCAGAAGATAACGAAGTGCCCCTGGAGCTAGTTGCAGAAAGGTACTTGACAGAGTTGATAGATCGGAACATGGTTCAAGTTGCCAAGAGAAAGCGCAATGGAAAGGTGAAAACATGTCGTCTCCCTAGTGCTCTGCGGCAACTCTGGTTGTCAAAGGCTAACGAGTCTAGATTTCTACAAGGCCGCCGATCTGCCACGGATTCGAATGCAGACCCAAAGAAATCCATTATTTGCCAGGTTGCAGATCAACTTGATAAAGATGATATCTGGAACGATCACATTCATGGTGACAGTACTGATTCAACTTCCTTTCAAACCTATTACAAGGACGCGCTTTCCTTTCATTCCTTTGATACTCAAGAGGGGAGTAAACCTGGGCAACAAGTAGGTAACTTTCTCGAGGGATGTATTTCAAGTGATTGCTTCTTACTCCTTTTGGTGCTTGATCTTGAACGCGTTTACAAGCCCAACTTGCCCAAATGCATAGCAAGACTTACCCGACTAAGGTATCTTGGGTTGAGATGGACCTACTTAGAGTCACTTCCATCATCTATAAGCAAGTTGTTGAAGCTGCAGACACTTGATCTCAAACATACTTACACACATACTCTACCTAACTCAATCTGGAAGATGGAACTCAGGCACTTGTTCTTGAGTGAGACTTACCGCACCAGATTTCCACCACAACCAAAAGGTAATTTTCTATCTGACCTCCAAACATTGTGGGGACTGTTTGTGGACGAGGAGACTCCAGTCAAGGGTGGCTTGGACAAATTGGTCAATATCACAAAGTTGGGATTAGCATGCCAATCAATGTCACTAAACCAAGAGCCTATGATAGCTCAACTTGAGACAGTATCTGACTGGATTACAAAATTAGAATACCTTCAGTCACTGAGACTGAAATCTAGGGATGAACAAGGTCGACCTTGGACTTTACACTTGAAGTCCTTTGAAAATAATGCTTATCTCACGGACATGTATTTGCTGGGAAGCTTGAGCAGTTCATCTATGCTGTCCCAATTTCCACAGAGCCTCATTGAACTTAACCTATCACATTCAAGACTACCGGATGATCTCATGATACTTTTGAAAGATTTTCCAAATCTTCAGGTGTTTACTTGCGGAGTCATATACGGGAACAACTATGGTTTGTGAATCTCATAGCTTTCCTCAGCTTCATGTATTAAAACTTTGGAAGTTGGAGCAGTTAGAGGAATGGAAGATAGAGCCAGAAGCACTCCCTTGTCTCAGACAACTCGAAATCAGGTCGTGTCTCCATCTGAAAATGCTTCCTGATGGACTGAAGCATATCAGCACTCTGCGTGAGTTGAAGCTAACAAACATGCCAAGGGAAATCAATGCTGAGATATGTAACTTCCCACCCAATTGTCAAGTCGCCCAAACTCATTTTCAGTAGAATATGTTTCCACCACTGCGTAGCACGGTGAGTACTCAATTGCCTCATTTTTGGACATTTACTTTCTTATATTCAATAGACACCTAGTAGTTTAATTTGGCAAAATATTTTTGACTGTGAGCATATGGAATTTATCTACTGTGGCTTTGTACTGAAGGAAGGATTGCACATTAACAAACTTAGTTTGAATAAAAGATAATGGACTGATGTGAGTTTGATTTTTCGTTTGAAGTGGGATGTATGTAGCAATTTAAACTTGTTTGTAGACCTATTTTCTATGTATAATGTGTATTTGTTGCTATGTTATTTAATCCAAATATTGTGTGTGAAAAATATTAGTATTGGGACAAGTTAGTTTCCTAGACTGTTATGAATGGCATCAATCCCTGTTTGTTTGTGTGTGTGTACAGAAGACAGTGTTCTGATTATTTTGACACAAATTGTTGTGTTGATTGTAATGTCAATTGGATTTATTCATAACTCATAAGAATGTGTCGGTTTATAGGGTGAAGATTGCATCCATTTATAAATACATGTTCAGGCTATAGATTGTCCGATGCGGGACTCAACAGCATGTTCAGGCTATAGATTGTCCGGTGCGGGACTCAACAACTTCTCTCATGTCCAGGATTTGGATTTGGGCGTGGAACTAAATGGTGGATGGTTCAATGGATCTTAAATGAGATTTTGATACCATCTTAAGAATGTGTAGTTTGCCCTAACTCAACCCTACAAAATCAGCTTGTTGGGTGAGGATTACTTTCACTTATAAACACATGTTTACGCCATAGAATGTCCGATGTCGGACTCTTAACAATAACCTTATGATTTATATTGATATAGAAATCAAGAACAAAACTCTAAACAAATTCTTACGAGTCAGATATGTATCGACTCATGTCCCTTATACCCATACCCGAATAATTATAAAATGAAAGCGGAATTGTACCTGCGTTTACCGTTGAAAATAGTTGAAGGTTTTTCATAGTTTTCAATATTCTAATTTGACCTCTCATCAAATAAGATATTGACTTATAGTATCTACACAATAATGTCATATTTCATGAAATTTATGCTTTTAGTCATATACTTAATATTAATTAGACCATTGCAGTTTTGGCTAATTAAATAATGACTCTGACATATGCAATATCATATTTGTGACCCAAAAAAGCTAACAATCTTTCATTGGTCACATATGTAATTTTTTAGACATGTGACTTTATGATCTCAAAGTTTGTCATTATATTCTTTAAGCATATCTAAGTATCTCGTCCACTAGTCATGTCAGTATACAAAATCGAAGTGATTTTTGTTATATCAATCATAACTAAACCTTTCATGATCGCTAATAGTGACACAACTAAATGACAGAGATCTATCATGAAATGTGCAACATGAAAATCACATGAAGTTTGTTTGTATATGTCGATTTTCAACTGGTCTTACTTTACTTTAGTGAGATCATTCAATAACTTTATTGTACAAAATGTAAATTATTGAATATCAAACTTTATTAATTGGAAAATATCTGAAATCATAGTATGCATACATAATACCAAACACATAACATAAAATTCATAATCGACTAACTCTCATTAAACCAAAGACTCGTCTAACGATAAAAAAACTCATTCAAGCAGTGTGCTCATGAAAGACCTTGGGTGGAAGACCTTTTGTAAGAGGATCTGCTATTAAAGACTTTGCCCTCAAGTGTTATATGGAAATTTGTCCACTTTAATTTGTACCTTTTTCTTAACAACTAGAAACTTGATGTCAATATGTTTTGACTTGATCGAGCTCTATTATGTTGGAATACAGGACGACTAATTTGTTGTCACAATATAACTTAAGTGGTTTTTCAATTCCTTCCATAATTTACAGTCCAATGACAAGATTCCTCAGCTAAATCCCATGGTTGGATGTCTCAAAACATGCTATAAACTTTGCTGCCATAATGCATGAATTTGTAAGAGTTTGGTTGACAATATGCCTAGAAACAACACCACCAGCCAACATGTAGATATAGTCTGAAGTGAATTGCTTTTACTATCTTGACATCTAGTAAAATTTGAGGCAGAGTATCCAGCGATCTCTAAGTGGTCTGACCTCCTATATGTGAGCATATAATCTTTTGTTCTCTTTAAATACCTCATAATCCTTTTGGCTGTTTTCTAATAATCAATTCCTGGATTGCTCAAATATATGCCTAACATACCAACTATGAACGCAATATCTGAACGCGTGCATACTTGGGCATACATCAGACTCCCTTCTCCTGACACATAAGGAATCTTTTGCATTTCTTGAATATCTAAGTTTTCTTTTGGGGCATTGATTAATACTAAATTTGCCGCCCTTAGCGATTGAAGTATCCCTTGGTTTACATTCCTGTATGCCAAACCTTTTAAGCACCTTTTCGATATAACTCCTTTTTGATAATCCTAAAATACCACGAGATCAATCTCGATGTATCTGAATTCCTAATACGAAGGTGGTGTCACCAAGATCTTTCATTTTGAATGTTCTTGACAGAAATATTTTGGTTTCGCGCGTCATGCCTATATCGTTAGTGACAAGCAATATGTCATCAATATATAGGACCACAAAAATGTACTTGCTCTCACTGAATTTTTGATACACGTAATCTTCAAAAAGATTCACCTGAAAACCAAACAAGAGAATTACTTCATGAAACTTGTGGTACCAGTGACGAGATGTCTGTTTTAGTCCATAAATGGATTTTGTTAGTTTGAAAACCAGATTCTTTAAGTCTCCAAACACCAAGTTTTCTAGTTATATCATATAGATCGTTTCATCAACATTGTCATTGGGAAAGGTCGTCTTGACATCGATTTGGTGGAGTTCCAAATCCTAATGTGCAACAAGAGCCATGATTATCCTAAAAGAGTCTTTCGATGAAACCGGAGATAAATTCTCTTTAAAATCAATCCATTCCTTTTGAGTATAACCCTTAGCCACAAGACGAGCTTTATACCTCTCCACATTACCGTTAGAATCCCCCTTGCTCTTAAAAATCCATTTGCAATTAATGGGTTTCACACTTTATGGTAACGAGACAAGTTCCCAAACTTTATTGTCTTGCATGAACTTATACTCCTCCTTCATTATTTCAATCCACTTTTTCGAGTTTGAATCTTACATGGCTTGATGCAAGTTGATTGGATCATCTTCCATCATACCATTATTTTCCTCATGTTCTTGGAGAAAGACTATGTAATCATCTAAAATAACATTTCTCATTTCCCTAGTGGATCTCCGTAAAGGTATTGGTTCTTGTAACACTTATTCTTGAGAATTTTGAGTTTGTTCTTCATGAATTACCAAATCACCTTGAGTAGGAGGAAAGTCAACAATCTCTTGTGGAGGTTTCATACTTTCTTGATAAAAAACAAATGTATGAATCAGTTTTGGAATTGTTACCGATTCTTCCTCTAAAGAAAAATATCTAACATTATTTTTTCCTCAAAGAATATGGTTGTTCTTGTTTCCAAAGTTGAATTTAATTTGGGATCGTAAAATTTGTAGCCCTTAGATCTTTCAGAATAGCCAATAAAGTAGCTCCTCACTGTCCGGGAGTCCAATTTCTTTTCATTTGACCTATAAGGTCTTACCTCAGCTGGACATCCCCACATATGAAAATGTTTCAGACATGGCCTTCGTCCAGTACAAAGTTCATAAGGTGTTTTGGCAGCTGCTTTTATTGGTAGTCTATTTAGAATATAAGTTGCAGTCTTTAGTATCTCTTCCTAGAGTGACTCAGATATGGTAAAATGAAAAATCATACTCCTTACCATATCCTTAAGACTCTGGTTTTGTCTTTCAGCAACACTGTTAATTGTAGGTAATTCCTGCATGGTGTATTGTGGGACAATTCCATATTCCTCTAGGTATTTGGCAAAAGGCGTTGGATGTTGTTCACCTGAACCGTTATATCTGTCGTAATATTCATCGCCCCAGTCAAATTTGTCTTTCTTAATTCTTTTGTTGAGTTGATTATTGACTTCGACCTTAAACGATTTGAACACACCCAATGATTGAGACTTTTCATGTATAATATGTACGAATATCTAGAATAATCATCTATGAATGATATAAAATATTGTTGACCATTTCAAGAAGGTTTCAAAAATGGTCCACAAATGTCTGTATGTATCAATTCTAAGACGCTCGTAGCTCTATATGCACCAAATTTCTTTGTTTTGTTCTGTTTTCCTTTAACGCATTCAACACAAATATCAAAGTTCGTTAAGTCAATGGAATCTAAAATTCCATCAGACACTAGTCACTCAACTCTATTTTTAGAGATGTGAGCAAGGTGCTTGTGCCATAATGCTCATGAATTATTATTATTATTATTATTATTATTATTATTATTATTATCAATTTTATGCTTAGTACCACGTGTTTCCATATTTAAGGATTCTTTATAATGTAACTTGTTCTTTACAATTAGCAGAGATACAATATTCGCCCATAAAACTAAAACAATCAAACAATATCAAAGAAAAATAAATGGCAACTATGCTAACATCTTTAGGAGGTTCATCCTCTGAATCTTTAACCTTCAGTTCCATCATAACTTATGGAGGAGGTTTCCTTTCCTTTTTGGAATTCCTCCAGTAGCGTTATTTTTTAGTTTATCTTTCTAGCCATTCCGCCCTGAGTGCAGATTCTCTTCAACTTGAGGCTTTCTGCATGAAATTTTCTGATGATCCCCCAATCTCCTTGGATAACCTCTACTCGCTCGTTGGTGAGCGATTACTTCATGCATAAATACAAAGTAGACAAGGCGGCGCACAACCGGTTAAAGGATGGTCGCCCTATAATCATGTTATATAAAGAGGGTGCATCGAAAACCAGATACCTAACTTTTATTTCCTTAGCTTGGTCTTCTTCTCCAAAGGTGATCCTCAAGTTGTTATATCTCTTTACTTGTACACGTTCCCCTGAGAATTCAACCAATGATCCTTTGAAGGGTTTTACATCTTCTTAACTAAGGCGAAACCTTTTAAATGTCTCCCAATACAACATAGTTGCAGAGTGTCATACCCCAATTTTGTTTGGGCATTTCAAACTTTCATGCATCAAACTTTACTCTTTTTTCTTATAATAAAATTTCAGTTTTTTAGACATGTCGTTTGAATTGATTTTCAAATGCGCGTAAAATTAGCAGGCAGAAAATTTTGATTTGGACTTGGAGCTGTCAGTTTTATTGATCTACGGTTCGCGTAGTTTAACCCAACAGGCTCATTTAATTTTTTTTCAATCCCATTCACGTTCACATTTTGATTAGTTTGAGTCTTTTTAGCCAGACATTTTTAATTGCAAAATTTGATATTTATCTGTCTATTTTACGGAAGTATATTTCGCATAGATTATTCCAATGTATTCATTTTATTTCTTTGCGCATTCTCGCGCCTGATTTTTGTTCATTTTAGTTTTTTTTTTGTTTTTTTTGTCAAAATATCAATAAAAAATAAATAGGAACAAATAAATAATAATTTTATTTTTATTTGCTTCTATTAAAAATATGTGAATTTTTATTTTTATTTATTTTATCATTTTTGAGCTCAGGGGTAATTGTGAAAATGCAGTAATTGTTTTGCATTCAAGAAAAAGAGATTTGCAAAATCAAGAAAACAAATAAAAAATGAAAATCAAGAAAAAGAAGAAATAAAAAACAATTAAAAAATGAAAAGAGATTTGCAAAATAAGTTTTGCATTCACGTGATGGGAGAGAGGCTGAGTGTTCATTATTCACGTTAATTTCTTCCATGCATTGGGATAGTTGGCAGACATCAAATGGATATTACACACTTAATTTGAAAAGAAAAAAAGTTACCAATGACAACAAACAAACAGAAACTTTCATCTCTCACATAATAACTAATCACGTCACCCCACTCCTCTCTCTTCATGTGAGAAAATGCTCAATACACTTTCCTCTTTTCACACTCATAACAACTCCTACCAATCACGATCCAACATCTCTGTAAGTAGTAATTACGCCTAAGAGAAGGGGGTGAATTAGGATCTTCAAAAATTATTAGCAATCTTGTTAAGGTTCCTTGGTTCTTTTTCTTGGTTGTTAAGTTATTGACGGAAAGTAAAGGCAGAAAGAAAAAGACACAGGAAATTATAGTGGCTCCCTTCACACTCCGAAGGTACTCCACTCCCCCTTCGACTCGAAAAAGTATTTCACTATAGTTCAGAATTTTTGTAAAGCCTAATCACATCCAAATTGATGCTTACTATCTAAACCTATAGGTAATTTCAAGTGTTGAAGAACAATCCTCTTCAATACACTTCACTTGTTTCCAACAGTCCTGGATAACAAGGTAATACATAAAATGTTCTTAATAAAATAATTGATGGAAAATTGTTTATCAATCTTCAAGGTTGATCTTCTTCTCGAAACAACTTATACTCAGATAAGATATACAAGTGTCTTTGTGAAAGAAGACTGTGAGAGTGTGGAAATTATTTCAATGGCTTCTTTCAAAATATGATTTGAACACTTAATGAAAATTCAAAAGGTTGAAGACAAAGAGTAATTTGATTAATTTGTTTCTTGAAGGTTTTTGTGGGGTTGTAAATAATTTTGAAATTAAGATCAATTTATACTGGTGAAAAACCTTTTCAAAAAGGTGTGATTTTGGGACAGTAAAAAATAGCCAGTAAGAAAATATAGAATAATGCAATTCTCCATGAAAAGATGCTATTTTTGGATGTTGTTACAGTGTTAATCGGTTAACCAAATAGGTTAATCGGTTAACACCTTTTCAACGTTTAAAAATATTTGAAATTTTCATGTGTTAATCGGTTAACACTGTTGTGAAGTCCCAAAATACATAATTTTAGATTGTGTTAATCGGTTAACACTGAAGGTTTTTGTAAAAATACTTAATTTTAAATAGAAAGAATATTTTTAAAAATGTTTTGAAAGTGTTAGTGTAAGTGGTGTAGTGAAATGTGATTTTTAAAGAACACTTGTATAAATTTTCTAAAGTAAAAAAAATGTTTATACCGTTCTTTGAATCACCATTTTCACTTGCAGCTTGTAGACGAGGCTTTGATCGATAAAGTCGTATGCAATGATACTCTCTTGATCTTTGTTGATCTTGTTTGCTTGCTCGCGTCTCTTTCTTTTTCCAAAGAACTCAGAAGAATAATGATTCTGGCTTCATCTTCAATATATACCCCTACGGGTTTACTTCTAGTTTTATCTTCAATACACCCCTACGGGTGTATAGTATAAGCATATTCAATATATATACCCCCACGGGTATATAGCATAAGTATCTTGCGTACCAAGCTTGTATGAGTTGTCTTCATCAAAAATACAAAGGCCTTGAAGCTTGCTTCTACAATCTCCCCCTTTTTGATGATGACAACCGATCCTTTGAAAATTCTGCTTTGATACTTAGTTCTCTTTATTTATCCCCCTAAGTTAGAGATCTCCCCTTAAATACAAGAGAGATACAATCCTTCTCCCCCTTAAACATAAGAGAGATACAATATTTCTGCACAGGAAAATGTTAGAGACCAATCCTTCTCCCCCTTTATCATTAGCAAAAAGGAAGAGGAGCAATGAAAGATAATACCAAACAAGCATACATAAAAAAACATAATCACCAACACTTAACACATAGAAACATAACTTTTGATAAGATACGAAATGAAGCGCACATGTACCACACATAAAAAGCACTTAAAACACTTTTAACCAAAATTTGACCAATTTTTCGTTTCTGATTTTTTGAAAAATTAACAGTGTTAATCGGTTAACCCTAGGGGTTAATCGGTTAACACATTAAAAAATTAAATCAGAATTGAAAAACTAACAGTGTTAATCGGTTAACCCTGGGGGTTAATCGGTTAACACATGCGAAATTTCAAAAAAGTGCTTTAAAACAGAAAGTAGACAGGTTGGAAAACATATATTCTACACACAATAACATATGAAAAGTTTAGATGTCACCTTCATCGAGAATTTCGAGTTCTCGTCGAATCTTGAAGAAAGGTTCTTTTGCGAGTGGCTTCGTTAATATGTCGACGAGTTGGTTATGCGTATCCGCAAAGGTTACTTTGACATCTCCTTTAAGCACGTGATCGTGGAGGAAATGATGTCGAATGTCAATGTGTTTGGTTCTTGAGTGCATGACCGGATTTTTTGTGATGTTAATCGCACTTGTGTTGTCACACCGGAGAGGAATGCATCCAAGATTAATTTCGTAGTCGCTTAATTGTTGCTTCAGCCAAAGGTTTTGTGCACAACAACTTCCCGCCGCTATGTATTCTACTTCAGTCGTACTAAGAGCAACACATGCATGTTTCTTACATGACCACGAAACCAATGCATTTACAAGGATGTGACAGGTTCCACTTGTACTTTTTCGATCAGTTTTACATCCTGCATAATCCGCATCAGAATAATCAATTAATGTATAAACACTACCTTTCGGATACCATAGGCTGACGTTCGATGTTCCCTTGAGATGTTTCATGATCCTTTTGACAGCCGTGAGATGTGACTCCTTTGGATTTGCTTGGAAGCGAGCACATAAACAAACACTAAACATTATGTCAGGACGGCTTGCCGTCAAACATAATAAAGAACCAATCATACCTCGATACTTTGTAATATCAATTGATTTTCCCGATTCATCTTGATTGACGTAGGTTCCGGATCCCATTGGTGTTGACATAGCTTTGCATTCATCCATATCAAATCTCTTTAACAACTCTTTGCAATACTTTGATTGGTTGATAAATATTCCGTCCTTTAATTGCTTAATTTGTAATCCGAGGAAATAGTTCATCTTTCCCATCATAGACATTTCGAACTCGCCTTGCATCATTGAAGCAAATTCTTCACATAGTTCCTTGTTTGTTGATCCGAAGATGATGTCGTCCACATATACTTGAACAAATAAGGTATTATCCTTTATCTTTTTGATAAATAAAGTCTTGTCTACCTTGCCTTTTTCAAATCCTTTTTCACATAAGAAACTACTTAGACGATCATCCCATGCCCTTGGTGCTTGCTTTAAACCATATAGAGCTTTCTTCAATTTGTATACATGTGAAGGATGCTTGAAGTCTTCAAAGCCCGGAGGTTGTTTGACATAGACTTCTTCGTTGATGTATCCATTCAAAAAGGCGCTTTTGACGTCCATTTGGAAAATTTGAAAATTTATTGAACATGCATAAGCAAGTAATAGACGAATAGCTTGTAATCTTGCAACTGGAGCGAAAGTTTCTTCAAAGTCAATTCCTTCCTCTTAATTGTACCCTTGAGCCACTAATCTTGCTTTGTTTCGAACAATTATTCCATTTTCATCAAGTTTATTTTTAAACATCCATCTTGTTCCGATGATATGTTTATGTTTCGGTTTAGGAACAAGTTCCCAGACTTGATTCCTCTCGAATTGGTTTAATTCCTCTTGCATAGAAATAATCCATTGATCATCTTCAAGAGCTTCACCAACTTTGGAAGGTTCTATTTGAGATACGAACGCCATGTTCAAGCATGCATCTTTGAGATTTAATCTTGTAGCAACACCTTGACTTATGTCTTCGATCATTTTGTCGATAGGATGATCTCTATGAGTCCTCCATTCTTTTGGTAGATCATTGACATTGGAATCTTGTTGAACGGGTTTATCTTGTTCTTTAATGATATTTTCAGAAGTATCTTCTTCGGGAGTTTCTAAAAAATCATCATCATTATCACAAAACACAATATCCTCCTTGAAGGGGTTAGATTCATCAAATTTGACATGCATAGACTCTTCAATAGTTAATGTTCTTTTATTGTAAATTCTAAAAGCTTTACTAGAAAGGGAATAACCAAGAAATATACCTTCATCTGATTTTTCATCAAACTTACCAAGGTTGTCTTTGTCGTTATTCAAGACAAAACATTTGCATCCAAATATGTGAAAGTAGGAAATATTTGGCTTTCTCCCTTTGAAAATTTCATAGGGGAGTTTTCTTGAGAATTGGTCTAATATTAACCTGGTTGCTTACAAAACATGTCGTACTCACTGCATCTGCCCAAAAATACTTAGGAAGATTTGAGTCACTTAACATTGTTCTTGCAAGTTCCACCAATGACCGATTCTTTCTTTTCACGACACCATTTTGCTGTGGAGTTCTTGGTGAAGAGAAATTGTGTGAAATTCCATGTTCTTCATAAAATTCGTCAAATGCGGCGTTTTGGAATTCTCCACCGTGATCGCTTCTTATGGAGACAATTGTTAGCGCCTTTTTCATTTTGAATTTGTTTTGCAAAATTCTTAAATGCTTTAAAAGCATCACTTTTCTGCATTAAAAAGTAAGTCCAACAAAATCTAGAATAATCATCTACAATTACTAAAGCGAAAACATTACCTCCAAAGCTTTTTGTTCTAGATGGACTAAAAAGATCCATATGTAACAATTGTAGTGGCCTTGTTGTGGACACCATATTTTTGGATATGAAAGTTGATTTGGTTTATTTTCCTTTTTGACAAGCGCCGCATAACTTATCTTTGATGAATTTGATCTTCGGTAATCCAATAACCAAGTCATGTTTGATCAATTTATTCAAGTGCTCCATATGAATGTGAGCAAACCTCTTATGCCATAACCATGATTCATTGTTGTTTTCCAAGAGACACCTAACATTCAAAGATATGTTATCAAAGGAAATTAAGAAAATATTATTAACTCTTTTACCTTTTAGCATAACTTCATGAGTAACTTCGTTTTCAATCAAACATTCATTTTTAGTGAAGTTGATTTTGAAACCTCGGTCACATAATTGGCTAATGCTAAGTAAACTATGCTTTAGACCTTCTACATATAGGAAATCCTTTATGGTTGTTGAATGCGGTGAACCAACGATGCCTACGCCAAGGATTCTTCCTTTGTTGTTGCCACCATAGGTAACAAATCCTTTGGCCTTAAGCGTTAGATGTGAAAATTTGCTTAGGTCACCCGTCATGTGCCTCGAACATCCACTATCAAGATACCATTAATTTGAATAGGTCTTCAAGCATACCTTGTCGTCTTCATCATCGGAATAATGTGATGCCATTAATGCGAGATTTGCGCTTTGATCACTATCGAAATCCGATGAAGAACTAATCTCATTGTCATCCCAAGCAATATAGGCTTTCTTCTTGAAATCCTTCTTTCCTTTGTGATCATGATTCTTTGTGAGTTTAGGACATTCTAGTTTGATGTGGTCTTTCTTTCCACATTCATAGCAAGTAATATCTCCATTTGATGTTGATGTTTCTTTTTCCTTATTCTTTGAAAACTTCTTTCTTCTTGTATAACTTGATTTTTTAATATTATTTTTTGTACCAAAAATATTTTCCAAGTCTTTTTACAAGAAGATTAAAGTTTTCATCTTCATCGGTGTTGTCTTCTTTCTCAACTTCTTTGGATTCAGCTTTTAAGGCAATGCTCTTGGATTTCTTCTCTTGAACTTCATGTTTCTCCAATATTCCGAGTTTCGTTTCATATTCTTAGAGTTTTCCGAATAACGTAGCGGACATCATTGTTGATAGGCTTTTCTTCTCGGAAATTGTCGTCACTTTTGGTTGTCATTCTCTTGATAAGGACCTAAGCACTTTAAGATTAAGTTCATCATTGGTTAGTGTCTTACCAAGTGAATGTAAGTGATTTGTCAAATGCACGAATCTTTTCTGCAGGTCTAAGATAGATTCTCCTGATTTCATTCTGAATAATTCGTACTCTTGACTCAAAGTGTTTAATCTGGATCTTTTGACTTCGGCAATTCCTTCGTCAGTTTCAACAAGAGTGTCCCAAATTTGCTTGGCCGTTGAACATGTTGAAATACAGAAGAATTCATCCATTCCAAGTGCACTCTGTAGTATATTTATCGCCTTTTTGTCATATAGAACTTTCTTTTTATCGTCACCATCCCATGATCCTTGCGGTTTTGATGAACCGACTCCGTTAACTACTATTACCGGAAGAAATGGACCATTCTGGACAACATCCCATATTTTACTTCCTTGTGCTTCTAGATGTGCTTTCATTCGGATTTTCCAGAAGTCGAAATATTCGCCACAGAACAATGGAGGCTTGTTGCTACTGCCACCATCTTTGAAACACAAGATTGTTATTTGCAGAAGCCATCTGGATCGGATAGGAACAAGTTATCTATAACCTGCTCTGATACCAATTGTAAGTAGTAACTGCGCCTAAGAGGGGGGTGAATTAGGATCTTCAAAAATTATTAGCAATCTTGTTAAGGTTCCTTGGTTCTTTTTCTTGGTTGTTAAGTTATTGACGGAAAGTAAAGGCAGAAAGAAAAAGACACAGGAAATTATAGTGGTTCCCTTCACACTCCGAAGGTACTCCATCCCCTTTCGACTCGAAAGAGTATTTCACTATAGTTCAGAATTTTTGTAAAGCCTAATCACATCCAAATTGATGCTTACTATCTAAACCTATAGGTAATTTCAAGTGTTGAAGAACAATCCTCTTCAATACACTTCACTTGTTTCCAACAGTCCTGGATAACAAGGTAATACATAAAATGTTCTTAATAAAATAATTGATGGAAAATTGTTTATCAATCTTCAAGGTTGATCTTCTTCTCGAAACAAATTATACTCAGATAAGATATACAAGTGTTCTTTGTGAAAAAAGACTGTGAGAGTGTAAAAATTATTTCAATGGCTTCTTTCAAAATATGATTTGAACACTTAATGAAAATTCAAAAGGTTGAAGACAAAGAGTAATTTGATTAATTTGTTTCTTGAAGGTTTTTGTGGGGTTGTAAATAATTTTGAAATTAAGATCAATTTATATTGGTGAAAAACCTTTCCAAAAAGGTGTGATTTTGGGACAGTAAAAGATAGCCAGTAAGAAAATATAGAACAATGCAATTCTCCTGAAAAGCTGCTATTTTTGGATGTTGTTACAGTGTTAATCGGTTAATACCTTTTCAAAGTTTAAAAATATTTGAAATTTTCATGTGTTAATCGGTTAACCCATATGGTTAATCGGTTAAGACTGTTGTGAAGTCCCAAAATACATAATTTTAGATTGTGTTAATCGGTTAACACTGAAGGTTTTTGTAAAAATACTTAATTTTAAATAGAAATAGTATTTTTAAAAATGTTTTGAAAGTGTTAGTATAAGTGGTGTAGTGAAATGTGATTTTTAAAGAACACTTGTATAAATTTTCTAAAGTAAAAAAATGTTTATACCGTTCTTTGAATCACCATTTTCACTTGTAGCTTGTAGACGAGGCTTTGATCGATAAAGTCGTATGCGATGATACTCTCTTGATCTTTGTTGATCTTGTTTGCTTGCTCGCGTCTCTTGCTTTTTGCAAAGAACTCAAAAGAATAATGATTCTGGTTTCATCTTCAATATATACCCCTACGGGTTTACTTCTGGTTTTATCTTCAATATACCCCTACGGGTGTATAGTATAAGCATCTTCAATATATATACCCCCACAGGTATATAGCATAAGTATCTTGCGTACCAAGTTTGTATGAGTTGTTTTCATCAAAACACAAAGGCCATGAAGCTTGCTTCTACAATCTCATCTTTCTTACTTGACCTTTTTTTTTCTTCATTCATCACCATGTAAAAAAAAATAATTACTACATTTAGACTCCCTCTCTCCTTTTTAATCCAAACACAACCTCCAACTCTACCCATAATAATTGTGAAACTTTTCAACCATAACCACCATGCCAAAAATATCGAACCATACCTTGCAACATGTAACACCCATTTTAATTATTTAGTCATTTTATTATTATTTTAAATATTATGTGTTGGTGTGCCCTTTGGTGGGGGTGTATTTGGTGATGTTTGGTGGGTGTCCCTAATGTGGGAGGATTATTGGTGGTGTTTTGGTGAATATAATAATATAGTGTATAATATTAATATTGGTGGGAATATTATTATTATTATTATATTTATTATAGTTACTATTGTTATTAATATTATTATTATTTTGGTGAGATAATAATAATAATAATATTATTATTATTATTATTTTATTAAGTTATTATTATTATTATTAAGTTATTATTATTATTGGGATTAGAGAATTAAAATAGAGAATGTGAGGGGTTAGTAGTTTTTACGATACATTGTGAGAAGTTAGAGAAAGTGGAAAAAGAACGATAGAAAGGAGAGAAGTGAGAAGAACGGAAAAGGGAGCGAAGAACGAAGGAACGGGGGAAAATCAGAATTGGCCAAACCTTGGAGGGTTCTTTCATCGATCAACCGATTAACAAGGTAAGGGGGGAGAAACCTGATTGGGAATGGTTTATACATGTATAGGGTAGTGGGGAGTCCTTAACCCCGTAGGAGATTGATCGATATATGATATTACATATTGATATGTTGTGATTGTTGACTATTGCTGATAATTGGATGTTGATTGTTGATGAATTGTGGTTTTTGGTTAATTTGGCGGATAGGTTGGGTTTACGGGTTTTAGGGAAAATTATGTGTGACCTTTTGGGATATCGATAGAATGCCTAAGAGTTGAATTGGGAATGTAGTCTAGAAACCGATAAGTTATGATATCTATGTTGTTAGTACTGATGTTAAGAGGTGAATTGGAAGTAGGAAGTTTAACCCATTTGGCTTAGAAAGCACTCTACAGAACTGTGAGAAATTGGTGAAATCGCAGCATTCGTTGGGCTTCGCCTGGCGAGTGGAGGCGAGTGTTCGCCTGGCGAGCTGAGGCGAGTGGCAGCGAATAATTCAGAATTAAGTCCCATACCTAACGGGTAGGAACTTCGCCTGGCGAATGCCAGCGAAGGTTCGCCTGGCGAGTGAATGCTTCGCCTGGCGAATGCACGATAGTTGGAAAGGGGGCTTCGCCAGCAGGTTCGCCTGGCGAATGCCAGCGAAGGTTCGCCCCGGTTCGCCTGGCGAATGCCAGCGAACGTCGCAGAACCAGAATGTGATTTTTGTGATGTTTTGGCCTTGATGCACTTTAAGGTTGGTGAGTGTGGGATTTAAATTGCGTACTGGTGATAGTACGTGTTTCCCTTGATATTGTCGGTGGACAATTAGTTGAGGTATATGTATGTAGTGATCAGTAGGATCGTGTACCCCCGAGTGGTGGGATATGTTTATATCTTGGTGTTAAAGTATGAACTTGTTTACTATCTGGTTGATTTATATGGTGTTGGTGTATGTTATATCTGTACATATATGCATTGATGTATGATGATATGATCAGGAGGATCGTGTGCATGTTGAGTGCCTAAATATATTAGTTATGCATTGGTGTGTGCATATCATGGTGTTTTGGTGGGATGAATCATGTCTCAGGAGGAGCGTAAGTGATTCATCCGTACTCCTTTGTGGAGAATGGTGGGGGATAGATCATGTCTCAGGAGGAGCGTAAGTGATCTATCCAGGTTCGATTGAATGAACCAACGAGTCGGTACCGCATGCATGGTGTTGAGTTGCATTTTGCATTATAATATGTTGTATTGTAATTTGAACAGTAGGTTCGTCATATGGTGTTGTTAGGGGTGAATCTTGGTGTGTTGGTGTGTTGTACTACCTTATTTACATGTATTACATTACCATTATATTTTTGATCATGTTTTCTCACCCCTTTGTTGTTATTGTGGTCTGTGCTTCTTCGGAAGTACAGATAATCCAGGTACTTAGCTAGCTTGGATTATGGTGTGACAGTCGAGTCTAGGATGCTCTGATACGTAGCACGGGACTTGGGCGTTTTTATTTATTTTATGAAGAACTTATATTTTATTTTCTTGTGAAACGTATCAAACCTTTATTGGATGTTATTATTTAATATTCCGCTGTATTGGAGAAAACCTTTTTATAAGGAAACGTTGTTTTCATGTGATATCCCACTTGGGAAATTAGAACTCTGATTTTGTTTATTTATAATGTTTATTAATTTAATTGATTTTGGGAAGTGGGGTGTTATAATTGGTATCAGAGCAGGTCGGTCCGTCCGGCCAGTGTTGTTGAGTCGAGTTGAGTCTGTCCTTTATGATGTAGTTGAATATCTTTTAACCTGGTGTTGTTCTTTTTGAGAAGTATGGCAGGAAGGAACGATGCTGCATTGGCTGCTGCTATGTAAGCAATGGCGCAGGCGGTTGCTAATCAGAATCAAACTACAGATGCCCAATTCAGGAGTTTGGCGCAGTTTCGGAGCAATAAGCCGCCAACATTTGAAGGAGGAATTCTGGACCCTGAAGTTGCTCAGAAGTGGCTGAAGGCAATTGAAAAGATCTTCAGGACTATGGAATGTAGCGATGAACAAAAGGTGAGGTTTGGTACTCACATGCTGGAGGGTGAGGCTGAAGCCTGGTGGGACAATAGTCGCCAAAGGTTGGAAGCTGCTGGAACTACCATTACTTGGGAGGTGGTTCGGAAAGGTTTTCTGGAGAAGTATTTCCTGGAAGATATCCGAAGCGCTAAGGAAATTGAATTCTTAGAGCTGAAACAGGGTAGCATGACTGTAGCAGAATATGCTGCCAAGTTTGAGGAGCTGGTGCAGTATTGTCCCCACTATAATGTGGAAGGGGCAATGACCTCTAAGTGCTTAAAGTTTGAGAATGGACTGCGTCCAGAGGTTAAGTTGGGGATTGCTTGTCAGAAGATTAGGAGCTATCCTGAGCTGGTATGCAGGAGCAGAATCTATGATAATGATAACCGAGCAAGGATTGCGCACTACAAAGTTGTTAATGACCGTAAGGGTAAGCAGAGGTTTAGTGGTACTCCTTATAGTGTTGCTGCTGATAAGGGAAAACGTAAAGCTGTTGTTGATAAGAAGCCTAGAGATGGGAGAGCATCTGCTGAAGGAAAATGTTTTCGGTGCAGTGCTATGGGACACCGTGCTAATGATTGTCCTAATGAGGCCAAGAAATGTTTTAAGTGTGGGAAACCAGGTCATGTGATAGCTGATTGCAGAGCAACTATGCCGACCTGTTATAACTGTGGTGAGAAGGGTCATATCAGTACACATTGTGAGAAGCCGAAGAAGCCTCAAACGTCTCCGGCTGGTGGAAAAGTGTTTGCCTTGGCAGGAACTCAAGCTGCCAGTGATGAGCGTGTGATCAGAGGTACTTGTATTATCAATAATATTCCTTTGATTGCTATTATTGATACGGGTGCAACGCACTCGTTTATTTCTGTAGATTGTGTGGAGAGGATAGGTTTGGTGTCGTCCACTCTGGAGATACAGATGACTATTGAGACACCCTCTATAGGTTCAGTGACTACTTCTTTGGTATGCCTGAAGTGTCCGCTGACTATTTTCGGTAGAGAATTTGGAGTGGATATGATTTGTCTACCACTTGGTAAGTTGGATGTTATTCTGGGTATGAACTGGTTAGAGTTTAACCGAGTCTACATCGATTGTTTTCGGAAGGAATTGTTGTTCCTGACCCCTGAAGAGGAAGTTGTGGCAAGTTCTTTGTCTAATAAAGAATTGAGGGCCTTGTTGGAAGATGAAACTATAGTGTTTGCTTTATTTGCAACTTTATCGATGGATAACAAAGTGCCAATGGAGGAATTAGCAGTGGTGAATGAATTTCCAAAAGTGTTTCCTGACGACATTACGGAATTGCCTCCGACGCGAGAAGTAGAATTTGGTATTGATCTTGTTCCTGGTACGAGACCTATTTATATGGCGCCGTACAGGATGTCTGCAGTGGAATTGGCTGAGTTGAAGTCTCAGATTGGAAAATTGTTGGATAGAAAGTTTATTAGACCAAGTGTATCGCCGTGGGGAGCTCCAGTGTTGTTGGTGAAGAAGAAGGATGGTAGTATGCGTCTGTACATCGATTACCGTCAATTGAATAAAGTGACTATTAAGAATAAGTATCCTTTACCTAGGATTGATGATTTGATGGACCAACTGGTGGGAGCTCGTGTATTTAGTAAGATCGACTTAAGATCGGGTTATCATCAGATGAGAGTAAAAGAAGGTGATATTCAGAAGACTGCCTTTAGGACTCGATATGGATATTACGAATATGCTGTAATGCCGTTTGGAGTGACTAATGCACCGGGAGTATTTATGGAGTATATGAACAGAATTTTCCATTCTTACTTGGATCAGTTCATTGTAGTGTTTATTGATGATATATTAATTTATTCTAAATCTGATGAAGAGCATGCAGGACATCTGAGAATTGCCTTGCAAGTGTTGAAGGAAAATAAATTATTTGCTAAACTGTCAAAGTGTGACTTTTGGTTGAAGAAAGTAAGTTTCTTGGGGCATGTAATATCTGAAGATGGAATAGCGGTGGATCCGTCAAAAGTAAGTGCAGTATTGCAGTGGGAACCGCCGAAGACAGCGACAGAGATTAGAAGCTTTTTGGGGTTAGCCGGTTATTACCGCAGGTTTATTGAAGGGTTCTCTAATTTGGCGTTGCCATTAACTCAGTTGACGAGAAAGAACCAAGTTTTTGTATGGGATGCTGCTTGTGAAGAAAGTTTTGAAGAGTTGAAAAAGAGATTGACTACAGCACCGGTGTTAGTGTTACCGACTCCGAGTGAACCGTTTGTGGTGTACTGTGATGCGTCTAAGATGGGATTAGGCGGGGTTCTGATGCAGAATGGTAAAGTAGTAGCATATGCATCGCGGCAATTGAGAGTGCATGAGCGAAATTATCCGACTCATGATCTTGAATTAGCTGCGGTTGTTTTTGTGTTGAAAATTTGGAGACACTATTTATATGGTTCAAGATTTGAAGTGTTTAGTGATCATAAGAGTTTGAGATACCTGTTTGATCAGAAAGAGCTGAATATGAGGCAGAGAAGATGGTTGGAATTTTTGAAGGATTATGACTTCAATTTGAGTTATCATCCAGGAAAGGCCAATGTAGTGGCAGATGCTTTGAGTAGGAAAGCAATTCATATGGCAGCTCTGATGGTGAAAGAAATTGAGTTAATTGAACAGTTTAGAGATTTGAGCATGGTTTGTGAGACTACTGCAGATAGTGTAATGTTGGGTATGTTGCAGGTAAATAATGACTTCTTGGATATGATTAGAGAAAATCAGAAGTTGGATGTGAAATTGGTAGATTTGATGCCTGGAGTAGGGAGTGACTCCGATAGTGACTTTAAATTGGATAGTACAGGTGTGTTGAGATTTAGAGGCAGGATTTGTGTACCAGATGATGAAGAATTGAAAAAGTCAATTTTGAGCGAAGGACATCGTAGTAGCCTGAGTATTCATCCGGGAGCTACGAAAATGTATCATGATTTGAAGAAATTATTTTGGTGGTCTGGTATGAAAAGAGACATAGTTCAATTTGTGTATGCCTGTTTGACATGTCAGAAGTCGAAGGTGGAACACCAGAGACCTTCTGGATTTATGCAACCATTAGAGATTCCGGTTTGGAAATAGGATTGCATTACTATGGATTTTGTGACAGGTTTGCCGAATACGGCGAGAGGTTTTGATGTTATATGGGTGATTGTGGATCGATTGACGAAGTATGCACACTTTGTGCCGCTCAATATTAGTTTTCCGTTAACGAAGCTGGCGGATATTTACATTCGGGTAATTGTGAAGTTGCATGGTGTTCCGTCCAGTATTGTATCGGATAGAGATCCACGGTTTACTTCGGAATTTTGGAAGAGCTTGCAGGAAGCTTTGGGAACTAAGTTGAAATTGAGTTCAGCTTATCATCCGCAAACTGATGGTCAGTCGGAGAGGACTATTCAGTCGCTTGAAGATTTGTTGAGAGCTTGTGTGTTAGAAAAGGGTGGTGCGTGGGATACTCATTTACCATTGATCGAATTCACGTACAATAACAGTTACCATTCGAGTATTGGAATGGCACCGTTTGAAGCTTTGTATGGGAGGAGGTGTAGGACTCCTCTGTGTTGGTATGAGACTGGTGAGAGTGTGGTGCTTGGACCAGAAATTGTACAGCAGACTACTGAGACCATTCAGATGATTCGTGAGAAAATGAAAGTGTCTCAGGGTAGGCAGAAGAGTTATCATGATAATCGGAGGAAAGAGTTGGAATTTTGTGTAGGTGATCATGTTGTTGCGATGGAAATAGGATATCAAACTATTAATTAGTTTGAATCACAATTCTTAATTCACAACCGCTCTTTGATTTATCCGAAGGAGAAGGTCAAAAGAGGGAAAACCTATTTTTGCATTGTAAACACAATGCAGGGAGAGACCTAGGTAAGGGGTTGGTTAAGCTTAGGGAAGGTACTAGCACCCTAAACTTCTGTAGTACTCTACAGGAACCTTTTGTTTATTGTATGCTTTATTTTATTTTATTATCTGCTTTAATATATACTGAGCTAAGGGATAGAGTGACCTAAAAGACCTAAGGGTTATTCCTAAGTTTACTCGGCAAGATTCGCATCTTGTGCCTACATATCCTGGATAGGGAATGGAATCAGAGTAATCGTAGTTCCCCTCGAAAGGGAGGTTAGAAACGTCTTGACTATGGTCAAGGTTTCAATGGGGAATAAACGTATCTTAAGGACACGCTTACGTGGAGTCTTTGAAAATTTCTACGTTGAATTTGTTAATTGAAAATTTAGGGTTAAATTAGGGTTTCCACAGCGGGAAAACCTAAACAGAGCACGGCGGCTCTTTGACCTACAAGCTAGGGTAAAGGGGAATTTTGTTCACGGCGGGACACCTAAGCTAATTAGGGTTTTGAAATGGTTGAAACTAGGGTTATTGACTCGGCGGTCAAACTGTTAATCCTAATTCCTTCGGAAGGAAAATAACGGTAAAAACATGCAAAATACGGAAAATTACTATACTGCAGAATTAAAGTGCGGAAAATAAAGAAAGCTGTAAAGAATAAGTGCAATGCGACGATAGCCTCGCGTAAATTACAGATTCCAAAATAAAAATGCAAAAATAAAACAACCGCGACCATGGCCTCGCGTAAAATACATCCATGGGGCACAATAACTCGAAATAAGCATTTATGTATACTTGGAAGAGAGAAACAGAGAATGTTAGTGAAAAACAATTAATATTGAAAAGAAAGACAAAGTGCAATTTGGAGATATGGTTTGATTAATTTTGAAAGAGGAAGTTTAGCTAAAAATTTAATCTTAATCTTAATTTCAAAAAGAAAATTTAATTCAAAATTTAAAATGTTTTAGTTTTAATTTTAAAAAACTCTAGTTTAAATATTTTAGAAAAAGACAAAATTCAATTACTATTAAAAAAGTTTTAATTTTAATTTTTAAAAAAATGTTTAGTAGTTAAAAAAATTTAGTTTTAAGCTTTTTTTTTGTTTTAGTAAAGAAAATAATTTTAATTGAATTTGACTTAAGGAAAATGGTATTGACTTCAAAAAAAATAAAATAAAATAAAATAAAATAAAAAATAAAATAAAATAAAATGGAAAGAAAAAATTAGGTTTTATTAAATGAAACGCTAAACTTAAAACTAATATTTTTGAAATTTCCATCTAAAGAATAACCAAATAATTTTTAATTTAATTAGAGAAACTTTTTTACCTTAAATGATTTTGAGAAAAATTTCCTCAATTTTTTATGGTAACTAGAAGTCTTGGCTAAATCCTAATAACTATTCCTTTATTTTATTTTTATGTGAAGAATAATCCTATTAATATTTATCCTATTAAACTAATGACTTGATTAACGCTATGAATCATGTGAATTGTTATAACCTAATTAATTACACTAAGTATTATTTAATTATTATAACAAAATGGTACGAAAAACAAAACAAAATAATAACTAAGTTAAAACCACTGAACAGCCACATAAACACCACGTATGTTAAAGGCTTATCATCTTCTTCTCAGCATGCCGTGATTTACCATGGAAGCTCCGACGGAGCTTTCCTCCTCCTTGTCCCCTGCATGTCCGTCTTTCCTTGTTGATACCTGAAACAAAATCCAAACACCAGAAAACATCACCGAAAATCGAAGAAACTCACCCTCTACTTTACGGCTACGGGCGAATGACGGAGTATCCGATGGCGTTTCACGATTTTCCTCTTCTTCTTCTATTTGAGGTGATGATGAAATCGAAAAGGGCTTCTGAACCTCCTTAACGGTTGGCGATGATGACAAGCTCGAAGAGCTTTCTGAGTCCAAAGGTCTGATGCGCCGTTTTCCGATCTCCTCTCTCTTTTGGGTTTGATTCGCGGTTGATGGATGATTTGATGTTCTGATGCTTCCGCTGTTTTTGTATGGTAAGCTTTTTTCTGAACCCTTACGGCGCCGTTCTTCTTGTGTACGAAACTTATGGTTTTTGAATCCTCACCCGTCTCTCATTTATATCTCGAATCTGTGTTTGTTGGGCCGGATTTGATTTGGTTTCAAATGCAGGATTTTCGGTAACTTTGTTATGATGCAATACGTTAATTTAGCATAACTCTCAGGCTTGCTGGAATTTGTCGCACCAACTTGTTGATTTTGGCTTTGCATTTTGCTTGTGACATCTTTATTGTTGTCTTGCTGAATTCATGATGGCTATTTTTCCGGAAAGTTATTTGCGGGTTTGTTTGCTGCTCGCTTGCTGTTACGGAACTTTTGGTTGAATCCCTTGAATTTTGTTTATTGACTTTCAGGTGTTGGATTTGGATATCCAGAAGCTGATTCCGGATTTGGCTTTGGTTACGGATATCCACGGATATTTACTTGATGGAATGGATGTGGATTAATGTTGGCAATCCGTTCAAAACAATTTTTCGGCAAAAATCATTTCGGCTCACACTTCTTTTACTCTCTTTCTCGGCTGTCCCGTAACTAAGAACAAATATTACCGGTCTAGTGCCGAGTCGAGTTTGGAAATGGGAGTTCGGCTGCGGCATCTGTCGTGCCCTCCCGACATCCGATGATGACAATGTTCTGAGGGTGTTAAAAATTAATCTCTAACATTATTTCCATTTCGTTATGTTTTGTGTCGATATTGCAGGTTTGGAATGACTCAATCGGAAGGTCGGAGAAGTCGGACGAAAAACTTAGGACCCTTAGAATTATTTTAATTTTATGCAAAATGTAATTAAATGTTTTTTTATGTAATTTTAATGCTTTATGATAATTATAATAATAATCCCTTTTTTTTCTTTACAGTATTGTAAACTAAACATTATTACTAACTATCACTTTTGTTACGCAAAATAAATAAAAAACAAAAACAATATTGAACGTGAAGATAAAATTAATTTAAACAATTACAAATAAAAATGTGACCAATGAAATAAAGTTATTATTATTTTTCTTTAGAATGATCTTATTCAAAATGATATGATTTATTTTAACATGAAAGAAACTTAAAATGAAATGATTTATTTTTAAAAATGAAAGGAAAAAATAAGATAGAACTAAATGAAATTAACTTAGAATGACAGTGCAATGCAATACGATTAAATTAAAACATATAAATGGAACGAAACTCCAAATTTTTATTAACTCCAATTTATCCGACTAGCTTCGCTTCCGACGCCATTCCCGATTAAACTTCATCAACCAGATCCAATTGCCCAAATTTCCTGCCCAACTTAAGTTGTGCCTGATGATAGAAACAGTACCGGCCTTGAACGAAGTAAAACAGCAAAAGCAGAGAAATCCAATTAACAGTGAAAACAGAAATATATTCCGCATTAAAATTCAATTTGCGTCTCTGATAAAATCCCAAACCATAAACCAACTAGGCCCAGAAACCTCAATCAAACAGAAATCAAAACCCGAATACGAACCCGTAATTCTACTGCTTTGGCTTCAAAAATAACTGGCGGATAGCAGCAGAAACAGAGAATTAAATATTGATTAAAACATAAATTCCGCCGAATGGAATCTTGTCCCGATTTGAACCGAAACAGCTTAATGTATCAAACATACTCGAACCCAAGTGACAAAATAAATGTCTCGGAACTCAACTGTCGACAGAGTCTCGGCCAGTTGAATTAATTACCGTATCTCAAAAATCCTGATGCCAAAAATTACCGTGAATCTCTGTCTATTCTCAAAGAAAATAAAGAACTCAAAAAGAGGGGCTCTAATTATTCGATAAATCCCTGATGACAGATTAACTTCAAGAACTGTCAGCCAACGACGTATAAATGACCATTTGGCCGCTTTTCACAGTTAAAGTACCCCTGATGTAATTCCTGCAAAATAAACAGACTATGCAACCTGTCAATAGTTAGCGAATGCAAAAATGAGAATTATGCGACATGAACCGACTAATATGAGGGTAAAATTTGGGGTATTACAGTTGCCCCTATTTAAATAGCTTCACCGGATGATTTGAGCGACAGAGACTCGAGGAATCATGGTGGAGGAATTTAAATATAGTTAACCAAAAATTTTGCCCTTAGATGCGGCGATATGCAATGCTAGGGACAAAACAAACAGGCTATAATGCTGATAATGCCATGAATCTAGTATGATGCGTATGATGGAATGATAAATGCAATGATGCAGACGACACGACTTCACAGGGGACGGACGCGAAGAACAACACACACTGGGGAATATGACGCGCTAGGACTACAATACGGCACTGGGGAATTCTAAAGCAATGGCCAACTGGTGCGAGCACGACCCATTGTCGCTTTCAGAACGGGAACAGTATGAACGGGATCCTCAATGGAGATGGCACCGATGAGACGACCTCCACTGGGGAAATTTAAGAGTAATTGCTCAACAGGTTCAGGCGTGACCGGCTGATACTCTAGTATAAAACGTAAAACTGGATCAACACGACTGTAAGATTGATCAACAGAATGCTAGAGCATTGAGCAAAGAATAACATCTAAGCTTTTTGTAAACTTTCCCTCGTGATAGGATCAAACAGAACTTAGGAATCCGTAGAAAATATACAGGGTAAAACCGGTTGTATGCCAAAATAAATGGACTTTAATGGGAAATGCCCTGATAAGCTTCTCGAGAGAGAATAGCCACTTATCGTTGGAAGGGACTTATATGCCAAACTGGATAAGCTCTCAAATAAAGAGGTCGTTGCTTATCTAATAAATAAACCTCTTCATATCTAAGGTCGACACCTTGGACATATGATTCAGATTCTTCTTTTACTAAAGGGTAAACTGAACTTCCTCATACTTCAAGATTCACACTCTCCTGAATATGATTCTGCTCAAACCTCCCCTTTCTTCAAAATGATACGGGAAATGGAAACCAAACTACTCGCTGGAGATGGCCATTTGCTGCAAGTCATAACGAAGATAGGATAAGCTTCTCGGGCGAGAAATGTCGCTTATTTGCAAGAGTGGCAATAATAAGCTTCTCGGGTGAGAACTGCTTGTAGAGGTGGTAACAGGTAATGTAAATTGTAAAGAAATTCATGATGATGACAAACATCTAGATCACTGAGTGATAGCAGGTAATGTAAATTGTCAAGAAGGTTGTGATGATGGCAAACATCGAGATCACTGTAATGTAAATTGTCAAGAATGTTGTGATGATGGCAAACATCTAGATCATTGTAATGTAATAATGAGCTCCTTGTATGAGAAGATCAATTGTAGAGTATATTGTAAAGTGTAACGTAGGTGATAAGCTCCTCGGCTGGGAACTGTTGCTTGTCTATTGTGCAATGTAGTGATAAGTTTCTCGGACAAGAACTGTCGCATATCTGCAAAGGATTGTAAATGCTTTTCTTGAAAGATAGCGCAAAATAAATGCACGTCCAGGTAGGTTCAGTGACCGACAGGACTGAAGTTTGATCTAGAATTAGGCTAGAAAGAACGGACAAACAAAACTCCATTAAGGAAACGGACTCGAATGGGGACTACCTTATCCTAACGCGGAAAGGTAACGGAAATAACCATCGTCCACGAGGATTGAACTCTGTGGGGAAACTGGAAACAAGTAGGTATTTTATGCTTAGGGCTGACGATCTACTTGGAGAGAGCGGACAAACCCAGTTACTCGGCGGTAACGACAAGGATGACGACAAATAGCAAGCATTCAAATGCTAATGCGTATGCCAAAGTGTATACGAATGTGTATGTTCATGTGTATGACAATGAAATGAAAATGAGTATGTAATGCTCATGCTTATGCTTATGTTGACAAAACAGATGAGAGAGGAGACATGAGATGAAATAAACATCTCGACAGGAATACCCAGTGACCTCTGCAACAATACATCTATTAGAGGATAGGAATAGTTGATGGTAAGACCGAATTTGGCTTTAAAGTTCTAACTTCCCTGGGGAGAAAATATCATGACTTCCACATGGGGATGCGATACGACTTCACCGGAGAGTATGATGCCCTGACTTCAACTAGGGATTCATGACCTCCGCATGGGGATAAGATGTCATGACTTCACGTGAGGGATTGCTATCATGAACCATAATCAGCTCAAGAACTCTTGGATCATATACTTTCGGGGATAAAATAAATATCCGCTGTATGGGGAAGGTGTGGAGCGAGACAGCTTCATGGAGATAGTGTAGCAACTTCCTGGGAAAAGTACCTCGGCTCCCTGGGGAAAAGGTATATCCGACTGGGGATAAGATATATCAAAATTCCCTGCGGAGAGTTCATCAGACTTACTGGAGAGAAATCAACAGACATTCCTGAGGACAGTATCTTGACTTCTTGGGGAAACATGGCAATCTCCTGGGGAAAAATTCCTGAGGAAGGTAAGGCAGTTCACTGAGGAACAAATAATTCCGCTGAGAATGGGTTTTCCAGAACGCATATCACTTGGAGGATACCGGGGATATCTCTGTAGTCTTGAGATCACTGGGGATTTATCGGAAGGATCCCAAAAGTGTTGTCAACTTAAAGTCTCGCTGGGACTATCACTGGGAAGATGCTGGTAAAATCTCTGCTGTCTTGGAGATTACTGGCTCGGTCCAAACTGTTGTCAGCTTATAGTCTCGTTGGGGACTGACACTGGGAAAATGCTGGTGGCGAATAAATGTTTATGCAATAATGAGATTTACTGGGGACGAAGAGATCCTTCACAAATTTCCATAAGTCAAAGTAACTTTCATTTCCAATTGTATTTTCGAGAAAATATATTTTAGTTTTGAAAAACACTTTTCATGTTCACAAATTATTAACAACAGCAAATTGCATAACAAAAATAAAATAGAGATAATGTGCACGAAGGTGTTGAAAAGCAAAAGGTAAATTTTTATTGAAGAATGGTAGCTTGCTAAAGGCATAGCTCCATGGGAAATTACAAATTTGAAATTGGCAATATGGGAAAGGTTATATTGAATCCAACGGCCTATTGACCCTGACGACTGAGACTACCCACAACCTTGCTTCTGAAGAGAGTGGTTGGGTTTGAAATGGATTTCTGTAAAAGCGTCTGCAATGCTTGGTGTCGTCCAATGCAGTGAAATGCCTTTGTCCCTAACTTTTGCCTGGACCTCCCTTTCGGGTTTTCAATCCACCGGGACGCTCATTTTTGCCCAAGCCGCCCTTTCGGGTTTTCAACTTAGCGAGCTGCATTTTTTCATTTTTTTTTTTTTTATTTTTTATTTTTTATTTTTATTTTTTTATTTTTAGGCATAATATTTTCGGACTGCATCAGAGTTCACAGGATGGGCGAGCTCTTCACCGTTCATTGTAGTAAGAATTAGCGATCCTCCGGAGAAAACTGTCTTAACAACAAATGGGCCGTCGTAATTGGGCATCCATTTCCCACGCCTGTCTTTGTGAACTGGCAAGATCTTCTTGAGTACGAGCTCTCCTTGACGGAACTCCCGAGGTCAAACTTTCTTGTCAAAAGCTCTCTTCATTCGATTCTGATATAGATGACCGTGGCACATAGCCGCCAGGCGCTTCTCATCAATAAGATTCAGCTGGTCATATCTGTCTTGAACCCAATCTGCTTCATCTAACTTTGCTTCCATCAACACCCTTAAAGATGGCAACTCAACTTCAATGGGAAGAACGGCGTCCATTCCATATACCAATGAGAAAGGAGTTGCCCCTGTTGAAGTTCGAACAGTAGTTCTGTATCCATGCAAAGCAAACGGTAGCATTTCATGCCAATCCTTGTAAGTCTTAACCATTTTTTGCAGGATCTTCTTGATATTCTTATTCGCAGCTTCCACATCTCCATTCATCTTAGGACGGTACGGAGAAGAGTTGTGATGCGCAATCTTGAAAGTATCACACAACTCCTTCATAGTCTTGTTATTCAGGTTGGTACCATTGTCAGTGATGATCCGACTCGGAACCCCATAACGGCAGATAATCTCTTTCCTGATGAATCGAGCAACTACTTGTTTGGTCACATTGGCGTAGGAAGCAGCTTCCACCCACTTGGTGAAGTAGTCAATAGCGACGAGAATGAAACGATGACCATTGGAAGCTTTCGGCTCAATTGCCCCAATCATATCAATGCCCCACATAGAGAAAGGCCATGGCGAAGTCAGAACATTTAATGGTGAAGGAGGAACATGCATTTTGTCCGCATAGATTTGGCACTTGTGACACTTCCTAGCGTATCGGATGCAGTCGGATTCCATAGCTAACCAGTAATATCCAGCCCTCAAGAGTTTCTTGGACATAGCATAACCGTTGGCATGAGTTCCGAACGTCCCTTCATGAATCTCCTGGAGTAACATGTCTGCTTCACGTCTATCCATACACCTAAGCAGAACCATGTCGTGGTTTCGTTTGTATAGTATGCCGTTGCTGATGAAGAACTTAGATGCTAGTCTTCTCAACGTCCTTTTGTCAAGATAAGAGGCGTCTGCTGGATACTCTCGCGTGAGCAAATAATTCTTGATATCATGAAACCAAGGCTTTTCATCAATTTCATCTTCTTCAATCAACAGACAGTGGGCGGGTTCCCTTCTACGCTCGATTCGAATGAGTGGCGCTTCATTGACAAACTTGACCTTCCACATGGATGCTAGCATGGCTAAGGCGTCAGCAATATGATTTTCAGTCCTCGGAACATGTTCGAACTTGATCTCATCAAAGTACTTAATCAACTCCACAGCGTAGGCTTTGTAAGGGACCAGCTTCTCATTCTTGGTTTCCCATTCACCTTTCACTTGATATATAACCAACGCTGAATCTCCGCTTACTTCGAGAAGTTTGATCCGGAGATCAATAGCTGCTTCAAGGCCAAGGATGCATGCTTCATATTCAGCGACATTGTTTGTGCACTCAAACTCTAACCTTGTTGTAAATGGGGTATAGCCACCTTTTGGATTCATCAAAACGGCGCCTATGCCGTGCCCACTGTAATTGGAGGAACCATCAAACATCATCTTCCACCAGAGACCCGGTTCGGGACCATCCTCAGGCTCTGGCTCTGGCTCTTCGAAATCATTTACCCACATAATGTCTTCGTCTGGAAAGTCAAATTTAAGAGGCTCATAATCATCGACTGGTTGGTCTGCAAGATAATCTGACAATATACTTCCTTTGATAGCTTTCTGAGGTACATATTGGATGTCATATTCCGACAACAACATATGCCAACGAGCAATCCTCTCTGTCTGAGCAGGCTTTTCGAAAATGTACTTTATTGGGTCCATCTTCGATATCAACAAGGTAGTATGACCCATCATATATTGCCGGAGACGCCTAGCAGCCCATGCTAGCGCACAACAAGTCTTCTCCAACAGTGAATATCGGTTCTCACAATCAGTAAACTTCTTGCTCAGATAGTATATAGCGTGTTCCTTTCGTTCGGTCTCATCGTGCTTCCCAAGTACACAACCCATAGACTTCTCAAGAACAATGAGGTACATAAATAATGGTCTTCCGTGAACAGGAGGCATCAAGATAAGAGGATTTTGTAAGTAATCCTTGATCTTTTCAAACGCACGCTGACAATCTGGATTCCAATCAACAGTCTGACCTTTGCAAAGCAACTTGAATACCGGCTTACAAGTAGCAGTCAGGTTAGATATAAACCTGGAGATGTAATTCAAAAGTCCCAGAAAGCCTCTGACTTGGGTTTTGGTCTGCGGAGCCGGCATGTCTTGAATGGCTCGGACTTTATCAGGATCTACCTTGATTCCTCGTTGGCTGACGATGAAACCAAGTAGCTTTCCCGATTTGACACCAAAAGTACACTTAGCAGGATTTAGTTTCAACTGATATTTTCGGAGTCGTTCAAAGAGTTTCAACAGATGAATCAAATGCTCCTCCTCATCATGAGATTTGGCAATCATATCATCCACATACACTTCAATTTCTTTGTGCATCATGTCATGAAAGAGAGTCGTCATAGCACGCTGATAGGTTGCCCCTGCATTCTTCAGACCGAAAGGCATCCTTTGTAACAGAAGGTCCCCCAAGGAGTGATGAATGTATTCTTTTCTCTGTCGGCGGGATCCATCTTGATCTGGTTATAACCGGAGAAACCATCCATGAATGAGAAAACTGCAAAACTAGCTGTATTGTCGACAAGTGTGTCGATATGCGGCAAAGGGAAATCGTCTTTTGGACTAGCCTTGTTCAGATCCCTGTAATCCACACACATTCTGACCTTACCGTCCTTTTTGGGCACGGGAACAATGTTGGCAACCCAATCAGGATACTTCGCAACCACAAGAAAACCCGCATCCAACTGTTTCTTAACCTCATCTCGAATCTTCAAAGCCATGTCAGGTCTCGTTCTTCGAAGTTTCTGCTTGACAGGCGGACATTCTGGCTTAAGCGGTAGCTTGTGAACTACAATATCTGTGTCTAAACCGGGCATATCTTGATACGACCATGCAAACACATCGACATAATCCTTCAACAGCTTGACCAATCTCTGCTTGACCTCTGCCCCAAGTACTGCGCCAATCTTGACCTCCTTCTTGTCTTCATTTGTGCCAAGATTAATCAAATCTACCTGCTTCTTGTGTGGTTGAAGCTCTGTGTACTCATACTCAACCAACCTAGTCAGTTCTGCGGGTACTTCAAAATCTTCTTCACCCTCATCTTCAGCTTGATAAATGGGTGAATCCCAATCAGGAGAGACAATAGAGTCATTGGATTCAACAATGGTTGTAACGTCACTGCATGTTTGAAAGGCTTATTTTATTAAATGTTCCATGAAGATGCAAAATAAAATGACAATGTTTTTAGTTTGTTTTTGAAAAGATTGCCAATTTCATTTTAAAAGGTGAAAACGAAAAGACACTTAGTGAAACAAAATGGAATGGAAACAAAATGCATTTATTAATAATTGTTTGAAATGAAAAGGTGGCCCTACAAAGTGATCCAATAGCCTTGGGCAGAGCTATGGATTTGAAAACACAAAATGAAAAATGAAAAATTACTTTGACAATGGAAAAATAACTGGAATCTCTATGGCCTCCCAGTTGCTCAATGCTGCATTACTCTGAAACACCAAGTTGTTCAAATCTTCATCTTCGTCATAGTCACCGATGGCATTGACCTGATAACCTCCACTGACGAACACCTCTTGGAAAACCTTCGGATGTCCTTCAACATGAATTGGCTTGTAACCCAAACCATAGCGATTAGTCTTTGCCTTGACGTTGATTACTTCTCCCCAACCTTCAGGAATGCCCCTGTCGATTGTCGATTTGGTACTCTTCAACGATGCAAAAGATGGGCTACTCTGGACTCCCGCAGTTTCTTCGACTTCCACTAGAACAGCATTGGCAATTTCAAGTGCTTGGAAAGAAGTCTCCAAAGCGTCTTCATCAACCTCAATGTACCGGAACGAGGATAAATTACTAACCATTAAATCCTCTTCACCATGTATGATCACCAACTTGTCGTCAACCACAAACTTCATCTTTTGGTGCAAGGTAGAAGTTACCGCCCCAGCGGCATGGATCCAAGGTCTTCCTAGTAGACAGCTGTAATTAGGATTAATGTCCATAACTTGGAAAGTGATCTGGAACACGTGTGGGCCGATCAGAATTGGAAGGTCAACTTCTCCAACCACCGATCTACGTGAACCATCAAAAGCCTTGACAATTAAAGAAGTAGGCTTCACCACAGTATCCTTGTAAGCCATCTTGCTGAGAACCCTCATAGGTAGAACGTTCAACGAAGAACCAGTATCCACAAGTACTCTTGCTAAATTATCTTCCTGACACTTCATGGATATATGTAAAGCACGGTTGTGATTTGGACCTTCTTTAGGTAATTCCTCATCACTGAAGCTGAGAGTATTACAAGCAGTAATGTTAGCAATTACACTATTAAACTGGCCAGTAGTGATATCTTGAGCAACATGAGCCTGAGTCAAGACCTTCTGCAGAGCAGCTCTATACGCGGGTGAATTTAATAACAATGATAAGACAGAAATTTTCGAAGGAGTCTGGTGAAGTTGATCGATAACTTTATAATCACTCTTCCTGATTATCCTCAAGAATTCAGCGTCTTCCTCATTAGTAACAGCCCCTTGTATTGGTAGTTGTTTCCTTGGACGGAGCCTCCTCAAAACGGGGTGTGTAGACACGACCACTGCGAGTCATCCTACTTGCCCCAGCTATGTTAGTCACATTTTCGCTATCAACTTTCACTTCTTCTCTTGGAATGACCTTCCCAGATTCCTTATCAATCGCGGTTACATCATACTTCCAAGGTACAACTTTGGGATTACTGAATGGAAACGGACTCAGTTTCTGAATGATCAAAGGTTTAGGTTGGTCCACTGTTGGAGTAACAGGAGTTGGTATGCTAAACATCGGCATGACAGACTTTGGCGTTGGCAGATTAAACACTGGCATCCTGCCCCTTGGTTCGGGCAAGTTGAAAGTAGGCTCAACTGCGGCTACTTCCTTCGCCTTGTCAACTACTTGTAGGAAGCCATCATCAATCAACCTATGAACATCCTTCTGAACCATAGCGCACCCTTTATCACTTCCTACACAACTTATACAGTCAATATCGGAAATAGATACCAGACCTACTTCAAACAACTTTGCATGGAACGCCTTGAGAGGAGTCTTAATTCGGGATACATCACGAATAAGACTCTCGTAAGACGAATCATCAACAGCATTAACATTCACATGTATAGGTAGAGGATTGGTTTTAACATTGGGAGATGGATCATCGAACGACAAGATCTTCTTTTCCATCAGATCTCTCACAATATTCTTCAAAGCATAACAGTTCTCCAAATCATGGCCTGGCGCGCCCTCATGAAATAAACAATGAGCGGCAGCGTTGTAGTTGGCTGGCAAAGGATTCGGAGGCGGTCCCAAAGCTCGGGTGGTGATCAAACCTCGTTGTACTAGGTAAGGGTACAACTCGGTGAACGTCATTGGAATCGGAGGACACGGCTTGTATTGTCTCCTTGGAGCATTTGGGCGAGGTGTCAGATTCCTCTGTTGTTGATTAGCAGGAGCGTTGGGCGCTTGCTGATAACTGGGTGGAGGCTGATGATAAGTGGGAGGCGGGTAAACAGGAGCCTGCTGCATAGGCTGATAAGCAGGAGCTTGTGGGGCTTGCTGAGTAAAAGATGGTGCAACAGCAGCCACATAGGGAGGCGGAGCATACTGAACCGGGTAACCATGAGGTTGAGCGTACGGCGGCGGATATTGATATTGGTGTTTTCCCCTTCTATCAGAGGATACAGCATGAGTCTCTCCTTCCTTCTTTTTCTGAGAATTGAAAGAGGGCTTCTTAGTTTGGTCCTTTGAACTCGTGCTGCCAGAACCACCAGACATCTTTCCATTTTTCATAGCTAGTTCAACTTTTACTCCAACAGCAACAATATCAGCGAAATTCGTGGTTACACTACCCACCATCCTCTCGTAAAATTCAGGGCGGACGGTGTCCACAAACCAATCAGCTAGTTCCTTGTCCGTCAACGGAGGCTCAACTTGAGAAGCAATCTCTCTCCATCGTTGGGCATATTCCTTAAAGGTCTCGGAACTCTTCTGTGTCATACTCAAAAGTTGTCTTCTGTCAGGAGCCAAATCCATGTTGTACTTATAATGCTTAATGAAAGCATCAGACAAATCCTGAAAAGACTTGATGCGAGACTGGTCTAATGTTAAATACCACTTCGACGAAGCACCTTTCAGACTGTCTTGAAAACAGTGAATCATCAACTTGTCATTTTCCACATGAGCAGCCATCCTGCGGTAGTACATTATCAAATGGCTTTTCAGACAAGTAGTCCCTTCATAGCAGTCAAAGTTCGGAGTTTTGAACTTTGGCGGAATAACCAGACCGGAAACCAAACAGATATCTCTAGCAGCAGCACCAAAGATCTGGTCTCCTTCCATCTTTCTCAATCTTTTATCAATAGTAACTACCTCTTCGCGAAGCTTATCACGTGGTTGGCATCCTCCATCATCATCATCCAGAATTTCATAAACAGACTCATTAAGATAAAGTTGCACATGAGTACGGACATTAGCTTGTGTGAAAGTAGGGACCACTTTGTGAGGCTCAGAAACCAAAGGCACAGTTTGTTGTACGTTATGTATAACAGGAACAACTTGTTGAACTGATGTAGTATTAGGAACAGCCTGGTGAGCTGATGTAACAACAGGAGGATGCAAAAAATCTTGTGAGAGGCCATAAGGAAACGGGTTTGGCGCAGAAACAACCGAAGGATCTACAGCAGCAGTAGCGTTAATCTCAGAAACCACGGTAGGCTGAGTATCCATCTTTGCATTCATGACGTGGAGTAATTCCATGATTGTTCCAACACTCCCTCGAAGGTCTGCTAGCTCGTTGTTAACGCGATCCATCTCTTGAGCATGTTCTTCCATCCTTCTTCGAGCTCGAGCTCTAGTGTTGTAACGATTCAGGGTGACAAAACTGGAAGGCGAGAGAACCGAGTATGAGAAACTGAGAGACACATGTAATGCAAAGACATGATGCAAAATGCGAATGACATGACTTCATGGAATTCAAGTATTTATGAGCATTGCGGGACAACGAAAAATTTTATTGGTTGAAAAATGGATTACAAATAATATTCTTAAAAGAAAAGTCCCGATGAAAATAACCAATTAAAATTCTAGGACCCTTAGGAAGCACTATTCATGATTTTGACGGTTAGGCGGAGAATCGGAGGAAAATAAATCCTCGTAGAGTCTTCTCTTCTTGTAGGAGAGTATCTCTTCATTCTTTGACTGAACCTGTTTCTGAAGTTCGTCGTACTCGCTGACCAGCACATGGTATTTGTCCTTCCACGTTTCTGCTTCGTGTTGAGCTTTCTTCAATTCGATCTTCAATGTTTCCGCTTCGGACATGAAGTACTGAACAGGTTCTTCTTTCGGAGGTAGAGGCTCTTGGCGAGGATAAGGCATCTTCAGCTTGATGGCTCTTTCTCGGACCCAACGAAGATAAGGTTCCATGGACACACAATTTGGCTTTCCTAGACTTGCTTTACCTTTCTTATGCAGATGACGCCAGGAAGAAACAATCTGGTCTTGAAGTTCTTTATTGTCCCTGAAAAAGATTTTCTCCACCTGGACACTTTTAGGCGGTTCCTTCAATGGATACCCTAGTTGTCGGCGAGCTAGGACTGGATTGTAGCTAATTCCTCCATTAAAACTAAGTAAAGGTACGTTGGCAAAGTCTCCACAACCGTCAATAATTAGTATTCCATCATACACCCGATTATACCAAACAACGTCCGAGTGCGTCAACGCCATGACCCTTGGTGACCAAAATCCCTTGTCAAGACTTAAAAAGGACCTGGGCAAGTGCGAAATAAACCACTTGTATAATAAAGGCACACAACAGGTGATCATTCCTCCACCATGAAAATTTCGGAGATGTATGGAGTGATAAGTATTACCCAATAAGGTTGGTACGGGATTATTCTTCATGAATATTTTGATGGCGTTAATGTCAACGAATCCTTCAAAACTTGGGAAGAGTAGCATTCCATAGATAAGCAAAGCAAGGATCGTCTCAAAGGTAGGCATGCTTAAATGATCGGCATAATATTGGGCTTTCTTGATTAAGAAATGCATAGGTAACCCCACAGTTCCGCCTTTGGTGATCATATTGCCTTTGATGTCGGACACCTTTAAGAATGTGGCTTTAGCAATGTCTTCCTCTTTAGGGTCCTCTTCTAAGAAAGGGAACGGTGACTTATCCAAAATAGGTAGCCCCACCAACTGAGAATACTCTTCTAAAGTAGGTAATAACTGATAATCTGGGAACGTGAAACAGTGGTAATCCGGATCATAGAACTGTAGTAATGTAGAAAGAAGCCCATCCTTAACTTCGATTCTCAGTAAGGATAACAGCCTTCCATACTTGTCCTTGAACCCTCCTTGATCTTCAACTAACGTTCCTAGCTTCCTTAGGTCATCCAACTTAAAATTCTTAAAAGAATATTTCAAAGTTTTTCTCTTGTTATAATCCATGGTATCCTGCGATGTTCATAAATAACGTTTGAATTCCATGAGATGTAATGCAATGTAATATCTTATGTATGTAATGCACATAAACACACAAAGTCCTAGGTTAAAGGTATGTGAGCAGAAGTCAAGGTCTACCCATTCCACAAAGGTATGTACTATAGGATTAATTGTACCTGCAGAACAAGGTTCTAAAGAAGTTCCCAAAGTCATCAGTCCATCTTTCGGATATTATCAATTTCCCAATTGACTCGGTGGTTGATAATATTCTCAAGAGAACCTCCTTTGAGTGTAGTATCGCGTAGCAACCATTTTGGAATTACTCCCTCATAGTTTCCGCACTACGCCCTAGATAAGGCCAAAGTGGTGTTAAGGTACTACGGTTCCCAGTATCACAGGCTCCAATCGACCATGGAAAAAGTTTTCACGATTACTCGTTCAACCGAACCATTTTCGAAAGGGTCTCAACTGAGCGGTGATTCTCGAGTCAGCTTGGTCGGGATTCAACTCCCTATAAGCCTCATCGAATATATCCCCATCCTATAATAAGGTCACTCAAGTCCGGGTGTAGGACTTATCTCACAATAATGGGGTACCCCCCCAAGCAAGGCACAATAATAATATATACAAGAGGATAAATAAAAAAACATCATACAATAAACAAAATAGGGATAACCCTTAAAAGATTGAGGTACTTTCCCCAACAGAGTCGCCATTTTCTGTTGCGGTGGAAATAGGATATCAAACTATTAATTAGTTTGAATCACAATTCTTAATTCACAACCGCTCTTTGATTTATCCGAAGGAAAAGGTCAAAAGAGGGAAAATCTATTTTGCATTGTAAACACAATGCGGGGGAGAGACCTAGGTAAGGGGTTGGTTAAGCTTAGAGAAGGTACTAGCACCCTAAACTTCTGTAGTACTCTACAGGAACCTTTTGTTTATTGTATGCTTTTTTATTTTTATTTATTATCTGCTTTAATATATATTGAGCTAAGGGATAGAGTGACCTAAAGACCTAAGGGTTAGTCCTAAGTTTACTCGGCAAGACGTCGCATCTTGTGCCTACGTATCCTGGATAGGGAATGGAATCAGAGTAATCGTAGTTCCCCTCGAAAGGGAGGTTAGAAACGTCTTGACTATGGCCAAGGTTTCAATGGGGGAATAAACATATCTTAAGGACACGCTTACGTGGAGTCTTTGAAACTCCTATTTCTATGTTGAATTTGTTAATTGAAAATTTAGGGTTGAAATTAGGGATTCCACGACGGGAAACCCTAAAACAGAGTACGACGACTCTTTGACCTAAAGCTAGGGTAAAGGGTATTTTTCGTCCACGGCGGGATACCTAGGCTAGTAGGGTTTTTGAAACGGTCAAAAATTAGGGTTATTGACTCGGCGGTCAAACGGCTAGACCTAATTCCTTCGGAGGGGAAAGACGGTAAAAACATGCAAACAGACAAAATATCGTACGACAAAATTAAAATACGAAAAAATAAAGAAAGCGGTAAAAGAAGCATCGCGACGATCACTCGCGTAAATTACAAATCCCAAAAAAATGCAAAAATAAAAATAACTGCGATCATGGCCTCGCATAAATTACATCCATGAAACAAAAAAATATTATGAACAAATGAAATATTGATGAGCTGCAACAAACAAACTAATGAGGGTTAGACGAAAATGAAGCGGCTAAATCAAAAACTTTATTTTTTTGAATTTTATTTAAAGGGAAGAATTAATTTTTTCATTTAAAAAGAGAACTTAATTTGGTTTTAATGTTTTTATTTAAAATTAGTTTTAAATTGATTAAAAAAATGCTTTAATTTTAAGGTTTTTGATGAAAAAAGTTAGTTTTTAATTTTTGTAAAATGTTTTAATTTTAATGTTTACACAATGTTTTAAATTTTAAAGAAAAAAATGTTTTACTTTTTAAAGTTAAAAAATGTTTTTTAAATTTATTTTTAAAAATGATTTTTAATTTTAAGTTTTAAATATGAGTCTTAATTTTAAAAACAAGGTTTAATTTTAATTTTATGATTTTAGCTTAAAAAATGGTTTTATTTTTTTTTAATATTTTAATTAACTTAAGTAAACTAAGTTAATGAGATTAACAATTAGAAATATTTTGATTTTAACAGTTTTCATTAACCTGCATTATACAAATTATATACTACAGTAATAATAAAATACTAATAACAATATAATAATAATACAATAATAAAAGAATAGGAGGAAGAAAATGAGAAATAAAAGGGGGATTATCATGTTACTGAACGTGTTTTTTAGGTTTTTCATCTTTAACCCTTCTTCTTCATAGCGGCGGCGGCTCCCCCATTGATGAAGTTTTGAAGCTTTTTCTTTTCCTTTTGCATGACTGTTCTTGCATCTTCTTCTTCCTTGCTTCGCCATAATCTTCTCTTTTTCCTGTCAAAAAAAATAATAACAGAAACCAAATGTGATATTGACGAAATCTTACGAGTTATGGTTTGTTGGTGATTCCGCTGGTGATGAAGCTTTGAAGGTTTTTTCGAAAATCTCCCCTCTTTTGATAAGTCCTGAGAACGGCCGCCGTTTTTTCTTTTGTCCTCCTCTTCCTTTCTTTTCTCAAATATAACTTATGTTTATATAGGTATCAAATTAGGGTTAACTCTAACCTAATGTCCACTTTAAAGCCCAACTTAAATAATTAGTCAAAGCTAAAAAACAAACTAAAACAAACTTAAAAGAATAAAATCTTTTCTAATATTTTTAAGTGAAGAAGGTGGGATTCGAACTCTCAACCTCTCACACTCACAACTCCTTACACAGGGTCTCTTGCCAATTATGCTATTTTATTCATTCAAAATAAAGTGGCACTAGAAACCCTATAAACTAAAAGAGTGCGCCACATGATATTTTCTTGCAACAATCAAACAACTGCACCACCCGTTAGTGGTTAGTTTAAACGCAATGCAAAAATGAAATGGGATGCAAGATGAAACGACTAATCTTAGGGCAAAATTTGGGGTATTACACATGTATTCCTAAGAGTTAACCTGATGACTGGTGTGGGTCGAGCGTTGAGGTCCAAGAAGCTGGATCCTAAGTTTATTGGACCTTATGAAATTTTGCAAAGAGTTGGTGTTGTGGCTTATAGGGTGGCGTTACCGCCTGAGTTGTCGAATCTACATGATGTGTTTCATGTGTCGCAATTGCGAAAGTACGTTTCTGATCCATCTCATGTTATTCAGAGAGATGATGTTCAGGTTCGGGAGAATCTTACTGTTGAGACGATGCCGTTGAGGATCGAGGACCGTAAGATGAAACAGCTCTGAGGGAAAGAGATACCTTTGGTGAAGGTAGCTTGGGGAGGTGCTGCAGGAGGCAGTGTGACCTGGGAGTTGGAAAGCAGGATGCGAGAAACGTATCCGGAGCTATTTCCATCAGGTAATTTTCGAGGACGAAAATAATTAAAGTGGGGGAGAGTTGTAACACCCATTTTAATTATTTAGTCATTTTATTATTATTTTAAATATTATGTGTTGGTGTGCCCTTTGGTGGGGGTGTATTTGGTGATGTTTGGTGGGTGTCCCTAATGTGGGAGGATTATTGGTGGTGTTTTGGTGAATATAATAATATAGTGTATAATATTAATATTGGTGGGAATATTATTATTATTATTATATTTATTATAGTTACTATTGTTATTAATATTATTATTATTTTGGTGAGATAATAATAATATTATTATTATTATTATTATTATTATTTTATTAAGTTATTATTATTATTATTAAGTGTTGCACCCTAAAATTTGCCCAACCTTATTCACTTGGTTTATGTTTCAATGTCATTAGCATTTGCATATAGAGTCATGTGTATAGTCTAATCATCTGCATAGCATAAGCATAGCAAGTCATACAACAGGGGACCAATCATTATTCTCATCTCTAGAAGCCTATCAAGAGGTTATTATCCCAATTCAATCTCATTCAAGTCATCAGGAAAGAATTTGAAAGCAAAGAGTTCAGCAGATCAAGCCTTGAGTCCATCTCCTAGTTGAGGGTATCTGAGGGTCAACAAGAGGGTTGTGAGCTGTGAAGTGAAGGCATGGAGAGTATCTAGACATTATGAGAGACTTAGAAAGTCATTTGGAGAAGGAGACAAGTCATTGATGAGAGCACAAGAGTTGCAGTTGAAGACAGTCAACTAGGGTTTCATCTGGGTCAACCCTGGGTCAACCCTGGGTCAATTGATTGATTGAAAGGCATTAAGGTTTATTGGAGAGATGTGGGGTTCATCATTTGACATGTAAATAAGGATGTGGAGATATGCCAAGGAGAATTCAATAGAAATCAAGGAGAAGAGGAGTTTCTAAATTAGGGTTTCTGTGTAAAATCCCCTAGTTTAGGTCAAATTTCCAAGCAAGATAAGTCAAAATGCTAGCTTCAAATGGCTTCTTGGCCAACATGAAACTTGTATAGGGTCTCAATACCTTTAATTTGAGTGGTGAAAGACATCAAGGAGATTTATAGAACTCAAGTTATGGTCCTTGCAAGTTACAGGTCATCTGAGGTATCTGAAATTTTGTCTGTGAAAGTGACTTGACTTCCAAGCAATTTTTACCCCTCAAGGAGATTTCAAATGAATTCTTGGTCAACATAAGAATTGTTCCTCATTGTCTTAGCTTTCTAGAATGGTATGGAATGCCTTCATATGATGTGTGGAACTCAACTTATGGTCTTGGCAAGCAAGGGGTATTTTGGGCATTTGTGAATTACAGGTCATTTTAACCTATGTCCAAAACTCATACAAGGAGGCCTCAAATGGAAAAACTTACAACATCAAACTTGCTCCAAATGACATTTTGAGTCTAGAAAGAAGGTCACAAATTGTTGGAAAAGCTCATAACATGAAGTTGCATGATTGGTCAAAATATGAACTAAAATGGCTTATAACTTGAATAAAGTCAAAGTGAAAAATGGTTTGGGAGATTTATAAGTCCAAATGGAGACTTCCAATATATGATTTTGAATGGAAAAGACATTCTAAGAACAATGGTTCAAGTACTTTTTTGAGCCTAGTTCAAAATTTCAAAGTTATCCTTGGTTACTTGTAATTGAAGAAACATACCAAAGTTGGATTACTTGTGGAATGTAAGGGAAAGTGTATGAACATTCTGGAAATTTCCATTGGAGTCTATATAAACATGAAATGAAGATTGATCAAGGGTTGGATTCATTTGTCACCAAAATCTCACAAATTCTCTCCATTCTTTCTCATTGCATTTTCACTCCAATTTCCCAAAATCTTCATCAATTCTCATCAACATTGATCCTCCTACATTCAATCATCATCCTGGATCAGAATTGAATCAAAGATTTGGTGGTTAGAGCTCAATTTCGTGCACTTTCTTCAAGAACACACAAGCTGCAAATTCAGTTGGAACTCAAGATCCAGTGCAAGACTCCTCAAAGTGTTGCATACAGAATCAAGTAGTGCAATTGTAGATCAAGATCCAAGCCTCAAAAGCCTCAGATCCACGAATTTCATCATCATTCACAAGCTTTCACACCAGGTGCATTTTCTCTGCCACAGCTTGATTCAGTTAGTTTAGCATAGTTTTGTTAGTTTAGATATGATGTAGGATGTTAGTAGAGCAATTAGGATGAGTTTGGAGTAGTTTAGTGATGATTGTTGACAGGTTGCTAGAACTGTTTGGATCAAGAACTCGTAGGATCTTGCATGATAACCTTAGCTTGTTAGTTTAGGATGATCACCATTATGCATAGAGTAGATTAGTATAGGTTTGGTTGAGAATTGTTGTAAGGCATCTCAGTGTATTTTCATGGAGTCAGAACTTGTCTCGATCGGGTTTATTGATTGGCTGAGTTTTAATGCAAACAAAGACCATAGACGTATAGAGGGAGAGATTTAGAGTGATTTTCATGTTTACATCGTGGCGTTTCATGGACTGTGGAGTGAGAACAGATTGATGGAAGTTGGTTCGTGCATGAGCATTCATGGCAGAAACCCTAGCTCTCATAGATTCAAGGAGGAAGACGAAATCGTGGCCATCCATCGTGTGTTAGACTTTGACTCAGAGCTTAGATCCTGTGGCTCTCATTTGATTCTGAATTTGGAGGGAAGTGTAGAAGCCCTAAACGCACCGTTTCATTAATTGAAACGGGCGGGCCTAAGTATGTTTTGCTAATCCCACCACCCTACTGCCAGGCCCAATCAATTTGAACATGAATCTGTTTCTGAATGCACCCCCTGCGTGTTTTTTATTTTTTCATTAATTCTGAGTGGTTCTGGGCCTAATCCAAATTCGCTAACCACACCCCCACTGCCTGGCCCATCCTGGATATCAACTGAGCGTGTCTTCTATTCAAACCCCCCTCCCTTTATTTCATTATATATTCTCTTATTTTCTTTAATCTTTTTCATTCATTTTAAAAATTCATAATAAATAGATAGAAAATCATTTTTAATTCATTCTTTTTACATCATTTTCATTGGAATGTCTAGAAAATTGTCATTAAATAAAATTGCATTTTTATTTTTATTTGATATTTTTCCCATATTTTCTAAATAAATAGCATTTTAAATAGCTTCATTTCATGCATGATTTTATTAATTTTTGTTCTACTAGATGCTTTCATATTTTTTGTTCATTCTTTTTAGGTTGTTTAGATTAGATATTGAACTTATAGATTCAATTTAGTTCCCTTTTTTAGAAATTAATTTTAGGTGCTTAATGTAGGCTTGAACAACATGAGCAAATTAGGGTTTTTAGGTGATGACTTAGGAAGTTCAATTCATTTCCCTTAGGACTTAGGGTTTGACTAGTTTAGTTATGGGACTATAGGGGTTATGGGTAGCTATTAGATCCCTTAGAAAAAAGTTAGGATTCCCCTACTGCTATTAATACTCTGTGTATATCTGATTGTCTGGTGTGGTGTGCCCTCTGGGGATTATTGCTTGCTTGTATGGGTATTGGGATTGTCTGGGGACCTTGGGAGAGCTGAAGACTTGAGGTGATGAAAGCCATTGGAGATTCAGAGATGGAAGATCAACTGCCAGAGTTGAAGAAGAGGTTATTGCTAGCAGATGCTGAGGAGACTAGGGTTTAGGAGCTAGGCAGAGCTCTAGATTAGAAAGCTTGTTTCTCAAACATGGAATGCCTTGTCTGCATCCATTCTTTCTCTATGATTCAAAGTCTCTTTCAAATATCCACCTCCTTCCTTTGGAAGGATCAGTGAATATATTTGAAAGATAGAACTTTTGAGAGGAAACTTTCTGTTTAATGTTAACAGTTGATGAACCACCATTGGTAGGTAATTAACTGTCTAACATTCATTCATTTCACTCTTGTGACTGATTCCTCATCCTGGAGGTTTGAGCTTGAAGAAAAGCCATTGCAGATGGAAGACTGATGATCAAAGCCCTTTCCTGAAGGCCATGAAGATGGAGATTGATGCTTTTTGAAGCCTGTAGCTGATTGGAGATTACTTGGAGATGGGTGTTGATGCAGAGCTGCTGTGGCTGTTTATTTTTGCTGTATTTCATTTGTTGATGTATTGATTGGTTTTCCTGACTGTATTGTTTGCCATTTACCCTGTTGGGTTGAAAGTGAAGCCTGTTCACTTTTGCCTATTGTTTTCTAGGTTCGAGGTTGAGTGGGACTCCCTTGCCTCGCTTGTACTGTTGCATCCATGCATTTTACTGCTTTACTGTATATATCTGATATTGTTTCTGTTTCTGCCTATCCCGTAGGATCTCTGTTTCTCTCTGTGCAAGAGAGGAGCATGATAGACACTAGGTCTTAACCCATGCATGATAACATTAGGTTAGTTTGATTCCATTCGCAACTATAGGATAGAGTTCTGTCTCTTCTCATCTTAAAACAAACAGAAAAAACACATAAAGATTTCAGACACAATAAAAGACACTTCTTCCGTAAAAGAATGTGAACTCATCAAGACGTCATTTTTGTCCGCCGGGACTGTTAATCAGAAAACCCTTTTTCAGAAGGAATAAAATCAATCAAGACAAGCTTGTGTCGTACGTGGCCCGAACTACGTTTGCTCTGATCTTTCATGCTGTATGAAAGTACGTAGGCATAGGATGCGATATCCTAGCGATCAACCTTCCCCTCCTTTCCCGTAGGTAGGCGAACTACGTTGACTCTGATTTCTCGTTCCAGACGGGAATACGTAGGCATAAAGTGCGATACTTTGCCGAGTCATTTTTATTTTTCATTTTATTTTCTTTTTCACCCTTGACCTTTAGTTTAGATAGAATAACAATCCATATCCGAAAACAAACGTGGATCCCGTCGAGTACGACGGACGTGAGGGGTGCTAATACCTTCCCCTTACGTAACCGACTCCCGAATCCAGGTTTTGGTTGCGACGACCATACCTTTCCCGTGTTGTGCGAGGTTTACTCTGAGCGTTTCCTTTCCCTCCCGTGGGATAAATAACGCACGGTGGCGACTCTTCTGTTCAGCCGGCGCCGATTTTCGCAGTAGCGACAGCTGGCGACTCTGCTGGGGATCCAACGTCCCCTGGCTGCTAAGGACTGCGATAGTTCTTATGCATTTGGGATCCAACGTCCCTTAAGAGGGTCAATCCTAACGCTTGTTTTCCCGTCGAGGATTTTGTATGGAGTTATTGTATATTTCTAACCTTTATTTTCAACATTATATATATTGTTTATTATTGCTGTATTTGGGGTGTGACGGGTGTTCTGATATTGAGTGAGAAGCCGGACCTGGGCTTGAGTGCACCTAGAATTAGCGTAGAAAGTAGTGGGCGCGTGCCGGCTTTGCTTGCATTAGTGTCTCATGAAATCTACACTCGGACGAGGTTCTTCTGGTTGGCTTCTTTTTCTACCCTTTGGGTCGAAGGGGTTGTTGGTCAGCTGAATTGTCGACTCCGGGAACCGATCATTTGGAAGTTGGCTGAGTGAGGCCTCTTCAGGATTTGATGATGCCACTCCTTCTGGGAATCGTATCATCAACCCTGAAAGTCTGTGACGCCGACGACCGCATAGGATGCCGTACCTTGTGCCAGTTATAGGGCCACCCACCTGTGAGGGGATTTGGGGTTATGCAGGTAACTAGACCTTCAGATACCGGTTATTTCTTGATCAGAGATCCTGGTTATTTATGGAGAGTTATGAGGTCTGTCAGAGACCATTTGGAGATGTGTTCTGAGGTCTGTCAGAGACCAATTGGAGATGTGATTTGAGGTCTACCAGAGACCAGTTGGAGTTATGGTTTGAGGTCTGTCAGAGACCAGTATTGGAGCTTTGTGTTAGGTCTATCTGAGACCAGGGTTTGATGACTTCTGGATGGTCTATCTGAGACCTTTCTTGATTGAGTTCAGGCTATTCAGCTACAGCTTTGGTCCCTGTTGCATGTTACTTGCATTGCATTGCCTGCATATCCATTACCATTTGCATTTCACTAACGTGTGTCTGTGCTGCAGGTGCATTTGCATTTCCCTAGTTCTAGTGCCCGGACTTCTGAGTATTGCTTATGGCTGGTTTGAGGAAAACAGTTGCGTACAAGCTGCCTTCACCTGATATTACTTCTTTGCTTGGTCTGATATCTCTTGCCGATGAGGAGGTTAGGAGAAGCTTCAGAATGAGCCATGGGAGATTACTGAGATTAGTCTGTAAGCCCACGGCTGATGAGATGAACGGGCTATACACCTTGATGCAGTTCTATGACCCCGCATTGAGATGCTTTACTTTTGCTGACTTCATTCTAGGACCTACCATTGAGGAGTATGTGGAGTTTACCGAGCTTCCTGTGCAGAATGAGGTTCCTTTTATTCACTCTGCTGCTGAGCCCAAGTTGGAGGACTTAGCCAAAGCCTTACATATGGACGCTGCAGAACTGTTATTGACTTCTTGGCTTGGGGTCTCAGGTTTATCTCTTGATTTCTTAGTTGTCAAAGCTCGAGAGTACGCCAAGAACGGTTGTTGGGTGGTTTTCAATGCTATTTTGGCTTTATGCATCTATGGAATTGTGCTGTTTCCTAACTTGCCCAACTTTGTGGATTTGGATGCTTTCTATCTGTTTGCTGCAGGCAACCCAGTGCCAACGTTGATCGGAGACTTCTACCACTCATTGCACTATAAGAACGAAAACCGAAGGGGAAAAGTTGTTTACTGCTGTACTCCTCTGTTGAATATGTGGTTCAAGAGTCACCTCCCCATGAAGGGACCATTTGTGGACAGTGCAACCTCAGCCAGTTGGTCAGAACGCCTGATGAGGCTATCTTCCGAAGACGTTGTATGGTTTGATCGCGACCTGTTGGGATCTGAGCTCATCTTCAGTTGTTCTGGGTACCCTAATGTGCCGCTGATAGGAAGAAAAGGGTGTATCAATTACAACCCCTCTCTATTCATTCGTCAGTTCGGATATGCGCTGAAGAATCCACCTCAGGAGGAAGAAGTACAGGAATCTCTGTACTTCACCGGAGACGTGAAAGGGGAGTTATTAGCCAAGTTGCAGCATGCCTGGACGCGTATTAACCGCAAAGGGAAACCACTGTTAGGTAAGAATGATTGCCAGGCCTATGCACCTTATAGAGTTTGGATTCAGGAGAGGGCTAGTCAGTTGAGGATGCCGTTTCCAGATGCACCAATTCTTGTTCCCGTTCCGGCAGAAGAGCCAACTACTGTTTCTAGGGAAGTCTACGAGCAAGTTGTGAGAGAAAAAGAAGCCTTGATGAAGGTCAACGAAGGGTTAGAGCAAGAGCTAGCTCAGATACGCAGTGAGAAAAACAAGGCCGTATATGCTTTCCAACAACAGGTCGAGCTGTTAAACAGACTAGGGGATGAGTTGACCGAGGAAAAGAAAAAGCGTGAACGTCTGGGGCAAGAGTTCAGAAGCTCCCATGACATGCTGGAAGCCAAAAAGAAAGCGCTCGACGCAGCACACCGAGAGATCTCTTCCTGCAATAAGACTTGGAATGCCACACTCACCAACAATAAGAAGAGGGAAGATAAGCTGAAGCAGCAAATTTCCGACCTCGAAGAGAAGTTGAAGTCTAGCATCAAGAAGTGTGAGGAGGAAGTGATGACCCGGTATAGTGTCCAGCATGCACTGAACAAGGCAATCAAGTCCAGAGATGAAGCAGTGTCTCAGAAGCGAAAGTTAGAAGATTGCTTCGGAGAAGCAACCTGGGAAGAAACTGCTGAAGACGTACGCCGTGTCCTTAAGAGGAGAAACCAGCTTGTTGAAGGGCTGCTTGATCGACCAAGCCATCCGGAGACCAAGAAGTTGACAGAGGAGTACCAGACTTTTGGGAGGATTTGATCATTTCATGTAGTAACTTGTATGCTTTATGTGCATAGTGCTGACCATCACCAGGATTGTTGGTTGAGGTCATGCCTTCTTTGTATTCTCAGTGATATTGTACCCTGGGATTATTGATTCTCCCTGCAATATATGAGGCTTTCTATGATTCAGTTCCGATATTCCTATTGTCAGCACTGTCACCACACCGGCACCTTCGCACTAGAACTGGGGGAATGAACTTCCCTAATGCACAGACACATTGCATTGCATTCATATTCATATTGCATTACAGGTAATCTTTGGATGGTGTCTTATTTCCTGCTCTGTATCAGGTACCTTTCAGGATTGCAGATCAGCATCCGCACCGCTATTCTACCCGCTCCAATTGTCGAAAAATCATGGACCAAATACAGAACGAGATGCAAGATGTGCGCGAGAAGCTCGCCCTCTTCATGCAGACCATGGAAGCTATAGCAAAAGGGCAGGAGAATTTGCAGGCCATGGTCCAGCCTCTGTTGGCCCGAAACGCTGGTCATGGTAATGAAGATCATCAGTCTGTCCGGGTTGATACTGCTCATGGAGACGGCACTCCCACGCCAGTGGCTCCGCCTGTAGTCAATATACCCGCTGCTAACGTCAACAACGCTACCGCTGCTGTGAATGGTAACGTCGGAGTTGGAAATGATACTGCTGTCCATAATGTTGGGTTGGGTGATGTCAATTTGGGAGATAATCTAGGAGGCAATGGCTTTGTCAATACTGGGTTTGAATTCAACGATCAGGGATTCGACAACACTGGGAAGTATGGCTTTAATGCTCAAGGCTTTGGGCAAGATGGTTATGGTATGGTCAATCAGGGTTACGGAGGCTTTGGAAACGGAAACGGTGCTGGATTTATGGCTTTTGGTCCTGCTGGGGGTGTTCAAGGGTACGGCAACAGAGGCCGAGGTCCGGGGATGAATCAGACCAGAGCTGGACGTAATAATGGATATGATGGGTACGGGGCTGGAAACGGTATGTGGCAAGAGGATCAGCAGGAGGACGCCTTCTCCGGAGGAGGTTTTGAAGGGCCGATGGATGATTCCCAAAAGATTAGAATGCTGGAAGAGCAGATGAAGGGAGTCCTAAACCAGAGTGCTGTGGGTTTGGACATGGCAACCATGGGCTTGGTACCTGGCTTGAGGGTGCCAATTAAATTCAAAGCTCCTGCGTTCGACAAGTACAAAGGAGACACATGTCCAAAAGTGCATGTGCGAGCTTATTACAGAAAGATGTCTGCATACTCCACTGATGAAAGAATGCTAATGCATTTCTTTCAGGATAGCCTATCGGGCCCTTCCCTAGAGTGGTACATGGGGTTGGAGCCAACTGATATCAAGACTTGGAAGCAATTGGCGGAGGCGTTTGTAGCCCATTACAAGTATAACAGCGACCTGGCGCCCAATCGGGTCCAGTTGGCCGGGCTTTCGCAGAAGAAGGGGGAGAGTTTTAAAGAGTACGCGCAAAGGTGGCGCGATATGGCTGCCAGGGTCCGTCCTCCTGTGGAAGATAAGGAAATGAATGATATGTTTGTCGGCACATTCACAGGTCTGTTTCACGATATGCTGTTTCATACATCTCTGGCCAGTTTTTCAGACCTGATTCTGATGGGGGAAAAGATTGAACGTAATATTAAGCAAGGAAAGTTCCAAGTCGAGGAATCAACTGCATCTGGCAGTAATAGGAAAGCTTATGGTGGGCGCCGTCAGGGCGAGGCAAGCGCAGTATTTGGAGGCCGAGGCCGAGGCCGAGGCAGGGGACGAGGTCAATATCGTCAGCCGCAGCAGGTGTCGAGTGTTACTATCCCATATCAACAACAACCACTCCAGCAACAACAACCGGTTCAGCAGCAACCAATGCCACAGCAGCAGCAGCCTCATCAGGGGGCACAGCAGGCTCAGCGAAGATTCCAGGGTAGTAAACCGAGAAGAGTGTTTGAGAAACCTCCCTCAACCTATGCCGATTTGTTGCAGACATTGTTGGGATTGAATCTGGTAGAGAAAAGAACTCTGGCACCGATAACGGGAGCTCCCCCGTTCGGCTACGATGCAAGCAGGCACTGTGAGTTTCATTCTGGGGCCCCGGGCCACGATATAGAAGGTTGCCATGCTTTTAAGCACGTTGTGCAGGATCTTTTAGACAACAAGACTATCAACTTCGGAACGGCAGGTCCGAACATAGTCCAGAAACCCATGCCTAATCATGGGGCAAACGCCGTTCTGACTGAGGAAGGTCTGAATCTTATTATGAATGTTGAAGATTTAAAGACGCCGCTGAGCGAGATAAAGAGCCGACTGTTACAAGGAGGTGTTTACCCAGGATGTAACGAGTATTGCTTAGATTGTTGGACTCTAGCTGGGGGGTGTGAGGATTTGAAGAAAGGCATTCAGGCTTTAATTGATGAGGGCATATTGCAGTTTGATCGAGCGGCAACTGACGAGCCTGCAGGGGCAGTAGTGGATAATCGGAGTGATGTGGCCACGGTAACGATTCCTCGGAAGACGATCACTATAGCAGCACCGGTCCAGCGACCACCGATCACCATAACTAAGGCCGGGCCAATCCCGTACGAGAACACGAAAGCAGTCCCATGGTCATATGGGTTAGAGGTGTATTGTGATGGGATAAAGATTGATGTCAACAAGCAGCCAGCGGAGATTGTGGATAATGTTGTTGGTTCAGGAGGCATGACGAGGAGCGGCAGGATCTTTATATCTCCTGAAGTGGAGGCTGAAAGACTAGCGAAAGGAAAAGGGAAAGCAGTTGAAAATGTTCCGGTACAAGCAAGTGAAAAAGAAGCGGCATCGAAAGATGTAGAAGAGTTCATGCGCTTGATTCGAAAAAGTGATTATAAGATTGTGGAGCATCTGCAGCAGACACCGTCCAAAATATCTATCCTATCATTGCTGTTGTGTTCGGAAGCTCACAGGAATGCTTTGCTGAAAGTCCTGGACACCTCTTTTGTACCCCAGGATGTCTCCGTAAATCAGCTAGAAGGAGTATTGGCACATGTGAATGCAGGCCACAGCTTGGGCTTTACCGATTTTGACTTGACTCCGAAAGGGAGGGATCATAATATGGCATTACACGTATCTGTTGAGTGTAGAGGATCAGTAATGTCGCACGTTTTGGTCGACACCGGGTCATCTTTGAATGTGTTACCCAAGAAGGCGATGATGAAGCTGGATGTTCGAGGGATTTTGTGTACACCCAGTGATTTGGTAGTCAGAGCATTTGACGGCACGCGGAGAACAGTCTTCGGATCGATTACCTTGCCTCTGCAAGTGGGGTCGGAAGTGTTTGCAACGGAGTTTTATATCATGGATATACAGCCTGCGTATAGCTGCTTGCTTGGAAGACCCTGGATTCATGGGGCAGGGGCCGTCACGTCCACCCTGCATCAGAAGTTAAAATACATGGTCGGAGACAGCGTAGTCACCGTGTGCGGAGAAGAAGACATCCTGGTCAGCCATCTATCATCGTTTAAATATGTGGAAGTCGACGGGGAGATCCACGAGACACCATGCCAGGCGTTCGAAGGTTTGCGCATCAAGGACAAAGGTCCCGGGCCGAGCAAAGTGCCAGAGATAGCTGTCTCTTCGTATAAGGAAGCTCAAGCTCTAGTGGAAGCAGGAGAAGCCAAGGGCTGGGGCAAAGTGCTGGACATTCCTGTGAAGATGGACCGGTTCGGGCTGGGGTACCGACCGTCGTCATCAACTCCTTCCGTGGGGGCTCCCCGTTTCAGAAAGCCCATTATCATCTCTGCCAGTGGAGTATGTCATGAAACTGTCAATGCTGCTTCGGAGTCTGATGAAGGAGACAGCGACTGTGATATGGATGCCTGGATTCAGCCAAGCACGCCAGGACAAGGACTGTGCAACTGGTCTATTCAAGAGCTTGTTCCTGTGACTTTTAAACAGTAATGCTTTGCTTTATTAATTGTTGAATAATCTGATGTCTTGCCCGGGGCATCAGGATTTGCTTAGGGCTGTGTTGTTATAAACATTGCGTGTTAATCATTAAATAAATGGCGTTTTTTCATGTGCAAATACCGTAATCCCTGTCTTTCCTGTTTTGTATTTTTCAATAAAATGGCAATGTGGTTATTCGCTTTATACGCATTTTGAAGCACTTAACCATTCCTTTTGCAGGATAACATTTTCAGATGACATCCTTGAACCACCTATGACTCGTCCCGACTTTGAGCACCCGGTGTTTCAGGCTGAAGAAGAGGTTGTCGAAGATAGCGACGTTCCTGAAGAACTGTCTTGGTTAGTGAAGCAAGAGGAAAGAGCCATTCTGCCTCACGACGAGGTTATCGAAATTATCAACTTGGGGTCGGAAGGGGTTGAGAAAAACATTCGTATCGGAGCCGCACTGCAGAGTGATGTCAAGCGAAGACTGGTTGAAATGCTCCGAGAGTATAATGATGTATTCGCTTGGTCATACGAAGATATGTCGGGGCTCGATACAGATATGGTTGTGCATCGCCTGCCACTAAAAGAAAATTGCCCGCCGGTCAAGCAAAAGCTTCGCAGAACTCGACCAGATATGGCAATGAAGATCAAAGAGGAGGTGCAGAAACAGTGGGACGCCGGTTTCCTGGCTGTGACGAAGTATCCTTCATGGGTTGCCAACATCGTACCAGTGCCAAAGAAAGATGGCAAGGTTCGAATGTGCGTGGATTATAGAGATTTGAATAAAGCAAGCCCAAAAGACGTGTTAGTTGATAATACTGCTCAATACTCTGTATTCTCCTTCATGGATGGCTTTTCAGGCTATAATCAGATTAAAATGGCGCCAGAGGATATGGAGAAGACTACTTTCATAACGCCTTGGGGAACATTTTGCTACAAAGTGATGCCCTTTGGTTTGAAAAATGCTGGGGCAACATATCAGCGTGCGATGACGACTCTTTTCCATGACATGATGCATAAAGAGATCGAAGTTTATGTTGACGATATGATTGCCAAATCCCAGACGGAGGAAGAGCATCTGGTGAATCTGCTGAAGTTGTTTAAAAGACTTAGGAAGTTCAGGCTGAGGCTGAACCCTAATAAATGCACCTTCGGGGTGAGATCGGGTAAACTGCTGGGGTTTATCGTAAGCGAAAGAGGAATAGAGGTCGATCCTGCTAAAATAAAAGCGATTCAAGAAATGCCGACGCCTAAAACAGAGAAAGAGGTGCGCGGGTTTTTAGGGAGGTTGAACTACATTGCCCGGTTCATATCTCACCTAACGGCCACGTGTGAACCATTATTCAAGTTGCTAAAGAAAGATCAAGCTGTAACATGGAACGAAAATTGTCAAAAGGCGTTCGATAAAATAAAGAAGTATCTGCAGGAGCCTCCTATTTTGATACCCCCAGTGGCAGGTAGACCCTTGATAATGTATTTGACGGTCCTTGAGGGAAGCATGGGTTGTGTTCTCGGTCAACACGACGAGACAGGGAGAAAAGAGCATGCGATCTATTACCTGAGTAAGAAATTTACAGATTGTGAATCTCGGTATTCAATGCTGGAGAAAACTTGTTGCGCGCTAGCCTGGGCCGCCAAGCGTTTGAGGCAGTACATGCTGAATCATACAACCATGCTCATCTCGAAGATGGATCCTATCAAATATGTGTTTGAAAAGCAGGCGTTGTCAGGTAGAATTGCCCGTTGGCAGATGGTCTTGACTGAATATGATATCCAATACGTCTCGCAAAAGGCTATAAAGGGGAGTGTGCTGTCTGAGTATCTGGCGGAGCAGCCTATTGAAGAATACCAATCAATGAGGTTTGATTTTCCTGACGAGGATATCATGTACCTAAAGATGAAGGATTGCGAAGAGTCGTTGCCAGACGAAGGACCAGAGTTGGGTTCTAAATGGAAGATGATATTTGACGGAGCCGTGAATGCTTACGGTAGCGGAATAGGGGCAATCATCACCACGCCACACGGGTCGCATATCCCGTTTACTGCCCGATTGACCTTCGCCGTTACCAACAATGAGGCCGAATACGAAGCTTGTATAATGGGGCTTGAAGAAGCTATTGATTTGCGAATCAAACATCTAGACGTATACGGAGACTCAGCTCTGGTAGTGAATCAGATAAAAGGGGAATGGGAGACACGTCAGCCCAATTTGATACATTACATGAATTATGCAAGGAGATTGTTGCCTTTCTTCGACAAGGTTGAATTGCATCACGTACCGCGGGCAGAAAATCAAATGGCTGACGCCCTCGCCACCTTGTCTTCCATGTACAAGGTCAACTTCTGGAACGAAGCTCCCCAAATCACTATCTCTCGGTTGGACAGGCCAGCTTATGTATTTGCTATTGATGAAGCATCTGACGACAAGCCGTGGTATTTCGATATCTTTAATTTCCTGAAGAATAAAGAGTATCCAGCTGGGGCATCCAGTCAAGATCAGAAGACTCTCAGGAGATTAGCGGGTAATTTCTACTTGAATCCAGATGGCGTCTCGTACAGAAGAAACCACGATTTGGTGTTGTTGCGTTGTGTAGACGAGAAAGAGGCAAAGCTTCTCATGGAGGAAATACACGAAGGTACCTTTGGTACGCATGCTGGTGGGCATGTTATGACGAGAAAGCTACTGAGGGCAGGTTACTTTTGGCTGACGATGGAAACTGATTGTTTCAAGTTCGCAAGGAAGTGCCACAAGTGCCAAATCTATGCTGACAAGATACACGTGCCTCCGAGTCCTCTAAATGTGATGTCATCTCCATGGCCATTCTCGATGTGGGGAATCGATATGATTGGAAAGATCGAGCCGACGGCTTCTAACGGGCATCGGTTCATCCTAGTAGCAATCGATTATTTCACCAAGTGGGTGGAAGCGGCGTCTTACGCAAATGTCACGAAGCAAGTGGTGGCTAGATTCATCAAAAGAGATATCATTTGCCGATATGGGATTCCCGAGCGGATAATCACGGATAATGGTTCAAATTTGAACAACAAAATGATGAAGGAGCTCTGTCAGAATTTCAAGATCGAACATCACAACTCCTCCCCTTACCGACCCAAGATGAATGGCGCTGTCGAGGCGGCCAACAAGAATATCAAGAAAATTGTTCAGAAAATGGTGGTGACCTATAAGGATTGGCATGAAATGCTACCTTTTGCTTTGCACGGTTATCGTACGACGGTACGCACATCAACCGGGGCAACTCCGTTCTCGTTGGTATACGGAATGGAAGCGGTACTACCATTGGAAGTTGAGATCCCTTCTCTGAGGGTATTGCGAGACGTTCAGCTGGACGAGGCAGAATGGGTAACGAATAGATTGAACCAACTGAGCTTGATGGACGAGAAGAGGCTAGCTTCTCTAGCATACGGTCGTTTGTACCAGAGCCGAATGAAGAAAGCGTACGACAAGAAGATACTTCCGCGAAGCTTTCAGACGGGCGACCTTGTGCTGAAAAGGATTCTCCCGCCGCAAGCAGATCACAGGGGCAAGTGGACCCCCAACTACGAAGGGCCATACGTTGTCAGAAAAGTCTTTTCAGGAGGAGCTTTATTGTTGTCCACCATGGACGGAGAAGACTTTGCGTCACCTGTGAATTCGGACGCAGTTAAAAAATACTTTGCTTAAAATAGACCCGCTGGACAGAAAAAGAGAGTCCAGGCAAAAATGGGGCATCCTGGCGAACCAAAAACAGAATGAAAGGTTCGGGCAAAAGTTAGGGATAAAATTGAAAAAAATGTACACCCGCGAAGTTGAAAACCTACACTGGGCGGCTTCGGCAAAAAAGGGTATCCCGGTGAACTGAAAACCCGTAAAGGGCGGTTCACGCAAAAGTTAGGGATTTGAAAAGCAAATGACTGCGGTCCGAATTCAATGAGCATCAGTTCGGGAGAATATATTTGAGGGGTCGACTATCGGATACAGTCTCTTCAGAAAAATGGATACCGGGAAAGCATTAGAGTCGGATGAGTCATAGGAGGATCATTTCGTGGTGTTCATCTGCATCCCGTTGCCGACATGTGTACAAATTTAAGTTGTCAATATTCATGCTTCTTGTGCATACTTGCATACTTATGTATTTGCTTTGCGTAGCTTCCTCTTTTCAGGAGTTACATCCCGTGTACAAAAACTCCGCCCATTCAGGGGCCCAATCAATGAAAATATGTTATTCAGTATTTGACACTGTTCTTTACTGTTTTGCGCATGATAAAACGCCTAAGCTTAGTGAAGCTAGCATGAGTATAACATCACTGGCCCTTGCCAACAATCATTAAAGCTTTGAATTAACTGAGTGTAATGTCACTAACCTGAATTGATTTGATTGCATAGGCTTGCCGTGTCTTGTTTGTGTTGTTGCAGGTTTCATAACCATACGAAGAAGGTGATCAAAAGATTGCGATAACGAAAGACTCAGTCCCCACGCAGGTCATGCGTGTTCTTCCTGAAGAAGGATAGAATTTCCCAGCTAGCCGTAGCTTACTCAAAGGGAGCAGAAAGGTTATTCACCCTCAGCAGAGTTTGGCGATTCCAAGATCGTAAGACTGTATTCAGGCAGGTTCATCTTTCCCCGCAGGGTCATGCACTCTCCCCCCAGGGGAGTCAGTTAATTTTCCCCAAGAGAATCATCCCATCCCCAGCGGAATTCTCTTTGCAAGTGTTTTCATTCCTCCCAGTGGAACTCGAAGATTATGACTCTCCCAAGCAGAGTTGATGGTGGTACCTGTCATTTATTTTGTCAGGGATACTGTGTAATATCAGTTCACTCTCCAGCAGAAATCCGATCGTACTATGCACACCTGATATTCCCCAGCAAGGTTATTTTCCCCAGCAGGGGGTTACCTCAACAGGGTGCTCGGTTTGAGTTCCCAATTTCCCAGCAGGTTTGAATTCATCCTTCCAGCATTTATTTTGCTGGAATAATTCTGTAGCATATGGTTATCCCCGGCGGAGTCGGCGTTATCCTTCCAGCATTTATTTTGCTGAAGCAGTTTCTGTACTCTAGCAGTTCAGGTGAAGAGAACTTTTGCTCAAATAAACTACCAAGCATTCAAGATCTCGGCATGAGACATCTAAGGATAATGTCAGTTTCGGCAGTATTCCCCACAGAGTTACCAGGATAAGTTTCTCTTTATTCCCAGGCAGAATTAGTTGTCATCAGGGGTTCCATGAATCAGAATTGCAGAGGCCACCGCCGGTTATCAGGGCAGGCGTCCGGTAGTTGGTTTCCAGACATCCCCAGTAGAGTCCGCCTCAAAGTCGCTGTCACGTCAGTGCTAAGAAGTTTGTGGGTGAGGATCATTGGAGAACTAAGTCCTGACGTGGACAATTTATTCCTATATTGACGAGATTTCTTCAGAAGTGGGCGTCCTAACGTGGACAGGCTTATTTCCCCGGATTGGTGAGGTGTGTTAGTCCTAACGTGGACAGATTCGGTTTCTCGAAATTAGTGGAATGGGAGGTCATGACGTTGACAAAAGTAATTACTCTTCGTGTTGGTGCCCTGACGTGGACAGATCAGACCAGCGTGTGAGTCCTTACGAGGACAAGCCTCATTTCCTCAGCAGGTCGAAAATGCCTGAGTCCTAACATGGACAAATCAAGACTAGATCAGTGTCCTGACGTGGGCAAATCGAAGAAATTATTATTCCTAACGTGGAGAAGTGGGTCCTAACGTGGACGATGTAGTCCTTACGCGGACATATCAAAAGAGGTGATTCCTAACGCGGAAAGAGGGGAGTCCTTACGTGGACAGATTAAGATGGCATTCCTGACGTGGAAAAATGTAGTCCTGACGCGGACAAATCGGAAGGAGTTGGTTGCCTTATGTGGAAAAGTTATGTTTCCTTACGTGGAAGAAAAATGGTTTCCTCACGTGGGAAGACGAGTTTATTCCTTACGTGGAAGAGTTTAGTCCTGACGCGGACAGATCAAAGAAGTTATTCCTAATGTGGAAGAAGAAGATTTACTCCTTACGTGGAAAAATCGGGGTCCTTACGTGGACAGATTCAAGAAAAGTTGATTCCTGACGTGGAAGAATGATGTACGCCTTACGTGGAAAGTTGAGTCCTGACGTGGACAGGTTCAGAACCAAAGTTGGATTCCTTACGTGGAAAGATTGGAGTCCTGACGCGGACATGTCAAGTGGTATTGGAGTCCTTACGTGGACAGATTGATATAGTTCTCTTTATGTGGAAAGAAGATGGCTTCCTGACGTTTAAAGATGAAAGGGTAGTCCTGACGTGGACAGATACAAAAGAGATGATTCCTAACGTGGACGGTGGTATTCCTAATGTGGAAGAGTTTATTCCTAACGTGGACGATTTATCTCTGACGAGAAGGCAGACGAGCCGTCCCCAGCAAAGTTGTTGAAGTTGACAGCAGATAGAGTCCTGACGTGGACAAGCAAAGGACGAAGTTTCCGATGATTCAATCTTTTTCAGAACGATGAAGACAATCCCCAGCACGGTCGCATGAGATCAGTGGGTTACCGTAACAGTCAGATTCAGCTGATGAATGCCGTTCCTCAAGCAGGAGCGCAATTTAGTTTTGCGGTTGGCAAATTTCTGGTTTCACTAGTATTCAACCGTCTCGTACCGCGAATGTCTGAAGGCTCCTGGCTCTTCACCCAATCGGGTCCAAGTCGCTTGAATAGGGGCAGCTGTTGCACCCTAAAATTTGCCCAACCTTATTCACTTGGTTTATGTTTCAATGTCATTAGCATTTGCATATAGAGTCATGTGTATAGTCTAATCATCTGCATAGCATAAGCATAGCAAGTCATACAACAGGGGACCAATCATTATTCTCATCTCTAGAAGCCTATCAAGAGGTTATTATCCCAATTCAATCTCATTCAAGTCATCAGGAAAGAATTTGAAAGCAAAGAGTTCAGCAGATCAAGCCTTGAGTCCATCTCCTAGTTGAGGGTATCTGAGGGTCAACAAGAGGGTTGTGAGCTGTGAAGTGAAGGCATGGAGAGTATCTAGACATTATGAGAGACTTAGAAAGTCATTTGGAGAAGGAGACAAGTCATTGATGAGAGCACAAGAGTTGCAGTTGAAGACAGTCAACTAGGGTTTCATCTGGGTCAACCCTGGGTCAACCCTGGGTCAATTGATTGATTGAAAGGCATTAAGGTTTATTGGAGAGATGTGGGGTTAATCATTTGACATGTAAATAAGGATGTGGAGATATGCCAAGGAGAATTCAAGAGAAATCAAGGAGAAGAGGAGTTTCTAAATTAGGGTTTCTGTGTAAAATCCCCTAGTTTAGGTCAAATTTCCAAGCAAGATAAGTCAAAATGCTAGCTTCAAATGGCTTATTGGCCAACATGAAACTTGTAGAGGGTCTCAATACCTTTAATTTGAGTGGTGAAAGACATCAAGGAGATTTATAGAACTCAAGTTATGGTCCTTGCAAGTTACAGGTCATCTGAGGTATCTGAAATTTTGTCTGTGAAAGTGACTTGACTTCCAAGCAATTTTTACCCCTCAAGGAGATTTCAAATGAATTCTTGGTCAACATAAGAATTGTTCCTCATTGTCTTAGCTTTCTAGAATGGTATGGCATGCCTTCATATGGTGTGTGGAACTCAACTTATGGTCTTGGCAAGCAAGGGGTATTTTGGGCATTTGTGAATTACAGGTCATTTTAACCTATGTCCAAAACTCATACAAGGAGGCCTCAAATGGAAAAACTTACAACATCAAACTTGCTCCAAATGACATTTTGAGTCTAGAAAGAAGGTCACAAATTGTTGGAAAAGCTCATAACATGAAGTTGCATGATTGGTCAAAATATGAACTAAAATGGCTTATAACTTGAATAAAGTCAAAGTGAAAAATGGTTTGGGAGATTTATAAGTCCAAATGGAGACTTCCAATATATGATTTTGAATGGAAAAGACATTCTAAGAACAATGGTTCAAGTACTTTTTTGAGCCTAGTTCAAAATTTCAAAGTTATCCTTGGTTACTTGTAATTGAAGAAACATACCAAAGTTGGATTACTTGTGGAATGTAAGGGAAAGTGTATGAACATTCTGGAAATTTCCATTGGAGTCTATATAAACATGAAATGAAGATTGATCAAGGGTTGGATTCATTTGTCACCAAAATCTCACAAATTCTCTCCATTCTTTCTCATTGCATTTTCACTCCAATTTCCCAAAATCTTCATCAATTCTCATCAACATTGATCCTCCTACATTCAATCATCATCCTGGATCAGAATTGAATCAAAGATTTGGTGGTTAGAGCTCAATTTCGTGCACTTTCTTCAAGAACACACAAGCTGCAAATTCAGTTGGAACTCAAGATCCAGTGCAAGACTCCTCAAAGTGTTGCATACAGAATCAAGTAGTGCAATTGTAGATCAAGATCCAAGCCTCAAAAGCCTCAGATCCACGAGTTTCATCATCATTCACAAGCTTTCACACCAGGTGCATTTTCTCTGCCACAGCTTGATTCAGTTAGTTTAGCATAGTTTTGTTAGTTTAGATATGATGTAGGATGTTAGTAGAGCAATTAGGATGAGTTTGGAGTAGTTTAGTGATGATTGTTGACAGGTTGCTAGAACTGTTTGGATCAAGAACTCGTAGGATCTTGCATGATAACCTTAGCTTGTTAGTTTAGGATGATCACCATTATGCATAGAGTAGATTAGTATAGGTTTGGTTGAGAATTGTTGTAAGGCATCTCAGTGTATTTTCATGGAGTCAGAACTTGTCTCGATCGGGTTTATTGATTGGCTGAGTTTTAATGCAAACAAAGACCATAGACGTATAGAGGGAGAGATTTAGAGTGATTTTCATGTTTACATCGTGGCGTTTCATGGACTGTGGAGTGAGAACAGATTGATGGAAGTTGGTTCGTGCATGAGCATTCATGGCAGAAACCCTAGCTCTCATAGATTCAAGGAGGAAGACGAAATCGTGGCCATCCATCGTGTGTTAGACTTTGACTCAGAGCTTAGATCCTGTGGCTCTCATTTGATTCTGAATTTGGAGGGAAGTGTAGAAGCCCTAAACGCACCGTTTCATTAATTGAAACGGGCGGGCCTAAGTATGTTTTGCTAATCCCACCACCCTACTGCCAGGCCCAATCAATTTGAACATGAATCTGTTTCTGAATGCACCCCCTGCGTGTTTTTTATTTTTTCATTAATTCTGAGTGGTTCTGGGCCTAATCCAAATTCGCTAACCACACCCCCACTGCCTGGCCCATCCTGGATATCAACTGAGCGTGTCTTCTATTCAAACCCCCCTCCCTTTATTTCATTATATATTCTCTTATTTTCTTTAATCTTTTTCATTCATTTTAAAAATTCATAATAAATAGATAGAAAATCATTTTTAATTCATTCTTTTTACATCATTTTCATTGGAATGTCTAGAAAATTGTCATTAAATAAAATTGCATTTTTATTTTTATTTGATATTTTTTCCCATATTTTCTAAATAAATAGCATTTTAAATAGCTTCATTTCATGCATGATTTTATTAATTTTTGTTCTACTAGATGCTTTCATATTTTTTGTTCATTCTTTTTAGGTTGTTTAGATTAGATATTGAACTTATAGATTCAATTTAGTTCCCTTTTTTAGAAATTAATTTTAGGTGCTTAATGTAGGCTTGAACAACATGAGAAAATTAGGGTTTTTAGGTGATGACTTAGGAAGTTCAATTCATTTCCCTTAGGACTTAGGGTTTGACTAGTTTAGTTATGGGACTATAGGGGTTATGGGTAGCTATTAGATCCCTTAGAAAAAAGTTAGGATTCCCCTACTGCTATTAATACTCTGTGTATATCTGATTGTCTGGTGTGGTGTGCCCTCTGGGGATTATTGCTTGCTTGTATGGGTATTGGGATTGTCTGGGGACCTTGGGAGAGCTGAAGACTTGAGGTGATGAAAGCCATTGGAGATTCAGAGATGGAAGATCAATTGCCAGAGTTGAAGAAGAGGTTATTGCTAGCAGATGCTGAGGAGACTAGGGTTTAGGAGCTAGGCAGAGCTCTAGATTAGAAAGCTTGTTTCTCAAACATGGAATGCCTTGTCTGCATCCATTCTTTCTCTATGATTCAAAGTCTCTTTCAAATATCCACCTCCTTCCTTTGGAAGGATCAGTGAATATATTTGAAAGATAGAACTTTTGAGAGGAAACTTTCTGTTTAATGTTAACAGTTGATGAACCACCATTGGTAGGTAATTAACTGTCTAACATTCATTCATTTCACTCTTGTGACTGATTCCTCATCCTGGAGGTTTGAGCTTGAAGAAAAGCCATTGCAGATGGAAGACTGATGATCAAAGCCCTTGCCTGAAGGCCATGAAGATGGAGATTGATGCTTTTTGAAGCCTGTAGCTGATTGGAGATTACTTGGAGATGGGTGTTGATGCAGAGCTGCTGTGGCTGTTTATTTTTGCTGTATTTCATTTGTTGATGTATTGATTGGTTTTCCTGACTGTATTGTTTGCCATTTACCCTGTTGGGTTGAAAGTGAAGCCTGTTCACTTTTGCCTATTGTTTTCTAGGTTCGAGGTTGAGTGGGACTCCCTTGCCTCGCTTGTACTGTTGCATCCATGCATTTTACTGCTTTACTGTATATATCTGATATTGTTTCTGTTTCTGCCTATCCCGTAGGATCTCTGTTTCTCTCTGTGCAAGAGAGGAGCATGATAGACACTAGGTCTTAACCCATGCATGATAACATTAGGTTAGTTTGATTCCATTCGCAACTATAGGATAGAGTTCTGTCTCTTCTCATCTTAAAACAAACAGAAAAAACACATAAAGATTTCAGACACAATAAAAGACACTTCTTCCGTAAAAGAATGTGAACTCATCAAGACGTCATTTTTGTCCGCCGGGACTGTTAATCAGAAAACCCTTTTTCAGAAGGAATAAAATCAATCAAGACAAGCTTGTGTCGTACGTGGCCCGAACTACGTTTGCTCTGATCTTTCATGCTGTATGAAAGTACGTAGGCATAGGATGCGATATCCTAGCGAGCAACCTTCCCCTCCTTTCCCGTAGGTAGGCGAACTACGTTGACTCTGATTTCTCGTTCCAGACGGGAATACGTAGGCATAAAGTGCGATACTTTGCCGAGTCATTTTTATTTTTCATTTTATTTTCTTTTTCACCCTTGACCTTTAGTTTAGATAGAATAACAATCCATATCCGAAAACAAGCGTGGATCCCGTCGAGTACGACGGACGTGAGGGGTGCTAATACCTTCCCCTTACGTAACCGACTCCCGAATCCAGGTTTTGGTTGCGACGACCATACCTTTCCCGTGTTGTGCGAGGTTTACTCTGAGCGTTTCCTTTCCCTCCCGTGGGATAAATAACGCACGGTGGCGACTCTTCTGTTCAGCCGGCGCCGATTTTCGCAGTAGCGACATTAAGTTATTATTATTATTGGGATTAGAGAATTAAAATAGAGAATGTGAGGGGTTAGTAGTTTTTACGATACATTGTGAGAAGTTAGAGAAAGTGGAAAAAGAACGATAGAAAGGAGAGAAGTGAGAAGAACGGAAAAGGGAGCGAAGAACGAAGGAACGGGGGAAAATCAGAATTGGCCAAACCTTGGAGGGTTCTTTCATCGATCAACCGATTAACAAGGTAAGGGGGGAGAAACCTGATTGGGAATGGTTTATACATGTATAGGGTAGTGGGGAGTCCTTAACCCCGTAGGAGATTGATCGATATATGATATTACATATTGATATGTTGTGATTGTTGACTATTGCTGATAATTGGATGTTGATTGTTGATGAATTGTGGTTTTTGGTTAATTTGGCGGATAGGTTGGGTTTACGGGTTTTAGGGAAAATTATGTGTGACCTTTTGGGATATCGATAGAATGCCTAAGAGTTGAATTGGGAATGTAGTCTAGAAACCGATAAGTTATGATATCTATGTTGTTAGTACTGATGTTAAGAGGTGAATTGGAAGTAGGAAGATTAACCCATTTGGCTTAGAAAGCACTCTGCAGAACTGTGAGAAATTGGTGAAATCGCAGCATTCGCTGGGCTTCGCCTGGCGAGTGTTGGCGAAGCTTCGCCTAGCGAGTGGAGGCGAGTGTTCGCCTGGCGAGCTGAGGCGAGTGGCAGCGAATAATTCAGAATTAAGTCCCAGACCTAACGGGTAGGAACTTTGCCTGGCGAATGCCAACGAAGGTTCGCCTGGCGAGTGAATGCTTCGCCTGGCGAATGCACGATAGTTGGAAAGGGGGCTTCGCCAGCAGGTTCGCCTGGCGAATGCCAGCGAAGGTTCGCCCCGGTTCGCCTGGCGAATGCCAGCGAACGTCGCAGAACCAGAATGTGATTTTTGTGATGTTTTGGCCTTGATGCACTGTAAGGTTGGTGAGTGTGGGATTTAAATTGCGTACTGGTGATAGTACGTGTTTCCCTTGATATTGTCGGTGGACAATTAGTTGAGGTATGTATGTAGTGATCAGTAGGATCGTGTACCCCCGAGTGGTGGGATATGTTTATATCTTGGTGTTAAAGTATGAACTTGTTTACTATCTGGTTGATTTATATGGTGTTGGTGTATGTTATATCTGTACATATATGCATTGATGTATGATGATATGATCAGGAGGATCGTGTGCACGTTGAGTGCCTAAATATATTAGTTATGCATTGGTGTGTGCATATCATGGTGTTTTGGTGGGATGAATCATGTCTCAGGAGGAGCGTAAGTGATTCATCCGTACTCCTTTGTGGAGAATGGTGGGGGATAGATCATGTCTCAGGAGGAGCTTAAGTGATCTATCCAGGTTCGATTGAATGAACCAACGAGTCGGTACCGCATGCATGGTGTTGAGTTGCATTTTGCATTATAATATGTTGTATTGTAATTTGAACAGTAGGTTCGTCATATGGTGTTGTTAGGGGTGAATCTTGGTGTGTTGGTGTGTTGTACTACCTTATTTACATGTATTACATTACCATTATATTTTTGATCATGTTTTCTCACCCCTTTGTTGTTATTGTGGTCTGTGCTTCTTCGGAAGTACAGATAATCCAGGTACTTAGCTAGCTTGGATTATGGTGTGACAGTCGAGTCTAGGATGCTCTGATACGTAGCACGGGACTTGGGCGTTTTTATTTATTTTATGAAGAACTTATATTTTATTTTCTTGTGAAACGTATCAAACCTTTATTGGATGTTATTATTTAATATTCCGCTGTATTGGAGAAAACCTTTTTATAAGGAAACGTTGTTTTCATGTGATATCCCACTTGGGAAATTGGAACTCTGATTTTGTTTATTTATAATGTTTATTAATTTAATTGATTTTGGGAAGTGGGGTGTTACACAACACCTTAACCAAATCGCTACGAATTTGATCCACCATTGCACCTTTTTTTTCTAATCTTATTCCCTTAACCATCACCATCGACCTCCTCAACAACTGTTTCACACCTCAACACTTTTTTTTTCAGGCTCCGACCTCTATCTACCACAAATATCACAGCCAAACACCAACCACTTCCTTAAATTCTCAACCTCCACCATCGAAAAACGACATCAATCATCACTCACTCTGCCAAAAAAGACCTTTAGCAGCGCTTTTTTTTGCCTTTAGCAGCGCTTAAAAGCGCTGCCTAAAGTGGCGCTGCTAAAGGTAAAGACAGCGCTTTTTTTTTTGCCTTTAGCAGCGCTTTTTTTTTTTTGCTTTTAGCAGCGCTTTTTTCACCCTATAGCAGCGCTTTCATAACCGCTGCCTAATCCCCCTTCATCTTCCCCCTTTAGCAGCGCTTTCTTAGACCCCCCTTTAGCAGCGCTTTTTTAAAGCGCTGTCTTAGACCCCCTTTAGCAGCGCTTTTTTAAAGCGCTTTCTTAGACCCTCATTTTCCAACCTATAGCAGCGCTTTTTTATGCCTCTTTTTGCCCCTTTAGCAGCGCTTTTTTTAAAAGCGCTGTCTATTCTTCACGATTTTGAATTTTTTTTTTAAAAATAATCACATTTTTTATATATTTTTCAATAAACCTGCTTATAACAAATACATTCCCTGCTTATAATTCAGGTCTTTAGTTCAACAGTTTAGCCTTATATATAACAATTATTTTGGCCTTATTTTTGTGTATTCATCAATTTGCAATATTATACACAATAACTAAAGTATACATTATAATTCATCACTTTGAAATATTATACACATAAACCTGCTTAAATATATTACAACACAGTCCGATCCTCAGAACAAAATCACATATACAATCAATTCACATATAATTACAAATCTGATAACTTTACAAATAGATACAATATCAGATGTCACATTAGGAAGAAATAAACTTAACAATCTTTACTTGACTATTGAATTCTGTATGAGACTGCATGGAGTTCACTATCAGCCACAAATACACGGTTTTCTTCAAGCTTTGTATCATTATTCAATTGAATGTCTTCCAAGCTTAATTCAATAGAACATGATTCATCTTAACAACAGCACAAGCAAAAACAATAATAGATAAGTAACAATACACTTGAACAGGCCCATGTAGATCATTAAGTACTAGATTTCTATGAAATTTTCAGTTCTTATCATTATTTGAAGTTTCTGTTAATCAGATTAATAATTAAATATGTATTTATAGAATTAATCTTCATTATCATTACCTTCCAATATATATTTCCTCATGAAGTACCAAAGCAGCCAATACAGTCACAATCACTGTCACAAGAGGGCTAAACAATGCAGAGAAAAGAGGTCCTCTGTGTGTTATGCACCATGCTTGAAGACAAAACATAACCGCTGATCCCATAATTCCCTACAAAATATATTTATTACAAATTATCTAGGATTATGATGTATAAATATTGGTGTGTATCATCATGAAAAATTACCGCATATAAAGTGGAACCAAATTGAAGTAGAGAATTAATCTTCCATGCATTAAGGTCTGGCTCCAAGAATACTGTCACTACGGCTGATTGTAATGTTGAAATGAAACACATCCAAGCTGACAGTGATAAATAATTAGGATGACTTTTGTAAACTGGAACCTGAAAAATATATAAGGGTGAAATGTTATATGTTTATAGAATAATAGTTATATCATAAGTATTAATTATTAAGATTTTAAAAAACAGTCTCTGATGGTACCGATATTGATTTTGTTATTGATTCTGTTATTGACGGTTTTTATGATAAGGAATTAATTATGGTTAATTCACATCCGCAACAACCACTAACACCTGTGCCGACTAAAATCGCGTAAGCATAGACCGTTATTTAAGACTTTGATTGTGCTGAAATTAAGTACCTGCAAAATTAGCCAAAATGACCAGGCAACACTACTTGCCAAAAGAAAAACACATCCTAGCAACCAATTCTTATCAGTATCACTTCCAGCCATGATTGATTTTGAAGGTATGATCGTTGCATTTAACAGTTTTGGACCCTTCAACAATACTATAGACAAAGCTCCACAAATACATATCAAAGTCCCCACAATTTTGGCTATAGTTCTCAAACTTCTAATATTTACTTTTTCCATTCTGTAAAATATTCAAAGAAACATATTATTATTGGTTTGAATTTTGATTGACTAACAAATATAAGTTAAGTTAGTTATTAATTACCCTACAAAGGCTGCTATTAAAAATGTAACTCCGGGAATAAGATTGATCATGGCACTTGCAATTGAAGAAGACGAAAGATATAGTCCCTCAAAATATAGATTTTGATACAATGTAATGCTGCAACATCAAACATCATTATACATATACAAACATAAAGCTGTATGAATGATCTATACATTCTAAAACTATATCCACATTTATGAAGACACGTGAATTCATTAAATGTTGTGTAACTCGCCAAACAAACTTTATTTCAAAAAAGTTGTCGGATCTATATATTTATGTTTTAAAATTTAATAAATAAATAAAGATTATTTGTGAATTTAGACTATTTCATAGAAAAATAAGGATTAAGAAAAATAAATAAATTTCAAGATTAACAGAAACTTAAAGCTTTCATCTAAATCACAAATAGTGTGAAGTTTCTAAAGCAACATAATCTAAAAAATCATTGAATATATGTGCAGTATTTCCCTTATAAAAATTATTAGTAAAAAGAACTCATATAAGGTGTGGCATTTCAGCAAACACCTTGTATACGGCTAGATATAATGAAAGTTAACATAAGTAAATTCATTGTGGCATTTCAACAAACACCTTGTATACAGAACTCAAGCCAATATCAAACGAGTAATTTTCATCAACGGTATCAACAAAAACAAGTCAAAAACACAGAAAAGAAGTAACACTAACATCATATAATCCAAAAAATGAAATACTAAGACATTAATCCAGAAAAATGCAAAATGAAAAACTTCAAATACCGTAACAATGGACGGACGGCGGCAGAATGAGGTGACGACGGAATGACCGGAGGAAAGACGACGGACGGAGGCTGTCGGACGGAATGCGTCGACGGTGACTGTTCTAATTCTGAATAGGGCAACGTTCGCGAGTGGAAATAAGAAAGAAGAAGACTGTTCTGATTCTGTGAAAATATTGGAATTTTTTAAATTTATGCTACTTAAACCTATAGCAGCGCTTTTTTTGGCATTTAGCAGCGCTTTTAAAAGCGCTGCTATAGGTTTGCCTTAGGACCCCCTTTAGCAGCGCTTTTTTTGGCATTTAGCAGCGCTTTTAGAAGCGCTGCTATAGGTATGCCTTAGGACCCCCTTTAGCAGCGCTTTTTTTGGCATTTAGCAGCGCTTTTAAAAGCGCTGCTATAGGTCTGCCTTATGACCCCCTTTAGCAGCGCTTTTTTAAAAGCGCTTTCGTAGACCCCCCCTTTAGCAGCGCTTTTTTAACAAGCGCTGTCTTAGGTATGCTATTTTTTTGTTTTTTTTTTCATGACCCTTTAGCAGCGCTTTTTTAGAAAGCGCTGTCTTTTGTTGCGCTTCTAAAAGTCATTTCTGGCGTAGTGACTCCATCCCTTTGCACCATAACAACCAGCACAAAAACTTTAACAAAAAACTGCTACCTCCATCTTCAGTCCACCACCTCAAAGCATTTCATTACCCTATTGAAACCACCTCTACATAAAGCTCAACTTACTCTGATTTTTCTACCATTGTCGACCTCACCACAAACGCTTCGACAAACTCGCTTTCACCAGGATAATTTCGATTTGTTGCTTGTGTGTTCGGTCTTGGTTGCAAGTTGTTATTCTTTTTGACAGGTTGTGTTCAATCAAGTCATCAAAGGATTGAACATTGTGAAGGAGGTCAAAAATACTGGATTTTCTCCGACGATCAATCTGCATTCCTCGTCAAAGCAGCAACATCATTAATATTGTGTTTGGTAAATTTCAGTTTCCTTTCTTTAGTTGTATTTTTGTGGTGTTGCGGATATGATGTATTGTGCGTGTATACTTTGTTTCAATTTCATTTTTGTTGTCAGTGCATCTATGTATGGATTTTGCTTTGGATGTTGTAATGTTATTTGTAACTATGTAAATATTATGTTTGTGTGTTGTTCTATTTCATTGCATTACGTAAATAAAATTGAATCTGCGGGATCGACAAAATTTATGTACTGTTATGCCATTGGATTTTTGTTTCAATATATTGATGTAACATTTTGTCGCATTACATTTCATTGTGTTTACGTGCGCCATTAATAATTCATTATCGTTATGTTGTGATATATCATTCCATTGTGTCTCGCACAATTCATTCGTGTTATGTGATTGCCCATGTCAAGCTTCATTTCGTTATGATTTCGTTTTTTTCGGTGTTATATTTTGTTCGTGTTTTGATTTATTTTCGATAATGCGCTTCGCGTTAGCAATTTGTTAAATTCACGATAGCATGCGACATTGTGATTTCATTTTAAATCGGATTAGATTTTTACCTTGGTAGTTTTGCCTCACATATCCTCACCTTACGCGACATCGATTCGTGTCCTCGCGCGTCATGATATATTGATTCGTGCACTTCGGTTTTCTTTATTATTTTTCAGTTCAATTATGATGAATGTGTGTTGTAAATATTTTGTATGCACTTCTCTCTTTTTGTTTTGTCACGTGCTTTGTACATATTACGATTCTATTTATTTTATGGCGTTAGGTTACGCCTTATGTCAAAATCTATGTCCCCACGCTAGAATTTACGCCTCTTGCGAGGTGATTTGCAACTGTGTTACGATTATCACATTTAATTTATTATTAAACCATTTTCACTATTGATTCAAAGCTATTTCAAAATCATTTTCACAATTTGCTTCGCAACGCAAATAAAATGCTTGACCCAACATCAAGCTCTTTTCTCAATCAAAATCAAAATGATTAATTCAAATGTTTACTATTTTAAATAATAATGGAAGAAAAAATCTACCTGGGTAAAAGGTTCAGTCATAGCCCTAAGTGTTAGGCCTAATTCGTAATAGCTTGTAAGGCATAAATACTCATCTTTCCCCAAAATTCAAATGTGTCTTCCTTTTGCAATAAACTGAAAGAAAAATACTACCTAGGTGTAATTTCTAGTCATAGTCCTGAATACTAAGCCCTAGACATAATAGCTTGCAAGCTCGAATGTTTATCTTTCACTTAAAATACTCGTAAATACTCAAACATTTTCACAAAAAAATGGATTAAAAAGACTACTTAGGTGTACTGTTCAGTCATAGTTCCGAGTGTTAGACCAAAGTCGTAATATCATGCATGTCCAAGCATTCGTTTTCCACCTAAAACAAACTTCAACCAATCAAACCTATCTTTTCTCGTCGCCGCGCGATCGAAATCTTTTTTGCAAATGAACATTATTTAGTCCTTTCTGTTGCACCCCAAAATTTGACCAACAATTATTTATCCATCTAGTGTTTGAAAGTTGATACCTTCATCAGACAGTTCAAGAGATCCTCAGAGGAGTGGATTGAAACCAGGATTGTGTGCTTCATAGCTTGAGAGTTGTGGGTGCTCCTCAGATGATTCTGAGACTTTGAGAATGAACTTGATGTTTTGAGAAAGCCTATGGGATGTCTTGATAGCCATCATGAAGCCCAGAGAGGTCATTATGCAAGAGTTCAGGAGATTCAACCATGAATGGTAGAATTAGGGTTTTGACTGGGTCAACCCTAGATCAGCTGAAGATTTGGAGAAGGTTGAGACCTAATCCAAGGGCCATAAGATCATGGAATGATGCATAGAGATGTCATAAAGGTTATTCCTAGACCAACTCATCATGATTGAGGAGTTTGAGAAGTTTTGAGTTAGGGTTTCTGAGGATTGTCAGTGGAAAAACCCTAATTTGATCCCTATCTTCCAGGCAGTTTTAGCTCTAGATGTGATTGATATCTCATCTTCCCCACAACATGAATGTTGTAGAGCTTGTTCTTAGCTTTAATTTGAGTGGTGGAAGTCCTTGATAGGAGTTGCAGAGCTCAAGTTATGGTTTTGACAATTTACAGGTCAGCTGAGATGTGTGAATTTGGGTCCTTGAAGGTCACCCAACTTGCAGACAACTTTTGCCCTAGTAGGATGATTCCTATGATCTCTTGGTAAACATGAGTGTTGAAGGGCATCTCATTAGCTTTAATTTGAGTGGTATAAGTCCTTGATAGGATTTGTGGAACTCAACTTATGGTTTGAACAAGACAGGGGTATTTTGGTCATTTGTCAGTTATAGGTCATTTTAAGCAAAGGCCATATCTCCTATTTCCAAGCCTCAAATGGAAAAACTCAAAACATGAAAGTTGTTCAAAATGTGATTTTAAGTATAGAAAAAAGGTCATGAATTGTTGGAAAAGCTCATAGCATGGATTTGCATGATTGGTTAAAAATGAACTAAAAATGGCTTATAAGTTAATTCATGCCAAGTTGGAATATTGGTTTGGAGGATCTAGAAATCCAATATAGGTCATCCAATAGTCCATTTTGAGTGTAAGACACATTTTAAGAACTTTGGTTCAAGTGGATGTTTCATCTGAGGCTTAAAAAATGAGGTTCCTTTGGAAAAGTGTTACTTGCAAAAGAAGGCAACTTTGAAAAGGCTTGCACAAGGAAAAGTAAAGGGCTGATTTCATTCCTTATCACTCAATATCTCATATTAAGGCATTTTGGCATAGAATACAAGGCTTAATGCAAGGGATATGAGATTTTCAAAGTCTCATTTAAGGAGAAGTTCATGAACTTTCTAGAGGATTCTATATGTTTCTAGTGACTTCCATCCACTACTATAAGAAGAGTGTATCACATAGTGTTCAAGGTTGGTGAGGGTTGGTGATAGCAAGAGAATTCAGAGGGGAGAGAGAGAGAGAAGCATCCATTGAAGAGGTTTCTTCAAGTTGAAGCAATTCTGGTTTCCTTCCATTGCAGACCTTCTCCTTCATCACAAGTGCAAACAGAAGGCCATTGATCATCCAAGGATCCTTTTGAAGAAGTTCCAAGGCTTGAAAGCATCCACACGAGTCTCTACCATAACCTCTTGACAGGTTCTTTTTCCATCACCATTCTCTTAAATTATATAGTCTTGATTAGTTTTATAGGTTTAGAATCAATGTACTAGGGTAGATGATGAAATCCTAGGAAGTATAGCTCATTCCATGACAATTCACAACAGAGCCAAGAATCTTAGATCTTCAAGAATTGATTGAATTTGGAGTTTTAGTTACCAAGATTTGGTTTAGAGTAGTTAGGCTAGCTTGTAGAATATCTGTAGACCATTAGATGTAAGGATGATGAAGGTTGATAACAGTTGATATCAGGTGAATTTCATTTGGACCACGATCTTGCAAGCTTCTGTTAGGATTACTTAGAAAGAATTAGGAGAATTGGTACGTATCATCTTGTTCTTCTTAATGAGTAGTGCATCTTTTGTTTTGGAATCGTGGAAAATCATGGCCTGTAGAGAGAGAACAAGATGCTAGAACATTAGTGCATGGAAGCATTTTTCTGAAACTTAGGGTTTGTGTTTGGGGACGAAAGCCCTGGACCCTTGGATCAGTTCCAATCCCTTGACTCTTTCCCTTGATCTAACGGTTGGCATTCAAATAAGATAACGGAGGGAAAATAGATCAGTGAGACGCAGCGTTTTGAGTTAGTAGGAGTCTTGGGCTCAGCCTCCAATTCCTTTTCACACCACCCTTCATAGGCCCATTTCATATAACACGCGAATTCCATGCTTTTCCCACCTCCTGCGCCTTTTTTATTTTTTTGGATTAGTTCTGAACATAATTGGGCCCTGACTCCTATACTATCTTCGCACCCCACCTAATTCTGGCCCATTAAAAACCAACCAGCGAGCATTGCTTATCACACCCCCCATCCCCTTTATTTTGTTTTCTTTTATTTTTAATTCTTTTAATATTTTCTTGCATTTGTAAAATCCATAAAAAATAGAGAATTTAATATTTTTCAATTCTTGTTTTTTTCATGTGTTCATAAATTTGTCTAGAAAAATATAAATAAATAAAATGTCCATTTTATTTTCTTTTCATATTTTTAATAGATTTTTCTTTTAAATAGCTTTTATAATGTTTAGTTTGATATCATGATTTTGTAGAATTTCTTTTAGGACCTTCCTTTAGTCTTTTTAATCCATTCTTTTTGGCATAGTTAGATGATGAATCATAGTATTCCCTGGATTTATTCTTGATTTTTAGATTAAATTTTGATTAGTTTAATTAGGGTAGCTTTAGGGTATCCTAATTAGGGTTTAGGTTGTGCATAGGTGAAGAAATCCATTTTATTTAGATAGTTTTGTCTTGATTTTTGGGTAGGGGCCTATGTGGATGGTATGGGTAGATGTTGTAGACCCTTGTGAATAATTGATAGATTTTTCCCCCTTGGTTTAGTATTTTTAGGTATTTTCTGAAGTTGCCCGATGGTTTTATTTGTTCTGTGGTTATCTGTTCATCTCTGGGGTTTATTTTGGGGAATTTGTTGTGGGGTTTGTGTTGTCTTGAAGATCTTGTTGGAGAGCATAATGAAGTGAAGATTGAAGATCAAGACTCAGAGACCCAGAGCTTGGCTTGTTCCCTGTCTGTGAGGTTTGAGATCCTGAAGTTTGAAGGAAGTTCATAGTACTTTCCTGAGGAAGGCACTGTGAATGACCTTCATTCTTTCTTCTCACCTCTTTCTTAAGTATCCAATGATGTTGGAGCCAACTTGTGAGTTTAATTTCTCCTGAGGAGGAATGTAAACTGATCACATGTTGTTGAGCCACATGGGATACAATTCCTAAATGGAAGCCTCCTAGTACTTTCCTGAGGAAGGTCCTATGGGTCTATTCACTTAGTTCCATTAGTTTATCTAGGATTTCTCAAAGTATCCAATAATGTTGGAGCCAACTTGTGAGTTTAATTTCTCCTGAGGAGGAATGTAAACTGATCACAGTTGTTGAGCCACATAGGATACAACTCCTAAGTGGAGGCCTCCTAGTACTTTCCTGAGGAAGGTCCTATGAGTCTATTCACTTAGTTCCACTAGTTCAGATAGGATTTCCTAAATATCCAGTGATGTTGGAGCCTGCTTGTGAGTTTAGTTTCTCCTGAGGAGGAATGTAAACTGATCACAGTGGTTGAGCCGCATAGGATATGACTCCTGAGTATACACCTCCTAGTGCTTTCCTGAGGAAGACACTATGAGTCTGCTTACTTAGCTCCCTTTCTTTGGTAAGCTTGTTCTGAAGCTTAAAGACTGGGATTGATTTCTTTTGGTTAGGTTTTGCTTTAGGGCTTTGCTTAGATTTGATTGGATTCTGTGTTAGGGTTAGGACTAGAGAGTAGATGATTCTTTCTCAAGCATGTGTTTTGTTTGCCTGATGGCACTTCATTTCCTTTATCTGTTCATTGCTTGATAGCATGTTGTTTATTTTCAGTATGATTACTGTTATTTCATGACTGGCTTGAGGTCGAGACGAGCTTGTGGAGGCTGAAGCCCCACACACATTTCCTCCCTCACTTGCATTGCATGCATTTTACTGTTAAAGCTGATGCTTTTGTCTGTTTTGGTGTATCATTGATATGGTCCCTTAGGACTCTCATTTCCTCTGATGAGGATTTGATGATAGACTTTTAGGTTGAAACCTACGCATGACAACTTCTAGGAGTTCCCTGTTCAAACCTCAACCATAGGATGAATCCATGGCATGATAACAGTAGGACTTGATAGTCTCCCTCCTAGTTGGGCCTGTTCTCTTCTCATCTCAAAGCAGTTTTAAGATACAGTAATCATGAATGATTTCTTTCGTACGTTACGAGCCTTAAGCTATCTGAGGATGGATGTTTAGTATGGTACCCTTTGGGTGACATGCGACGCATTCACTCTCAGGTCATAGTCTCTAGTGCGGTTGAGATCGCAAACACAATAAAAAACATTTCTTTTAGGAGATAACCCGTAGTTAGCCGAACTACGTTTGCTCTGATCTTTCATACCAGATGAAAGTACGTAGGCATAGGATGCGACGTCCTAGCGAGCAACCTTTCCCCCATAACCATTCGTAGGCCGAACTACGTTGACTCTGATTTCTCGTTCCAGATGGGAATACGTAGGCATAAAGCGCGATGCTTTGCCGAGTCATTTTTCTTTTCTTTTTCAGCCAGCCTTGATAGGTAGATAGATTATAACCAACCCGTCCAAGTAAACAAACACGCGAGGATCCCGTCGAGTACGACGGACGTGAGGGGTGCTAATACCTTCCCCTTGCGTAACCGACTCCCGAACCTAGACAATGGTTGCGATGACCTTGTCTTACCCTTTTTCGTCAGGTTTTTCCGATCGTTTCCTTTCCCGCTCTGAGGGATAAATAACGAAAGGTGGCGACTCTTCTGTCATGCCGACACCTTATTTTCGCGCAAGCGACACTTTCTACCGCAATACAAACAAGTTCTTAAGCCTCCCCCATGAGCATGCAAGCTAACGTTTAACCATTGTAATGAGACCTAAACATTCGTTTACTAAAATCAAACATCCAACACTCATTTGCTACCAAGAAATGCATAGCTTTTAGTTCTCCATCGCACATGGGGATACGTAGAAGCGAGACTCAATCTCTTTCCAAGCACTATAACAAAAAACCCCAAAACATCTTTGTCTTACGCCAAACTACGTAGAAGCAATAATCATAATCTTGTCAAACACCTTAATAAAAACTTTTTTGCGACCCCTTTTCTTTTCCTTTAGCACTTTTTATCATTCGAAGAAAATAATTGACATAAGTTAAAATTTAATCACAAATTTAACTAAACGGTTCCCATTGAATACAACAGACGTGAGGGATGTTAATACCTTCCCCTTGCGTAATCGACTCCCAAACCCGAATATGGTTGCGAAGACCACCTTCATTTTCTTTTAAGGGTTTTGTCGATATTTTCCCTTTCCTTATTTGGAATAAATAAAGTTTGATGGTGACTCTGTTCGATAATCATTTGCGCGAGTGTGCGAGCACTTCACGAAGGATCATATTTTTTTGAGATGGGACATAGAGCTCCTCTGGTTGGCGAGAACCCTTTTAATCTCTCAGCCTTTGCATTTGATGTCAATGGCCATAGGGTCGTTGTTATGAGGATGTATACCTACTGAGTCTTTCTCTAAGAAGATGATTATAATTTTGGTGCTTGGATATCGCTACAATCTTGACTTTAGGAAGGTTTTCTACCATCAAGATCTGGCGAGCGCACCTTTTTCTAGTGGAACTAGTTTCCCCACCTCTAATGAACCCTCCGACTATAGTGTTGAGCGTGTGACATGTAACTTTGTTATCCTTTCCCAGATGTGAATATTTAGCTTTGTTGGGCTTGGGACTCCCAGCATCGTCTCGTCCACATGAACCAGATTTTTTTGATATACGGGAGGAGTCGCCTTTCACATATTTCTTGAGGTGCCCCTCCTGTATCATTTTCTCGATTTCCATATTGAGCTGATAACAATCTTCACTGTGATCTCAAAATTTTGGATAATTCCCCTTTTTCTCCATGATGTTACTTATCTTGGCCATTTGTCATTTCACTTATTTCCCCTTACTTTTTGCATGATGACAAAAAGGGGAGAATGACTAGAAATAAATTATTTAAAATTAAAATATATAAGAAATCATCAATTTTTTTATGCATAAATTGAGGGAGAGCAAAATCTTTTTATTGATGCATAAATTGAGGGGAGCATGAAATTTCTCCAAGTTAAAAAATAAAAATCTTAATTATAAGAAGTTTGTCATCATAAAAAATGAGGAAATTTTTTAGGAAAAATCCTTTTTGGTATTTTGAAGATAACAAAATCTTGTGTAAATATAATTAAGATTATGATCTTATTTGTTATTTGATGTGTTTTCTTGAATGGAAATAATTAAGACATATTCATTCAACTCTTCATTACTCGAGAAAAGTCAAAGGAAAACATATGGTTTAAACATATATGAACAAAAAGGTCAAATGAACTAAAGGACTGAAGATTACCAAAATACAAGTAGATGACTCATTTTCACTAAAAGACAAATTGAATCTTCCAAAAGCACAAACATGTGATGTCAGTATTACATCATTAATATGATGTCAACATTACATCACTAACATGATATGAAGATGATGTAAGAAACTTGGAACCAGAGAATTTGGCCATAAAAAGTAATCTAGAGGACTTGTTTCACCAAATAGACAAAACTCACTATTTGCAAGTACATATGACGTTAGCATTGACCTTTAATTGAACATAAAGCTTATTGACACATCAAATCAAGTCTCTATCATGTTTAAAGTAGGAGGACTCATTTGTATCAAAGAAATGGTATAAACATGTGACAAAAATCCAAGGACTATTCACCATCCCTTTTTGCCTATAAATACAAATCACTTTTCAAGAATAAGTGTGGGAAAACACTTTAGAAAAAGGCTGACAAGATTTATTATCATTTAAAAGAAAAAAAAAGCATTACTTTCATTCAAATACCATAATACCCACACTCTCGAAGACACCCAACTCAACATCTCAATATCATATGTTGAAGTTGTAAATTTTTTTTGAAAGAATTATCTCTATAAATTGTATATCTTCAAGTGATATAAAAAGGCTTGGTAATTTTGTATAAACTTATTGAAAGTTATATAAATCAGTTTTGTAAGCCTGATGAGACTAAGAAAATACATAGTTATTGTGAGACATTGGATCGAACTCTAGTGTGGTTGAAGTCTGTTCGCAAGTAATGCGTGTTGTAGTCGAAGTTTGTTCTAACATGCATGAGTAAATATTGCTAAGGTTGTTAGCATGAGTAAATATTGCTAAGGTTGTTAGCATGAGTAAATATTGCTAGCATGAGTAAATATTGCTAAGGTTGTTAGCATGAGTAAATATTGCTAGGGTTGTTAGCATGTGCTATTTTATTATAAATAGGATGCTAGTTTCTCAATCTTGGCATAAGGAAAAATAGGAAGATAAAATCCTAATTTCAAGGGAGAGAGGTTATTTTGTTATTCTTGTATACTTGTAATCTTGTTCTAAGAGAAAGGAAAGAATAACAGTTTAATAACCAATCCTTGTTGTTCCTTGTTGTTTTACCTTGTTTTCTTTGTTAACCCTAACCCTTGTGAGTTTCTTGATTATTAAGAAACTGTTTATACTTTGTTTAAAGGTATCTGATTCACAACAAATTGGTGCGGTGAGCGTGGAGAAGATGCCTTCAACAAAGTATGAGATTGAAAAGTTCACCGGAGTGAACGACTTCGGTCTGTGGCGCTTGAAGATGAAAGCCCTATTGGTTCAGCAGGGTTGTTTGAAAGCGTTGAAGGGTGAGGCAGCCATGGACGCTGCGTTAACGGCAAAAGAAAAGACGGGCATGATCGAGAAAGCCCACAGCGCAATATTGTTGAGCCTTGGTGATAAGGTTCTTCGACAGGTATCAAAGGAGACTACATCATCGGGATTATGGGTGAAACTTGAAAGTTTGTACATGACCAAATCTCTGGTGAATCGACTATACCTGAAGCAAGCTTTATATTCATTCAAGATGAGTGAAGACAAAGTGTTGGCTGAGCAGTTGGATATGTTCAACAAGATGGTTCTTGATCTTGAAAATATTGATGTGAAGATCGATGATGAAGATCAAGCACTGTTGCTGCTGTGTGCTTTGCCCAAAACACATGCTCACTTCAAAGAAACTCTCTTATATGGAAGGGAGTCCCTGACCTTTGAAGAACATCAGCGAAAGAAACTCTCTTATATGGCAAAATTGCAGGTATTGGATCTGTGAGATTCAAGCTCCATGATGAGTCAATAAGGTTATTGATTGAAGTCAGGTACGTACCTGACTTGAAGAGAAATTTGATTTCTCTTGGTGAATTCGACAGAAAAGGATATGTTTTTCAAGGAGAGAAAAGTATCCTAAGAGTCATGAAGGGGTCGAAGGAAGTCTTGAGAGGCGTGAAGAAACAAGGCTTGTATACCCTTGAGGCTGAGGTTGTAAGTGGTTCGACAAATGTTGCATCCACGAAATCTATGTCGAAGACAGAATTATGGCACATGAGATTGGGCCATGTCAGCGAAAGAGGCCTGGTCGAATTGGAGAAGCAGAACCTGCTAGGAGGTGACAAAGTCGAAAAGTTGGAATTTTGTGAATCTTGTGTATTTGGTAAATCCTGTAGGGCGAAGTTTAACAAAGGCAAGCAAAGAACACATGGATCTCTGGATTACATTCATGCTGATCTTTGGGGGCCTGCAAGGAATCCTTCACACTCAGGTGCAAGGTATTTTCTATCCATCGTTGATGACTATTCCAGAAAACTATGGTTATTCATTCAGAAGACAAAGGATGAAACTTTTGAGAATTTCAAAAGTTGGAAGATTCTAGTCGAAACTCAGACTGACAAAAAGGTTAAGAGGCTGAGAACCGACAATGGCCTTGAATTCTGCAACGAAGCTTTCGACAGTTACTATGTTGGATCTGGGATTGCAAGGCATAAGACTATAGCAGGTACTCCTCAACAAAATGGCTTAGCTGAGAGATTCAATCGAACAATCCTTAAAAGGGTTAGATGCATGTTGGTTAGTGCTGGATTGAAGAAGGTGTTTTGGGCGGAAGCTGTTTCGACAGCAACTTACCTGATAAATAGATGTCCCTCGACTGCCTTGGGAATGAAGACACCTGAAGAATTTTGGTCGGGACAGCCACCTAGTCTCGACAGACTGAGAGTATTTGGCTGTGTGGCCTATGCTCATATTAGGCAAGACAAGGTCGAACCTAGAGCTCTGAAATGCATGTTCATGGGATACTCTGAAGGAGTCAAAACTTATAGGCTATGGTGCCTAGAGCCAGGTCACAGGAGGTGTATCACCAGTCGAGATGTAGTTTTCAACGAAGCAGAGATGGCTTTCAAGAAAACTGATGATGCTGACGAAGAGATGGAACAGGGAGAGATTCCTGTTGAGGTGGAGCATGTTGATGCTGAATTGCTTACCCCAGATGAAGTCGAAGAAGACACAGAAGATGTTGTCGAAGATGAGGAGACTGATAATGACTACCTGCTAGCAAGAGACAGGTCGAGGAGAGTCATCAAGCCACCTCAGAGACTTGGGTATGCAGATCTTATAGCTTATGCCTTAATCTCTGCTAGTGAGGTTCTAGATGAAGAACCTAGAGACTATAAGGAAGTTATGAGGAGTCGAAAGAAGACTGAATGGCTGAAGGCCATGGATGATGAGATGAAATCTCTTCATGATAACAACACCTGGGAACTGATCAAGAAACCTGTTGGAGCCAGGTTAGTCAGCTGTAAATGGATTTTCAAAGTTAAGGAAGGAATCGAAGGAGTGACATCGAAGAGATACAAGGCAAGATTGGTTGCTAGGGGATTCACTCAGAAAGAAGGTATTGACTTTAATGATGTGTTCTCTCCTGTTGTGAAGCACAGATCCATTCGAATGTTGCTTGCCATGGTGGCCCAGTTCGACCTTGAACTGGAACAGATGGATGTGAAGACTGCATTCTTGTATGGTAATCTAGATGAAACAATCCTGATGAGGCAACCTGAAGGGTATGTCGAAAGGGGGAAGGAAGATTATGTGTGCAAACTGAATAGATCTTTATATGGACTGAAACAATCTCCTCGACAGTGGAATAGGAGATTCGACAAGTTCATGGCAAACATAAGTTTCATCAGAAGCTAGTTCGACCACTGTGTTTACTTCAGATTTCGACCGGGTAATTCATTTGTTATTTTGTTGCTCTATGTGGATGATATTCTAATAGCAAGCAACAATGTCGAAGAGGTAATGAGGGTGAAGGCTGAACTCAATAAAGAGTTCGAAATGAAGGATCTGGGAGCTGCTTCCAGGATTCTTGGGATTGACATCCGGAGAGATAGAAAGCATTCGAAATTATGCTTATCTCAAGAGGCATATCTAGAGAAGGTTCTCGAAAAGTTTGGTATGTCGAATTCAAAGTCTGTTGTGACTCCGACAAACCCTCAATTCAAGCTGAGTATAAATCAGTGTCCCAGCACTGATGTTGAAAGAACTTATATGAATAGCATTCCATATGCTAACATAGTAGGTTCTTTGATGTATGCTATGGTCTGTACTAGACCCGACATAGCATATGCAGTAAGTCTTGTAAGCAGGTACATGGCGAATCCTGGAAAGGCTCACTGACAAGCATTGAAGTGGATTTTAAGGTACATAAATGGGTCTCTAAATAGAGTCCTAATTTATGGTGGAGCCTTAGGTGAAGATAGTAAAGCAGCAATCGATGGATATGTCGACTCTGATTATGCAGGTTGTATGGATTCCAGAAAATCTATCTCTGGATATGTGTTCACTATGTTTGGGACAGCAATCAGTTGGAAAGCAACACTTCAGAAGGTCGTTGCCCTATCAACCACTGAAGCGGAGTATATTGCTCTAACTGAAGCTGTGAAGGAAGCAGTGTGGCTTGAAGGTTTTGCAAAGGAGCTAAAACTTCAAGGTCGAGTTATCACTGTTAAATGTGATAGTCAAAGTGCAATACATCTGTCGAAGAATTCATCCTATCATGAGCGTACCAAGCACATTGATGTGAGTCTGCATTTCATCAGAGGGGTAATCGAGCGTGGAGAAGTCCAAGTGCTGAAAGTTTCGACAGATCATAATGCTGCTGATATGATCACCAAGACATTGCCCAGTTGCAAGTTTTTCCACTGTATGCAGTTAGTAAATCTGCATGAAGAAAGCTAGTTTCTTGATGTTATAGAGTTAGATCCAAGGTGGAGATTTGTGAGACATTGGATCGAACTCTAGTGTGGTCGAAGTCTGTTCGCAAGTAATGCGTGTTGTAGTCGAAGTTTGTTCTAACATGCATGAGTAAATATTGCTAAGGTTGTTAGCATGAGTAAATATTGCTAAGGTTGTTAGCATGAGTAAATATTGCTAGCATGAGTAAATATTGCTAAGGTTGTTAGCATGAGTAAATATTGCTAGGGTTGTTAGCATGTGCTATTTTATTATAAATAGGATGCTAGTTTCTCAATCTTGGCATAAGGAAAAATAGGAAGATAAAATCCTAATTTCAAGGGAGAGAGGTTATTTTGTTATTCTTGTATACTTGTAATCTTGTTCTAAGAGAAAGGAAAGAATAACAGTTTAATAACCAATCCTTGTTGTTCCTTGTTGTTTTACCTTGTTTTCTTTGTTAACCCTAACCCTTGTGAGTTTCTTGATTATTAAGAAACTGTTTATACTTTGTTTAAAGGTATCCGATTCACAACAGTTGTAAAGGTGCACACAAGAAGAAAAGTTGTCAAGCATCAGTAAAGAAATCTCACAGCTTGTGAGGACTGGACTAACACCATTGGTGAATCAGGATAAATCTCTTGTGTGATCTCTCTTAAACTCTACTCTATTTATTTATTATATTACCAATCACATTCTTACACACATGACACTAAATACTGTATGAGATTTTCTAACCTTTCTTTTCCAAGGATTCCTTGAGAGAATATTAAGCTAAAACTAAAATTTAAAAGGGTCACAATTCAACCCCATTCTCGTGACATTTCTATTTACTTCAATCACAACACCATCAACCATCTTGATAAGCACCATACCTTTTCCAGTTGTGGTGCATTAACCATCATCCCCCATCAAAACTTTGATACCTTCAATTTCTTGAAATGTGAAAAACTAACATCACTTAGGTGTCAAATGGGAAGTACATGATGAATCAAGAATTCAATTATCATTATTAACATTAAATGAGACAAAAGAACATTTCCTCCATCTGATTCTTCTAAGGCAACAATTGTTCCACCAAACTCTGAATTACTTACTTTGTCTTTCAGGATCACTAAACAATTTCTCTTCCAATGCCCTTTTTGTTGGACAGGTGACTCCAAACACAAGGGGGGAGGGGGTTTGAAAAACAATTTTCACATAAAAATCTTTAACAAAATCAGAGTTTAAAATACGTTAGTAAAACAAACACGATAAAAAAACCGTAAAATAGAATATCATATAGATCAAAATGCATCAAAAATAAATAAATGAAATGTAAGGAGATAAGGGAAAACAAAAAAAATACCAGAGATTTATAGAGGTTCGATATAATAATATGACTCACTTCTCTTCCCAAAAATTTCCTCTTGAGAGTTTGCATATAATGTGAGTTTTTTTTTACAGGATTTGCCCCCGAACCTATTTACAATAGGATTTGAGTTTTAAAATAATTAAATTTCTAACCAAACACGGATTTTTAACCAGGGAGACCTCCCAACCAAGAAATTTTACCATAAAGATTATATCGAACCAATAGAGTTTTTAATATAAGGCTAAACTCATAAACCAAACGAGAATTTAAATTACATAGATATTCCGACCAAATAGTGGTTTTAAATGGTTCACCTCAATAATCAAATAAGAGATTTTCAATTTAATTTATTTCACAACAAAAATAAAATTCTCACAATGAGATATTGCAACAATACTCTTACACTAGACTCAAACACCTCACAAATATAAAATATAACTCTGAAAAGCACCGAGAGACTTTAAACTTCCATTACTAACTCTATAATAGTAGCCATGTTTCAGAACCTCAACTTTGAATATTGAATTCTAAACTAGTGAGCCACTCCTAGCAATTAGAATGATCCGATTAACCAAATACTTGTCCTGAATAATGTGAATCCAAGATTTGGTAAAGTTAGCTTGAATATCCCATACTAGTTTTCTAAAAAAATCTCATTTAAATAAATATGTTTGTTTCTAAAATATCTTTTTAAAAAAACTATAAAAAAAAATGGACGAAAAGGTGATTGGACCATAAAAGTTCTCTAACTATAAAAGTAACCTATGTAAAATTACAATTTCTCTACACATATATATTTGAGAATTTCTTATTGCACTCTATATGTTTCTATTTCACCGTGTAAAATTTCACAAATGCCTCATGTTTCTGGAGATACATCTTTGGAGGCACCCCATTTCTGAGTAAACGTTGACATATTTCGGAAATATATCTCCGGAACAATTTTAAAATTTAAACATATAAAACATGTCATCCTAACCCATTTACATTTGATTTGTTTCGGAGATGCATCTACGAGAATATTCCGGAGATATATTTCTGAAGTGTATCAGAACCGATTTTTTTTATAACGAGCTTTGTATTTGTTTTCAGAGGAAAATATAGACGTAGAATTTAATAAAAGACTAATATTGCGTGTGTCAAAAATAATATAGTAATATAATAGTATAATATCGTACATCTGAGATCCAAAATGTAATAATAATGTCATAAATAAAGTGCAAACTATAATACATCAAAATAATAACATACTACTACTGGGTGTGCCTGACAAGCTCTCATATACCTCTTTTTCCTGCTCTGCCGCCTCGCCCATCGATCCACCATCCTCCGACGATTTCTTCTGTACAACAATGTCCCCTTGTGTCTCCTCCACTATGGCATCCAGGAATCGTCTGACAGCAAACCCCTTAGGGAAGATACCATCGTCAATGCCATCCTGTGCAATCTCAACTATGCGACAACACCAAGGCAAGACATCCTTAGTATGATCTAATTGAGCCTGCTTCTCCTCTAGAGTCTCTTGATGAGCTGGTATCGGCGAATCTTCTGGATCAGTCTGCACCATGTACGAATATGAGACCCTGAAGAACCACCTGATGTACCCATTGACATAGCTTCAGTCATTCAGCGTTATGGTAGCCCGAGCCTTGTCCGATACCAGGTAACTCTAAAAATCAGCAAGCATCTCCACTATCTGTCTACGAGACAAGGAAGGAGGAGCAAAGATAACAAGGTGTTAGGGTGTACCCAAACCGCCCCATGACGCGCTCGGGCAGATGAGGAGCAGTAATACGCGATCCGCAGGCCAACCAACAAGAGTATAAAGTTATATCATCAAATGGCTGTGTCTGACGGTGATCCATGTAGCTGTTGAAGTGCATGTCCTCAGCAACCAAATTGTTAAGGTAGACTCTGAAAGGCTCGACCGCCTAGTTCTCTCTCAGCAAGATAAAAGCACATGCATGGGGCATGTCCTTAGTGTACTAATCCACACTCGCCCGACCAGCGATGTGCGAGAAATGCTGGAGGATCCAAGCCTGAAATGAAAATAAAAAATAAACATTCAAGGGTAAAAAATTATTGCAAATATGAACTATGAATGACAAAAAAAAACATTCAAGGATTAAGAATTATTACCATCAGTAGTGCCACGCTGCCTGTGACCTACTTTGTCTTCCACAGACATCCATCTCTTAACTTCAAATATATATAGGTTAGGCAAGTCGGCCCCTGTTGTACTCATGGATCTGAGTGAGATTCAAAAATTACCAGAGGTATGAAACATCAGTATATGTGGCACTCGTGTCCACAAAAACGCAAGTGCCAACCAAATAAAGAAAATATGTCCTCAAAGCACGGGCCTTGTGTACCGCCACCTGCTTAGCATCACCATCATCCTACTGTGCAACAACGATCTCATCATCGTATATCTCCTTCAGAAACTCAAACCTAGCATGAGTACCTCTGGTCTTATCCACCTCCTCAATCGCCTTCCCTGGATCAACCCCCAGATGCTCTACCATAATCTCGACTGCCTCATCTTTGATCATCCTACCATGATCGAGGAGTCTCCCCCTGATCAAAAGATGTAACAAACACAAGACATCATCCAATGTGATAGATACTTCACTATGCGGGAGATGAAAAGAAAACATCTTAGAGTGTCATCTCTCCACGAATGCATTAAGCATCCCGTGGTTGACCAGAGTGTAATTGGTCATGCATACGTCCTTCAACCCATATAAGACCATAATCGACTGAAACCACTCCTTATCAGGCTGAGGTAAGCCAACAATATTCCTCTCATGGTTAATAAACTTCTAGGGATCACACACCTGAAATGATCCAAAAATTGTCAATGTAAGTACGAATCAATGTTAGAAATAATCAATGTCAGCAATTTAAATGAACATAAAAAATAAATAAATAATGCAACTAATGATATCTCTCCGTCCCAGATATGTCTAGCAGTGTAGTCTAGATAGGGACAAATCAGATGGACCTCCCCCAAATCCCTCTTGCTCGACATCATCAGCAACCTCACCCTCTAGAGGTGACACTGGATCAGTAGGATCATCAGTAGGAGGTGTCACTGGATCTACAAAAGGTGACACTGGTGAATCCTGACGCCTGTGGGAGGATGAGGGAAGTAACATGTCAGTTGGTGAATCCTGTCTCCAATAGGAAGAAGAAGAAAATGGAGTGACCTTAAATGAAGGTGGAGTGACCTGAGATGAAGATGGAGTGACCTGAGGTGAAGACCGATCCCCAAAAGTAGACTGCGCCCTAGAAGTCGATGTCTCTGCCTGACCAGAAGTACTCACTACCTCCGAAACCTGCTAGCTCCGCTCCCGCTGGACAAATGCATGTTGGACAATCTGACCATATCTCAATCTGTCGACTCTGTCAGCCATAATACATGCAAGATAAACTACGGCGTATCATAAGCGCAGATAGACAACACAAACAATAAAGAAAATTAAAATAAAAAGACTGCAAACTATTGTGGAGATACATCTCCAGAAACTCCATATACCAATTAGGTTGAAAAATTTCGGAGATGCATCACCGGAATATCTCAAAGTATATGAAACACTGAATTATTTTAGAGATATATCTCCGAAAAGTTCTGCAACTCTAAAGTTACAACAATGGTGTGATGTGGCTTATGCATATTGGAAAAACATAGTCTTATCATTATTTTGAGACAACAAACAAGTCATATACTAAGTCTAAACTATGTTAAATGTGATTCCTACATATTTCTATCTCTAATAATTGATTTCTACACATTTACACAAAAATCAAAATTTCTCCAAAAACTCGAAAATTTACCTAAAATTTATGGTTTTGATGATGTTAAATGCTGTTATTGATGATGATTGATATTCCTCTAAGCCTTGTTTGATGAAATTTGATGTTGTGAAGAAGTTGAAATTTTTAAGTTGAGAGAAAAGTTTGAGAAGTGTGAGAGAGGAGAAGAGTCTGATGCGTTTTAAGTTCTAAAATGTTCCAGAGATATATCTCTGAAATATTCTAAAGATATATCTCCGAAATATTCCAACGTTTAATAAACTTTGGGTGCGTCCAGAGTCATATCTTCATAAAATTCCAACACTTAATAAAATTTGGGTGTGTCTGGAGATGTGTTAAAAATAAATAGGGTGTAATAAGAAACTTTATTTTTTTTTTTAACTCTATAAGTTGATTTTGTAAAGGGAAAACTACTACCGTACTATCTATAACTAGAGTCGGCAAAACAGGTCGGACCAACCAGGCAAGCCCGAAAGTCCGCCAAAAAATTCGGGTTTGAACAAAAAAAAATAAGACCCGTTTATTATCCGAGATTTTGAGTCCGAACCGTTAAAAGCCCGATTTTAACCGGGCTAACCCGACCGGATAGTGGGTAGTCCGCTTAGTTTTTTTAATGAACTTTAGACCTTATTGTTAATTTAATTTGTAAAACTTAATGTTATTATTAAAAATTTTACTTTGTTTTGAAATCTTATTCAAATGAAAAAGACAAACAATGTACCAAGGAAAATGTTATAAGTTACATTTTGATATGTACAACATTATTATCATTTTCTAAGTGAAATGAAATGTCATACTAGTATATTTTCTATGTGAAATGTTATACTGTTATAATTTGACGCTATAATAAAATTAGAGTATAGTGTATACAATATAATAATAGTATTATATTATTTTTAAAAAAACAAAATTATAAATATAAATCGGGTTAGTCTAAAAAACCGTAACCCATGAAAAGTCGGACTTAATCAATTAAATTATAGGGAAGCTTTACCCTATACCCCTGCACTTGTACCCATACCCCTACATTTTTAAAAAAATACCCATTTTATCCTCATATATTTTAATATTTTATTATTTTTATTTTCATTTTTTTTATAATTTTTAGACTTTGAGGAATAGACCCCCAATCAACCGGAACACTCTGAGAATCGCAATGGGTACGCATATTTTTTCATACCGGAACACTTTAATAAAGACATCCGGTATTGGGATTTTCGTGTGATCACCGGAACACTTGGAACAAGTCTTCCGGTTTGAAATTTTGACTACCGGAACTCTTGTAACAAGTCTTCCGGTTTGTTTTTTGACTACCGGAACACTTGTTGTAAGTCTTCCGGTATGTAGTTTGGCTACCAGAACTCTTTCTATAAGTGTTCCGGTATGTATTGTCCTTTTTTTTTTTGAATTTTTTTTTTTGAATTTTTTTTTTAATTATTTTTATTTACGTATGTATGTAATTTCAGAAGTTCCTTTATAAATATGCGATAAAGATCAAATATGGGTAGATACGTCTGATATTTTTTCAACTACTCAAAAATTTAATACACCAGAAGAGGTAATAAGATGGATTAAAGAGATTGGAATCCGAAATAAAGTTACGGTTATCATCACTCGTTTAGATATTAAAACAGGTAAGAGAGGAAGAAGTAACAAATTAATATTTGGATGTGATAAAGGAGGAAAACACAGAGATATTGTTAGTGGAACTCAGAGTGCGACGAAAAAATGTGAATGTCCATTTAGAATCAGATCAATTCTAACGGCTGATGGATCTGAATGGAAAATTGATGTAAACTGTGGAGTTCATAACCATGATTTACCTGATAGATTAGAAGGTCACGCATTTGTCGGTAGGTTGACAGCGGATCAGAAGCAACATGTTATTGATTTGACAAAGAGAAAGGTTCCACCTAGACATATACTGCTTTCATTGCAAGAGCAAGATCCAGATAATGTCACTCGGATCACGCAAATATACAAACAGAAGAGTACGATAGTAAAAAATATAAGAGGTTCTAGAAGTGAGATACAACATTTGTTTAAGCTTATTGAGGAAGCAGGTTATGTTTATTAGAGTAGAAAAAGAGATGACTCTGAAGTTATTAGAGATATCTTTTGGGCTCATCCAGATTCAGTTAAGTTGTTGAATATTTTCCCTACTGTGCTAGTTATGGACAACACTTACAAGACAAACAAATATAGGCAACCTCTGTTTGAAATTGTTGGAATGACATCAACCAAGTTGACTTTTGCTGTCGCATTTGCCTATATTGAGTCTGAGAAAACTGAGAATTTTTGTTGGGTGCTAGATAAGCTTAAACAATTGTTTGTGAAAAAAGAGTTGTGTCCACAAGTGATTTTGACAGATAGAGATCTTGCTTTGATGAAAGCCATTGAAATTGTGTTTCCAAGGTCGATCAATATGCTATGTCGATATCATATTAACAAGAATGTTGGTGCAAAACGGAAACAATATGTGGCTAGTGACATGCAAAAGAAAATTGACGAATTATGGACGGAGGTTGTATGGGCTAGTGATGAGGTTGAGTATGATCAAACGTTGAACCAACTTGAGCAGGCGTGTGTTGATTATAATGAATTTATTGATTATGTGAAGGACACATGGTTGACACCACATAGAAAAAGATTTGTTGAAACATGGATTAATCGATTGCTACATTTTGGTAACACCACGACTAATCGGTATGTATTTGTTTTTAGTATTTCTAAATTGTATTTTTTTTTTAATTTTTTTAAAATATATTTAATATGTATTAATTTTAGGGTCGAGTCTGCTCATTGGAAGTTAAAGCAAATGTTGGGGAACAGTATTGGTGACATGGTCAAATGTTGGGAGGCTATGAATGACAACTTAAAGTTACAATTGGGTAATATTAGAGCTTCTTTTCAAAAGAGTTTTTATGAAGTTGAGCACGCTCACGTAAGTCCATTTTACAATAATTTACGTGGTTCAGTGTCTCGAGATGCATTGAGACGCATTGCTGAAGAGTTAAAACGAGTTGATTATGTTGGAACTAACAAGGAAAAGTGTCGTTGTACTCTTAGAACAACCTACGGATTACCTTGTGCTTGTGAGTTGACAGGATATAGAATTGATGGTATACCGATACCAATAGAGGTTGTACATGTTCATTGGAGAAAACTAAGTATGGAAGTTAATTTGGACGAAGACGTAGACGATGGATCAGAGGTGGATATGAGTAGTGCAATAGATGAGTTATGGAAAAGGTTTAAGTCACTGGATGTTGTTGGAAAAAGGGCATTAAAAAGTAGGGTTTTTGAACTTGCCTTCCCAACAATGACTTCTATGTGTCCACCACCTGAGAAAATAAAAACTAAAGGGGGAGTCAAGAGAAAAGACAAAAAACCAGTAGGATATGATGTTTATAGAGACCCTTCGTATCACGAATATGTTGATCAAGCATCTCAATCTCAACCATTACAAACTTCGAAGAAGACTAAATTATCACAGTCTTCACAAAAGAAATCTCAACCATCACAAGCTTCGAAGAAGATCAAATTATCACAATCTTCACAGTCATCTAAGCAGTTCATCCTTCAGTTTCCTAATCACATTCGATCCTATATTGATGATGTAGTTAATGTTGTATCAGATGGTAATTGTGGTTTTAGAGTCATTGCTTCATTGCATGGATTTGGTGAAGATGGTTGGGCAATGGTTCGTCGAGACTTGGGTTTGGAAATAATACATAATGAAAGATCAAGTTTGTATGCCAATTTATTCACTGATCAGTTAGCAGTGGTGAGAGAATCTTTGATGATAGAGGAAATCGGTCTTCAACCACCACATAAATGGTTAACTCTACCAGATATGGGTTACGTGATAACGAATCGTTATAATGTTGTACTTGTCTGTTTAGGAATTGAATGCTGGACTTTCTTCCCTATGACAACTTCATTTTCACCGAATGTAGCAATTTACTGCATTGGTTTTGTAAACAGAAATCATTGGGTTCATGTACTTAGTTATTTTTAGATAATGCGATTAATCTTAAGTTTTTTTTCGTTATTTTTACTTACTATTTTGATTATTTTTTTATTTAGGTAAACATGAAAGAAGGGTTTCCATTGCCACCAGTGACAGTAGATTGGAAGAAGTTTCATTCTCCAGCAGCAACATCTTGGATGCTAGGATTTGCAGGACGTCTACAACATTGGCAACAACTTACGCCTATATTACCAACACATTATACATTATAAATTATGTTACTCGTTTTTAATTTCAAAACATGAATAATGACTTATGTTACTCGTTTTTAATTTCAAAACATGAATAATGACTTATGTTACTCATTTTTAATTTCAAAACATGAATTGTGAATCATTCAAAACATACACATAAACCAACTAGATCAAATGAGTCTAAAAGTTAACACACAAACATAAAACAATTAGGTCAAATGAGTCTAAAAGTTAACATATAATTATAAATATAAATACAAGTCACTGTGATCGAGCAATAGATAAAGCTTCGAACAAATCTGCAAACTGTGGGTCATCATCTTCAGCACCAGCCTGCTGAAGATACCGATGAATCAACGAAGACACTCGAGCCCAGCTAGGATCAGATGGTCCTGCTTCATATACAGGAACTGACATCTCTACTGGCGCATCATGATAGGATGACGGTACCAGACGAGGATGCGAGACACGATAATACCACTCAAGATATCCATCATCTGTCTCATATGGGGTGGTGGCCGGTGCTGTCGGACGAATCACATTCTGAACGCTCTGATGGTAACTAATCCAGTCAACATCAATATCACCAGCCATCGTATGATCTAGAGGTGGATGTGGAATATACTGTCGGTATCCAAACTGACGCATACATCTGTCAGGCAAATATGGAACAACAGTGTCACCCCACCTCAGACACCCCCTATATAGACATAGCTCATCAAACTGACACCATACTCTATGATTCTCGAATGGGCGCCATATGACGCCAGCAGGTGTCAGCTCGTCCAAAATAGGCCGCAAGTCATCCACCTTCAACGAACCTTGCCTATAGGACCATCTCATCGCTCGAGGGAGACCCACATTATTAGCTGGCATCCAGTTCTCTCCTTTTTTTCCAAGCGTTGGAAAATACTCATGAATCCAACACTGTTACAAAATTAATATGGTTACTAAATTTAAAATAATTAATTATAACTTAATAAACTAGATAAATAAAATATACTACATTAAAATAAATACCTGTAGGAGAGTCAGATAACCACCAAGCTGCTTACAGCTGAACATAGAAGCATCTCCGAGATATCTGTAAAGAGTAACCAATGCAGCTGCTCCCCAACTGTATCCTGGTAAGCCATCCAAGTCTATAAACAGTGACAGGTATCGTGCCTCGACAAGAGTAAACGACTTGTCCGCGAAAATAGTGGAACCCACTAACATCAGCAAATAAGCTCTAGTGGCATAATCCCATCTAGATGCAGCTCTGTGCTCTACGAACAGATCATATAACCACTCCAGCTTATAGTAGGAACCCCTGCATTCACGGTTTTGTTGTTGTACTACTCTCAGTGACACTCATAAATATTGAACAGCCCACTCAACAACAAGCGCTTCACTAATATCTTGAGGACTCCAGAAGACTCCCCTGATGGACAAGTGAAGCAGACAAGAAACGTCATCTAGAGTAATCGTCATCTCACCAAACGACATGTGAAATGAAGATGTCTCTAGATGCCATCTCTCTACAAATGCTGAAACTAGGTTTGTGTCTATCTTTGTTAAACTAGTTCTCTGGAGTGAAGCTAGACCAGACCTAGATATCCAGCCCTCCATCTCTCTGGGTAGCTGTAGTGGAACCCTCTGCATCAACTTCAATCCATGTCCCGCTACCTTTAACTCTTTCTTCGACCCTCTCTCCTGAAAACAATTAAAACAATTAAATATTTGAATTCTATTGAATATTAAATAATTTTCGTTTTCTTACCTGACCGAACCATATACGGTTTGCAATATGCTGTTCGTATTTAACTAATAGAGATGTATCAGACGGTCCTCCTGGATATCCAACCGGCTCGAATGCTGATGCTGATGCAGATGCATCAAAATGCTCTTCTTCAGTCATTCTCGATGACTCACCCCGTCCTACTCTATGAGGAATCCTACCATCTCTGCCTCGTGTGCGCACCACTGAAAAAATAAATATAATTAAAAATAAAAAAAAAGTAGAAAAAAAAATAAATAAATAAGTAGAAAAAAAATTAAATAAGTAGAAAAAAATTAAATAAGTAGAAAAAAAATAAATAAGTAGAAGAAAAAATTAAAAAAAAAAAACAATACACCGGAAGTCTTCAGGAGTATGTTCCGGTGAAGAAAATAGTTTTTGGTCTGTACCGGATGTCTTTTAAAAAGAGTTCCGGTGAAGAAAATCCAATTCGCGTGTACCGGAAGTCTTTAGGAAAGAGTTCCGGAAGACAAAATCAACAAGTTTACAAACCGGAAGACATTCGTTAAGTCTTCCGGTGAAGATGAAAAAAAAATTACAAACCGGATGACTTACTGGTAGAGTTCCGGTATGTATTTGATCAAAAATGGCTTCCGGATGTCTTGGTTGAAGTCTTCCGGTTTGTTAAAAGAAACAGAGCTTCCAGATGTCTTTGTATTTGAGAATGAAGAAAAGATGAAAATTTTTTAAAATTATAATATTTAAAAAAGAATATTTTGGTCTAATATTTTTTAATGTAGGAGTGTGAATATAAGTGTAAAGATATGAGGTAAAACTTCCAAATTATAGCCCGTTTATAATCTGGACTTTTTATCCCTGACCGCACCAAACCCCAAGGGCTGGATAGGCCGGTTTGGCAGCTCTATCTACAACGAGAACACATGATGGATTAATTGAAAAAGCTTTTTGACTTTTAGTGAAGTGAAAAGTGATTGATATTTTGATTACACGCATGCATAATGCATGTGCATTCTCTTTCATCTAACACAAAGACAAGAACAGAAAATGGAATCACCTGCTTCACTCACTCATCTCACTCACACGTTAACCGTCTCTGTGTCACTGTGAGGAGAGAAACAGCGAAAAATGCTTCGGTTAACATCACCATTTTCTCTTCCTTTCTCTTCAATTTCCAACCCCAATCTTCCTCCATCCTTCCCTCGCCCTTCACTCTACCTTCCCAATTCCACCCTCCAAACATCTTCACTCCGCATCAATACCCCACCGCCTCTTTCTTCCTCAATTTCTTCCTCCGTCCACCAAACCACTCCAATTTCACAGATGCAGGATAGCTTGTTGTTGTACTCAAGAGCTTATTGGGTTACTGAATCGGTTATTGCTTGGAATGTCGATGTTCAAAACGGGGTTTGTTACTTACTTTCCAGTACAAATGCTTCATTAAGCATTTCAAGTTCTCAAATTCAAGGTTTTATTTTCTAACCTTCTACTTTCTTTTGGTTTTCTTATTTATATTTCATTGAAAACGAACATTGACTCATTGAATTGCTAATTTATAGGTGAGGATTTGAAAATTAAGCTTCAAGAGGATAGGGCTGGCCTTTCTGCAAATGTAATAGCTTTATGGTTCGATTATTTTCGACAGTTTGGTGGCTTTCAAATAATCACTGTTTACTTAATACAACTTCAAATGCTGTGTTTGTAGGTGGTGGAGAAATTTCCACATATTCGAGGTTACAGAACTTTCAATCTGCCACCTGGTTTGGATGTTAAATCTCTTCTTAAATCCCAGTTGGCGGTTGCTATTTATGATTGTAAGTCCTTATGCCTTCAATATCACATAAAAGTATACTTAAAAGTTACAGTATAGAATAGCATTCATTTGTGTTCAGGAGCACCTTTAGTAGCATAGTTCAGTTAGTTTTTGACCTATGCTGCACTAGACTTGTAAAACGAAAAACTCTATGCAGCATATGCTTTGCACTATATTTGATTATTGTTTGGAATAGTATCACACTCCCTCTGCTCCTATGTATAAGAAGAAGAAACAGAAAATTATAAAGACCAATGAAATTATATAATGCTATAAATATGATAGTTTATTCTAAATACGACGGTATTCTCAATCTCTTGGGGAATAGTGATTATATATATATATATATATATATATATATATATATATATATATATATATATATATATATATATATATATATATATATATATATATATATATATATATGTATGTATGTATGTATATGATGGATGCATTGTTTAGTAAATATAAAATAAAGGTATAACAGTAGCAGGGACTAAAACTGCACACAGAAGAAAATTTTGTAGGAGCAAAAAATAAAACTAGGTAATTCTGTAGGGACTAAAAAAAGATTTAATCCAAAGTAAAGTAAACAGTTAATGCATCTTAAAATGTGACTTTTTCTTATATTTGTGACCAAAAAAAGTTCCAATTTTTTTTCTTCTTATATATGGGGCTAGAGGGAATATATTCTTGTGTAAAGGTGGGAAGAAGCGCCTTGCAGTCACTACTAGTGTCTATTGATAGCATTTCCTTTCATGATTTTGCTCAGCTGATGAGAAATGCAGGAATTGTACTGGTTTGCAATTACCTGGTGTTTTAGATGAGGTATTCTCATATAATGGCCCCCTTGGTGCGCTTTTCTCAGAGGAAGCTGTGTCACTATACTTGTGGGCGCCTACTGCTCAAGTATATTTTCTTCCATTGAAATAGCTTCAAAATCTTATGACACTCTTTTCAACCTTATCTTCATATTAAGATAGACCTTTGCACTTTTTTTGGGTGAAAACAGTCGGTGCGTGCTTACATCTATAAGCACCCATCAGGAGATGATCCCATAGAAATTGTTCCCCTTGAGGAGGAACATGGTGTTTGGAGAACTAAAGGGCCAACGAGTTGGGAGGGTTGTTACTATATTTATGAAGTATGTGTATACCACCCTAGCACTTCCCGGGTTGAAAAATGTTATGCAAATGATCCATATGCTAGAGGGTAAGCTCAGTTTTTCATAAATGATCTTTTCCAAATTATTTCTGTAATCTTGATTCTATTTGTAGAATTCGTAAGAACAAATTAGTAATACAAATTATATGTAGTTAAATATAAAATATAACTTTCTAAATATTTTTTGTTTTAACCTCTTCTTTTTTGTATCTAAGCAGACTTTCATCAAATGGTAAGCGGACTTTTCTGCTTAATCTTGATTCTGATGAGTTAAAACCAGATGGATGGGATAATCTGGCAAATGAGAAACCAATTTTACATTCCTTCTCTGATATAAGCATATATGAACTGCATATAAGGGATTTCAGGTAGCTATTTAAATATTTATTGGCATCTTAAATTTTATTCAAAGATGATTCTATCTTTTTGCGGACAGTTTATTATAAGTGATGTTATTCTGATTACCTTCTGCTTGTTGCGATTTAGTGCCAATGACCTGTCTGTTCAACCTGAATTTCGTGGAGGTTATCTGGCCTTTACTTTGCCGGTAATTCTAATATCCCAGTCTTTCTAAAGACGGAGTTCGATAAAAATAAGAATTTCCGTTTTTATGAATAGTAATGGGCATAAGTTACTTTTTGCTTATTTTACTGTCTTATTATCTTCTTATTTGAATCATCTACGAGCATATGTTTGAAGGATTCAACAGGTGTACGTCATCTAGAGAAATTATCAAGTGCTGGTATCACCCATGTCCATCTATTGCCAACATTTCATTTTGCTGGGGTTGATGATGAAAAGGAGAACTGGAGAAATGTTGGTAAGATTTATAACAGATATTTGTCTGAATATTTGGACTTTTATTTTTATAACACAAAAATGTCTTTTTTTCAATGTTTATAACTCATTTGCAAATTAGGAATCGGTAAATATAATTTGAAATGTGAAAAGTAATTTCACTTGTGTTAGTTTAAGGTATGCTTCCCACTGTCTTAGTCTTAGTCACTACTTTGTCTATAATTGAATACCTATGAGGCTTCGTAGGCATTTCTAAGGTCCATTTCATATTTGATCCCCATCTTTCTATCACACAGCTTGTTATATGTTGTTTTGTATATATTTCATAAAATCAATACAATGATGATACATACATACGCACATATATCCCAATGCTATTTGTTTTTCTCTTGATACTCATATCTTTGCACATGTATATGATTGAATTTGTGTGTTTGTGTCTGTCTTCTCATATGTGTTTACCTATCACAACTGACATCTCGTTTTTATCTATTTATTTATTTATTTATTTATTTTTTAACTTGTACAGACTTGATTTTGATCTCTTTGTTTTGAAGCTTTTAGCTAAGATTTGCGATGTAACATGTTCTTGATTATATTGATGTGAACCGTCCTATGTTATCTAACTTAACAACACTGATAGATACGTCGATTCTGGAAAGCTTGCCACCTGATTCAGATCAGCAACAAGCACTTATTACTGCTGTTCAAAATTCTGATGGATATAACTGGGGGTAAATATGTCAATACCACAGTGATGGACAGTTCAGACATTTGGATATGCTAAAGTTTTCTTATTAATGTTCTCGTCTTAAAAAGGTACAACCCTGTTCTTTGGGGTGTCCCTAAAGGCAGCTATGCAACTATTCCAAATGGTCCAAACCGTACAATTGAGTTCCGTAAGATGGTTCAGGTATGAAATTGATGTTTTTTAACCCGATGTTAAATTCATGGATCAATATATGTAATTCTTTATGAAATGTCGAAGAGGAATGCCATTTTCTATTGTAATTTGTTGGTTGACTTTTGTTGCCTCTTGGAATTTATATACATCGCAGGCTCTTAACCATATTGGCCTTCGCGTTGTGTTGGATACTGTCTACAATCATTTGCAAGGAAATGGGCCCTTTGATGTACATTCTGTCCTTGATAAGGTCAGGAGTTACCGAAAATTTTTCTTTAGTTGACCTGTAATTACTTAGATACGTATATGTGTAGCTGTCCTATTGAGTATTTCTTCATTAAGCCTATCCACTTCTGTAGTGTGAAAAATATGTATCTTATAGATTGTTCCAGGTTACTATCTTAGAAGAAACACAGATGGTTTCATTGAGAACAGTACTTGTATGAATAATACTGCGAGTGAGCACTTTATGGTTGAGCGTTTGATCATCGACGATCTTGTACACTGGGCAGTCAATTACAAGGTGATTGTTGATATCTTCACTTGTGCTTACTCATTTCCTTTTCAATTTGTGCGATTTAGAAACTATCTTTTTTTTTGGGGGGGGGGGGGGGGGGAGGGATGGACTTATAAATTCCTAATAGTATATCACTATGGAAGTTTCTATGTCTTATTTGTAGGGAGATTAAGCAGCCCACAGGCTCTGTAATTTTTTTGTTTTTGCTGTATAATCTATCCTGATTTGAAGGATTTTGTACCCTCGCCTTAATTGTACTTTCCCTTTCTTTTTCTATTAAAATAAAAAACATGTAATGGGGTTCCATGAGTTGATTATCATTGACCATATGATGCATTTTCTTTTCAGATTGATGGGTTCAGATTTGACCTTATGGGTCATATAATGAAGAGCACAATGGTATATAATTAACTTTGGCATTTTACTTTGACTCACTTTGGTATGTAACTCACTCTGGCATTTTACTGTAACTTAATACGAAAGTATATTTGCAAATAAATGCAAGATATTGATAGAGAACACTCGGTTGTTTGAGAATGCTCATGTAGTGTAACTCATAATTTAGATATGAGAGTATATGGTGCAATAGTGATTGAATGTTAAACTATGGGTTAAACAGACAAGAACTTCAGCAGTTTTTTGCTCTCTTATTTTGGATTATGGGTTGAATCTTAAAAATAAATTGTTAATAACAGATGAATCTGACATCATAAATGAATTATGACATGCAAATGAAATAAATATTGATTTTGTGACATGGATGCAGCTGAACTCAAAAAATGCTCTCCATCGATTAGCAAAAGAAAAAGACGGAGTTGATGGTTCCAACATCTACATGTATGTACTTGTTCTCCAATGTTGGTTTTTATTTAATTACTCTCATTGGTGATTTTCTATATGATTTTCACCCCTGTTCATTTTACTCATGCATGTTGTATTTTTTCCTCATTCTGTGATTAATTTTTTTTTTTTTTTAATTTTCAATTTAATTGAAAACAGATATGGTGAAGGATGGGACTTTGGTGAAGTTGCAAAAAATGGGCGTGGGATAAATGCTTCTCAATTTAATCTTTCTGGAACACGAATTGGGAGGTAGGTTTTTTCTTATTCCGCTATATGTTGCTTAATAATCTTTCAATTTTTCTTTTAAACTCTAAATGTTCAATATAGAACTTCCGGGCCTGTTTGGTTCAATGGAGGGGAGTGGAGGGGAGGACAAGGGAGGTATTTTAGTTAAATATGTGCTTGGTTTAAAAAAGGGGAGGGGAGGAGAGGAGAGAAGAGTAATTCAATTAAATATATGTTTGGTTTACAACGGGAGAGGAGATACTTTAAAACTTATTTATCTTTTTATTCTTAAAATCCCACAACATTCATGCTAAGTAAAATAGTCATGCGTAACAACATATTCAAGTATATTTTACCAAAAGAAATTTGCCCATTCATAAACAACACAAATTATCAAACTCAATATTTAATGTTATAAATAAATTAATACAAATGAAAAAAATGGATCACAGTACGAAATTTAAGAATCAAAACAATTATAAAAAGAACAAAGTAAAACACATAGAAACAAAAAAAGTATAGTCACCGTGAAAAAATAAAAATGAAAATGATGTTGATTAGGAAAAAAAAAAGGGGAGCAACAATGCTTGTAACTTATGATCTTCACTTGAGGAAGGAACAAGCTCTTAACATGTTTTCTCAAGTTGGTTATAATTTTGCACCAATTTTGTTCAATCTTGCTACAATATACGATTCAACATACAATCTGGATTGTTGGCGGTGAGTGAGATCATAAAATCATAAGATTTTAAGATCTAGATCGAGATCGTAACAACCTTGGATGACAAAGTAGACACAGAACAAAGTAGGAAGGAGACAGTCGGTGGTAACTCAAAAAGTTGTAAACAGGATGAGGATGAGGCTCCTTTTACCATTACGAAGAGCAATAGGTAAGTCAACAGAAGGCTCCAGTGGAACTGCGCCAGGAGAATAAATTGGAACAGTTGCAAAATCATAAGAATTAGTAGCAATAGTCTTCGGAGCTGAATCATTGGAATTAATAGGATTTGTTTCTGGAGTTTCAACATGTTGATGCTCATAATTAATACCATATTGGCGGAACTCAAGGTTACCTTGTGACTGGATAATTATGAGTCAAATAGAGGAGTAGGTTAGAAGTAGTAACATATGTTGTAAACCAGATGTAGGGGGTGAAGCAAAGAATTGTGTATCCTCAAAGAAAGTAACATCTGCTCAAATATAAAAACAATATGTAGATGAAGGTTAACACCCAATTGAGTTCTAGAATATCCCCAAAACAAACAATTGATAGCCCGTGTAGACATTTTATCGCGGCCAGAAGATAGATTATGAACAAAACATGTAGAGTTGAACACACAAAGAACACACAAAGAGGGATTAACATACAAGGGGGTTCTTAGGAAACAAGAGTGAGTCTGGAATATCATTATCTTACACTGAGGATGACATGTCATTTATCAAATAACAAGCAATGAGAATAACATCACCCCAAAATTTAAAAGAAGGTGCATGGGCTTTGATCAATAAAGTTCAAGTTGTATCAACTAAAAGACAATGTTTTCTTTCAGCAATTGCTATTTTGTTGTGGGGTGTGGGGACAAATGGACTGATATGATACCATAAGAAGCCATGAAAGAATTGAGTGGTGCATTCTTTTGCATTTTATCTCTGCAACATTCAAATTACTTTTTCAAATTGGTTCTTTATCTCTGCACAAAACGTCTCCAAGACACCAAATAATTGTGAGCGATCCTTCAATATAGTGATCCAAGTGCATTTAGAAAAATCATCAATAGAAGTGACATAATATATGTATCCCAAAGTAGACGGCAACCGACTAGGACTCCAAACATCAAAATGAACAATATCAAAGAGGGACATGAATCTTTTGTTGGAACTACTTGAAAAAGATGCTCTGACATGTTTGCCAAGTTGACATGGCTCACACTCCAATGACTTTAAATGTGAAAGTTGAGGAACCAACACCTTTAGTGGGTGGATTCTGATGAAGGTAATATAGACCCTGTGATTCATATCTTGTTTCAATAGTCATTCCCATACTACAGTCCCTATATAGCGAAAGACCCGGATGAAAATGTTATGGAACAATTGAGAAAGAATGTTTACTGCTTGAAATCAAATTAAAAGGACAATCAGATATAAATAACATATAATTCAAATAACACATAATTCAATGATAGAGATGGTAGATGTGAATTTTGACCAATACCAATAACTTGTGCTTTAGAACCATTGACAAGAGTAATATTGTGAGGTATTTTAAGAGGTGACAAGTTAGAAATAAGAGCCAGATTACCAACTACATGATTAAGCATGGAAAAATCATCCACCCCCGCCCGAATCAAACAGGAAAAAACCGATTTAACTGGGTGCGGGGAAAATCTGGTTTTTAATTTAGGGGGCGGGGATGCTAATATCCTCCCCGCACCCACCCCGCCCCGTCCCGGCCTATTAAATTTATTCTGTTACTCATATTTTTAATAATTTTTATTTCCCATTTATCCTTCTTAATCTTAAAATACAAGTTTATTAGAATTAATATTCATTTTTTCAAAAATACAGAATAATAAAAGTGACCAAATATTATGATTACTATTAAAATGATAGAGTATCTAGTTTAATTATTGGTTTTTATTGCTATGGAAAAAATCTTGCATTTTTTATTTTAAATAATAGTTTCTACGGGTGGGTGCGGGGAAACTCGTTTTCCGTTGGGGGCGGGGGTGAGTGGTAAATTGGTTACTCCCGACTAGGTTTGGTGGCAGAGGCGGGGCTGACAATGCTGAAACCCGCCCCTCCCTGTCCGTTGCCATGCCTATACATGATCGAAGCACCGGAATCTAAAATTCATAATCCCACACAGTGAGATAGGCAATCTGTAGAATCACCAAAATGAGTGAGAATGACCGGAGATGAAACATATTGGACAACCATCAAGCTACTAATCAAAGTTAACTTTGAATGACGTTGAAAGACAAATTTTCAACAAGCAAGATAAAACACAACAAAAGTGGTAAGCTAAAGTAACCGAGAATGTCCAACGAAGCTTGAAACACAGCAAAAACTTCTATAAACCAACCAGCTGTGAAGAAAGCTCCGAACGACCTCTCAAAAGTGGGACCCACATGATATTGATGGTCCCAAACGACACAACGGAAAGACGAGTCAGTTGATGTCAACGGTGAATGAAAACTGAGAAGGGAAGGCGACGCGTGTAACTCACGCACCAGGAGACATCAGAGATTGTGGCGGCACGTTGCTTGACATATGACGGCGTAGCTTCGGCGGACGACTGATCGGCGACGTCTAATTCTAGTGGTGGCGCACATATCTATGGTGGCGGCGGTAGCAGCGGCTTTGACGGCTGCTCTGACTACTGTCAGCGGTCGTTGTGGCTCTTACGGATTTCTCGTGATCAAATAACAATTTAACAAAAATAAATTAGGGTTAACCTTGACGGATGAACCCATTTGAAAATCTCGATCTAGATACCATATTGAATATGAATATTTCTTGTTGAGAACAACTCTTTATATACATATAATCTAAATGGGAATGCAATCCTATCTAATTCCTAAAGATACTAACAAATCATAATATAAAAAATTATCAATATCCCATCATTGCTTACTTTTGTCTTTTAAATTTTGAAATACTCTAAATATTTCTTTTGTTGATTTGGCATGCTGGAATGTTATATTCAGCTTTAATGATCGAATTCGTGATTCCATGCTTGGTGGATCTCCATTTGGCAACATCCTTCAACAAGGTTTTGTGACTGGCCTACTTTTGCAGGTGTTTTTTTTATAACTTAACTCCTATCCTGCTCACGCGCGTGAACGCACACACCCGCATGCCCGCACATGCATGGACATGCACGCGCATGTACACCTGCACACACGGACACACGCACATGCATGCACATACACACACATATGTCACTATATATTTTTGGCCACTTTACCTATTACTTACCTATTAACCACTTCATAATAAACATCTTTGGCACTACGATTCTAATGAGATTTGTTACCACAAGTTAACATCTGGAAAAATATTCTTAGAAATCCCTTTTACTGCTTGCATACAATTTTAATTTGAAAACTTGAGTGTCGAGTTTCATCCTATTTCTGCAGCCTAATGGCCATGATCACGGAACAGAAGCTAATATGAAATCCATGCTTGCTGCATCAATGGATCACATCCAGGTTTTGGCTTTACAAAGTTTTGTATTATATTTTAAGTTAAAAAATACTAGAACAGATTGTTGGAATTATTGAATATTGCGGTGCCTGCTGGCAATGCATTTCATGTAAATTTTTTATGTAATATGTTTTTGACTCGCATATATTCTTCTTTGTTTGTTTCAGTTTTTTAGTAGGTGTTTCGCTTTAGACTTTTATCTGATTAGTTAGCATTAAGAACATGGGAGATGGTTAGAAAATTCTCTACACATATTTTTGGATGAAAATTAGCTCACAATATTTTGACATGATTTCATTGTTGAGATTCACTTCTTTGGCTTCTCATATACTTAACTTCAAAATAATTATAACTTAAACAATTTATTAACTCACTTACAAAGCCCCTTAAGATGGATTCTTGGTAGTGTAGCAGCTACAACTCTTATCAAGTATCATATATGTAATATGTATTATGCATATCTTTTGATGGGACAACTTTTGGTCATATAAAGTTAACAATTTGCTCAGTTTCCCTTAATTTCTCTTTCACCCATCCCTCTTAGGGAGTTAGTGTCCTTGTAACTTAGATCAATTTGATATTATTCTGTATAAACAAAATCTGGTGTATACAAGTCATTCGTGGTCTTTCATGTTTTCTAGATTGGAATGGCTGGAAACTTGCAAGATTTTGTGCTAACCAATTCCAAAGGAGAAGAGGTATTGCCATCGCTCTACCTGCTATGTCTATTGGAGTTGAACGTGCACTTTGCATACTGTTTAAAAAAATCACGGTGACTCTGTTTCATTTGAAATCGGATCATGAACTCAAATTTTAACATTTGATTAACTGAATTGCACTAGTTATTTTGAAGTATTATAGAAATATGATTTAATTCTTATTTCATATTTTCGAAGTATGATGTAATGTTTTCTGTTTTTAGGAAAAAATTGCATATTAAAAATTGAGGTATAAATAATTTAACATTGTTATTATTATTTTACTCTGCTGAAAATGGATGACTCTTGGGAAAGTAGCTTTCTTAATATGAGCTCTGACAGAGGTAGGGCCAATGGCAATACGTAGGCCTAGTGGTAAAATAGTGGTCAATGGTCATGACTGGGGAGTGGTAGCAATAGCAGATACCAAATGGTAGAGAGTGGCAGTCATGACTCATGAGTTTGTTGTGGTCAGTGCCAATGATTGGCATGGCAGCAACATTGATGGCAGTGTTAGTAGCGATATTCTTATCTCTTGGTTAACTTTTAGGGTTAAGACCTAAAACCTAAATTATAAGCTGTAACTAGAGCTTATCCTAAATGTGTTATTGGGCCACCCATATTTTGCCACACTTTAGATAACCCATTAAGTGTTAGATAAGTTGCTGTTGGACCACCCGCATTTGTCCATGCTTCAAATGTGGCTATGGAAGTATCAACGGTGGCTGACAAATGGTAAGGGAGGTGCTGGTTGAGGTGTTAGTGAAGAGTGGCGGCAATGGCAGTGGTTGATATTGGAAAATGTGGAAGTTATGACAAAGGTACAGGGAGTAGCAATGATGATGGAGTCAGTAGTGGAGATAGTTCTTGAAGTACGAAACTTAGGTGGTGAAAGTCGACACATCACACACATGCATGAAATTGGAGGTGTATTTTCTCTAATAGGCGATATCTTCAAAAGATTTATACCTGTTGGCGGAACGAGAACTCTCTCTTTGAGAAGTCTTGCCTAATAACTTACTATGATATCAGGTGAAAGGGTCAGAAGTATTGTCATATGGTGGAACACCCGTTGCTTTTGCCTCATCCCCCATAGAGACGGTAAGTGTATTCCCTTGTATATCCCCTGGCTCCACTTTTCTACTTCCTCTAAACATGCTCTGTAGTTTGACAATGATTTTTCAAAATTTTAAAGTATCAATATTGAGCATCTTTATCAACATTGTCGATGTGAAGAGGGACAAAACATTTTGAACATTTTACTTGTTTTGCAGGTCAATTATGTTTCTGCTCATGATAATGAAACCCTCTTTGACATTGTGAGCATAAAGGTAATACAGCAACGATCAATATTCTCTACATTCTACTTTTCTCATGCAATTTTTTTTCTGGGTCTTTGGTTCAATATCATTCTTTACTTTCAGACTCCGATAGATATCGGTGTGGCTGAGAGATGCAGGATAAACTATTTGGCAACAAGTGTTATAGCATTATCACAGGTAAGAAGTTCACTGCTAAAATCAGAGATTTTGTATTTTTATTTATACTAATGCACTTATGTTGGAGGGTTTAATAAGTGCAGCAATCTAGGATAGGAAGTTTTTTTTTTTGACAAAATCTAGGATAAGAATTTTTTTTTTTTTTGACAATCTAGGATAAGAGTTAATAAACTTGCAAAAGTACTATAACCTAATTGCTCAGCAGATTGTAACTGTCAATTTCTTATAGGGAGAGATTATTATGGTACTAAAGAATTTCTGTTCTTAGGGCATACCGTTTTTTCACTCTGGTGATGAGATACTCCGCTCAAAGTCACTGGATCGAGATTCATACAATTCTGGGGATTGGTTCAATAGGTATTCCTTACATATTCAACTTCTGCTATGCATACTAGTTATCATTGTTGCTGTTTCAACTTTGCCAAAATTAGTATCACCTATATCCTTATAGTGGTTACTATGTTATTTTTGCAGATTTAGTGTTACTTCGTAATTTGCTTCCTTCTGCACCTAACTTCACTTTTAATCTTGCAATTTCAGGCTTGACTTTACTTACAATTCCAATAATTGGGGAGTTGGTCTTCCTCCACGGGAGAAAAACGAAAAAAGTTGGCCATTGTAAGCATTTCAACATTTCATTATCACCTTTTAACAAATGGCTCTGCAAATGCATGCCTCAAGGGTACTGATTAATGAATAAATATATTTTTTATTAAAAATTATATTCAATGTATTAGTAACACCAAGTATTACAATTTTCGGATATTTTCTTAACGCACTTGTTGGCATTTGCCTTCATAAAATGTCACACCAGAACAACGGGTCAACAATGTATACAACATTATATCACTGTTATTAAGGCAATGATTTTCTTAGTTCACCACTTGTACTGCATATGTTTACTACTTGATGATCCTAAGTATCGTTTGACTTTTCAGAATCCAACCAAGACTGGCAGACCCATCCTTCAGGCCTCAAAGGACTGACATCCTGGCTACCATGGACAATTTCTTAAACCTGTTGCATATAAGGTATTCTTCACCACTTTTCCGCCTGAGGACGGCAAATGCTATACAGGTGAGGGTCATTTTAAATTTCATCATTATATAAAATTACTTCATCAATTAGTACATAAATACTGAAGTTCTTACTCAACTTAATAAATATTCTTTATCAGCATCTAAATATTTTCATCACATTAATTAACTTGAATTCTGGTGTATCAAATTCTGCAGTGTTAATGATTAAAATGCTAATAATTATAATCATTATTATTGGGAATTAGTATCTATCAACCTGAGTAAATTGTTATTTTATTTGTATTTTGATTTGTTTGTTTTCTAATTGTTCTTGGTTTCTACTAATAAAGTAGCTACAAGCTACAGCAAACATTAATGAATAAAACAGTTACTGTTCCAAGACCTAGGATTTTTGGTACACAAGGCATAAAATTTCTGGTGTCGTTTGCAGCAACGAGTACGTTTTCACAATACTGGACCATCGTTGGCTTATGGTGTCATAGTGATGAGCATTGAAGATGGTCATGCTGGATTTCCTGGGTTGTCTCAGCTGGATCCCACGTATGTTAAAACATATTGCAATTTTTTTGTTTGATTACTAGAGCATGCTTTAATTTTGTTGCATTGAGCAGATATTCGTTCATTGTTGTCGTTGTCAATGCGAGTCCACAAGAAGTATCATTTGTTAGCCCTTCCATGCAATCAAGAAGTCTTCAATTACATCCCATTCAGGTACACTCGATTGCACCATCAATTGGTAGATTTTGATCCGTTTATAGTTTCAAATGAGGTGTTCAGTTCCATGGTGTATATTGTATTGTAGGAAATGTCATCTGATGACCTTGTTAAGAGATCAAAATATGAGGCTTCTTCTGGCTGTTTTTCTGTGCCTCGAAGGACGACAGCTGTATTCGTGGAGCCAAGGAAAATCTGATGCGAGTGCTTCTTTCGGACGTGGATGTTAAGCCAATAATGTAATAAATGAGGACTATACTAGTTTTGGTTCATCAGGATGGCTCTTTTGCGACCTTCACAAGGCAGAGATGGAGTTGCAAATAACGAACCTATGTTTGTTTTAAAAGGTTTGACACACTTAAGCAATTGTTACTCCCTCCATTTTAAATTATAACTCGGATTTGTTACATTCATGTTAAGAAATTCAATAATTGATGTATGGAAAAGTGAAATGGTTTATAATTTTATAAAATTGTCTTTTATTAATTATATTAGAAAGCGATATTAAAAGAATAAAAAAAAGAAAGAGTAATAAATGATAGAGTATTTTAGGAAAAAATCATTAATGTTGTATCTTGGGACAGAAAGTATGTAAAAACTACCGATAGTTGAAGATGACTATGTGAACGGCCCTGAAAGTCTTCTTCACTTGTGGCATAATTTCACAGTTTTTTCATAATTTTTTAAGAAGCACCACAATTATTGTCTTGACATCTTCAAATAGGATTATCATGGAAGGAACTTATGGGAAACAACAACAGAAAAGTATGAAGATTTTTTCTAATTAGGCATTACAATACATTTAGATTTAAAAAATGAATAGTTAATACCTATTTTTCTCCTTATCATATGGGGCCATATTTGAAAATCCGTGTAAAATTTTTTTGAATCCTTTTTTAATTTATGAAAATTCCTCTATTTTGACAACAAAGAAATCTAATCAAAATAAGTGACATGGTGTGATTCTTTTTTTTTGTTTTAAATTTTGTTAATGACATAGTTGCATAGTTGACTTTTTCTTAATTAATTAGTATTATTATTTTTAAATATTATACTGGCTTCTAATTTTTTTCAATTATTTTTAATCATTAATATTTTAAAGAAACAAGAACACGCAAAATTTTGTCTAAGCCAAAGATGGAAGGGGTTTCATGGCATGTAAGGCTCCCGGACATTGTGATATCAAAGCTTAACAAAAGGGGTGCATATGGTATGAATATAATAAAGAGAATGAGTAAGGGAGAAATCACTTAAACATGAAAACACCTGAACCAAATACCCAATCTATTACCATTACTTCTTCTTTATCACTTCCTAAACTCTGTAAAAAGACTAATTCTCAAAATAGAAAACCTTATTGAGTACTCTCATGTTCTTGAAGATGCTCAAATTTCTGAAACAATACCTCCTTTGTTGAGTCCGTACAACATCTTCAAAAGACAAAGAAGTGTTATCAGATCCATTCGAAATCTTATCTCTACAAACCGCCCTCATATGAAAGAGTACGTCCAGTCATCTAGACTAGACCAATGCAGCCTAAGAGCTACAAACCAAGAGTAGTACGTAGATCTGGAGATTCTCCAATATCTCATAAACCACTGGAAAATTGAAGGATATACAGCCTTACACTTTGGGGCTGTCAGACTCATCCTTTCTCTTCATGGAAGGAAGAACTAACCCGTCTTTTGCAAAATAGTTCTACTGGACTCCAGCTACCTCCACTATGAAAATGTTGTGATAGGAACTGTTCTAACTACACTTCATGCAGGAAGTGTTGTCCTCACCATCTTCCCAAACTATAACGTGAGTCTTAATGATAACACCTTATCCACAAGACTGGAAGTACAGATTCAGATCACCGGAGCTGACCAAGTGCCAGACGCTATGTCAGCTACCCTCCATCACTAGACAATATACCGCTTATGTAACACCCTTTCTACCCCAACACATAATAAGACAAAATAACACATAAAATCAGAGTGAATAAATAAATCTCATTAAAAATGCCACGAAAGGGCGAACATTTCTCAAAGTCAACAAAACACGTCACTGCTCCGTAACATACGGGTTTTCTCAAAGTACATCAAAACATCATAAAGAGCGGAACTCAAAACATAAATCAAAGTTTCCTAAAAAGGGAAATTAAATCAAAATGACTTCAACGGTATAAAATCAACTTAAGGAACCCAACCTGGTGTTACATATCAGAGCAAGACCCTCTAGGCTGACCAAAAGACTAAAATACTCAAAAACTTCAAAAGTACTCCTCAACGGCGTCCACAGCTAAACTGCATCATCGGCACGTTACCCACGTGGAGATAACATTCGAACAGACATGGTGAGTAAAACAATTCATAATAATCAATGTATAACAATTAATGCATAAACGACGTCATATTTATATTCAACACAATGATACCCTTTTAAAATACGCCTCGAAGGCACAACTTCATAACTCACACAGAAGAACTCATGAATGAAATATGCAACACAACCCAATGCATGTGGTACCAATCATCACAGCTCGATGGACACTAGGCCATCAACCCTCCATAGATCCCCATCAATAGGATCGGAGCACGTCACAACACTTCACATCCACACAGTGGGATTGAAGTCATAATAATCGAGGTCCTGAGCCGAAGTCCGGATGCAAATGAATGTATGATGCACACGTCATAATAATAATCCTCACAATACAACATAAGGTGCATCATCATTCATCATATTATCACATAATTCATCATTCATCATGTTATCACATAGTTCATCATTCCTCATATTATTTCTTCATATTAATTCAATCAATACATCATAGAAATCATCTTAACATCATGTACATCTCACGCAAAACCCACCGTCATAATCACAACAACCCCTCACAGAAATCACAGAAGCAAAACATCAAGACATCATTGAATCAGAACATGATTCGTTACTAAAACATATACACAATTGACTTCTCAAACATAATTAGATATAAAAATATTGGGAAAACAATTCCATTATCTATCCTATGTTATATCTCTGTTCATTAGCTTTCCAACGCTTCGAACGGGGGTCAAAACGGACTTACGGATCCAAAGTTACGTCCAAAACAATTTCGACCGAAAACATGAACAGTCGTGACGGACAGAAAGACGCTGTTACGCTCCGGAACTGGTTCTTACTCGATTATTCTTACGAATCACTCACTCAACGTACCCAAAACATCACTAAAACATTCCTAAGGTTATACGGTAATAACAGCACAACTTCTATGGTTTATTAGGCTCATCTGGCAACATTTGCAACGCCTAAAACACTATTTCCTACAATTACTCTGAGTACTTCAGAGTTACTCACATTTGAATATTCTTATGCCTATAGGGTCAAACATATCACAATCCAAGGTTTTGGCCACGAAGGCAAAAATCATTATTTCTCATCTCTACACTCAAAGGGTCAAGAATACTAACCACTAACATCTAGGGTCTACCGTCAATTTCCTTACAATTGCTCCGAAGGCATCGTAATTTCAAATATCAAATATTCTATCCCAAATGGGCAGACATATAATGATCTAAGGTTTTGGCCACAAAGGCCTAAGGTTTCCTTTCTCATATCAATATTCAGTGTTACATACCATTAACCATAACCTCAAAGCATTATTTTCCCTATTTTCCCACAACCAACCCAAAATACCTTAAATCTTAAATCAACCATAAACACACCGAAAGTCATACATAGAAAACTATGAAAAGCAATACTCCCCACACCTTAGTCGAATCTGCAGCTTTTCACGGTCACTTGGGATTTCTGCTTCCGACCTTTCTTCAGAGCTCTGGCCACAATTCCACGGTTAACACAAAATGAACTTCCTTTTCCTTTCAGAACTCAGTTTTGCCAAACCTAGCTTTGGGCCTTACACATTGGGTTTTTCCCTCATTACCCTTACTAACTCTTCATAATGCCCATTTTACCCTTATTCTCCTTATTTTCATTTTAATTAATAATAGTACTAATAAATTAATATTATATGCTATTAATCAAAATAAACACTCCAAAATGCACATTATTTCCAATACTTCATTAATCAACTCAAAATTACTGAAATTGAACCTTCTTAATTAAATACTTAATTAAAATATCCTGATTAAATTCAGGGTGTTACAGCTTACAAAACCACTCGATAGATCTTCCTATCTCAGGATGCTCTTCTGATTCACTATTGGTTGTCACCAATAGAGAAGAAGACATACCCTCCATAGCTCATATTCCAAGAAAGATCACAAGGGAATAATTAACTCAGCTAATTCCCCATTGAATGGATAACCAACTATAAGAAACTTCATGTTGACAAAAGACCTATCCAATCTCAAGAGGCTAGTTTCAGGAGATCCGTTGACAAGACAGTCAAGACGATCTTTAAAAAGTCAGACGAAGGGTCGAGCTCAATATCTCCAATCTTCCAGACAATGATGATCCAACCAGTTCTCAAAGAAGATTGGTGTCCCGTCTATGCTGTTACAACAGAGGGAAAACCCATCTACACCGATAAAATAGATGGCCACTTCATTTGGGATGTTGATCCAACAAGATGTGACCCAAATTGTGACTGCTGGATGCACGACGATGATATTGACCGAGATATCATTCTTCCCAAAACAAAGAAAAAGGGAAGGTGTAAACCCTCGCCACCTCCTCAAAGGAGATCTAATCCAAATAATGGTCCATGGGTAGGAATCCATGGAAAAAAGAAACCCCTCTGTATCTACGAGGAAGGACTTAAAATCCTCAGGAAAGAAGGATTGTTACCTCCGGATGATCCGACTCTTATTACATGGTCACCAACAGAACATTGTAAACCACTACATCCTCCAGATGTTGCTCAGTCAATCCCTTGCTTTATGTATTCAACCACAACTTCAGAGTTCGACCGACAATTTCCTGCTTTAGAAAGAAAGATGGATCCAATCACAGGTAAAACATCCAAACCCTTCATTCATCCGAGTGAAGTTCTGTCTGATGGGAAGCTTAAACCTTTAACTCAGGCCGAGGAAGTTCTGAATTGGCAATCTGAAAACATGGTTTCTCAAAATGAAATTCTTCAAAACCTTGACGAAAAGGTAGATAAGATTGCTGAAAAAATAGACGAGACAGATGAAGATCTCAAGGTTTTATCCCAAAAAATGCAGAAACATTAGAGAAGCTTGAAAGCCCAAGTATCCCAGCTAGATCAGGATTTGCGGCAGATGTTAGAAGAAAGAGCTTTTGGTAAAACATTTGACCAAAAGGAAAGAGAAATCAGAAGTCTACAAAGCGAAGTAAAAGAGATAGATGATTTCTTAAGAGCCTCTCATGAAAGAAAGCCCAAACCGGTTGAAAACTCTTTCTTGGACCCTCCTACTTTTCCTACATATTTCAAACGACTAGAAAGGCCTTCTCCTTTCTACCCCGCCTATGTTTCATTACCATCAGACCCATTTAAATACATACCAACAACTTACAGACCAAAATCTTCCAGAACTACCACTACCTCAACCTCCAATACAAAGGGGAAATCTTCCTACTTAAGCGCTTCATCCTCAGACTCTCAAGATATCCCTGAAACACCCCTTTCAAAAATCCAAAAGGAAGAAGAAATTCCTAATAAAGGTTTCCAAGCCATGGCAATCACTACAAATCATGAATCTCCTCAGAAAAATCACTCTGAATCATCAAAACAAAAGGGAGACGAGTCCTTCTCAGATGGTGACAACAACTTTGATCCAGAATCATCTTCTGATGAGACACCAAGATCTTTTTCAACTAAATCAGAATTTGAAGACAACTATTTCCCAAGACTCTTCATGGTGAATGTAAAAGAGGAAGAATCCTTTTTTGAAGAGGAGTCACCTGAAGAAACTCTTGTCCCTGAAAGGACTAAACCAAACGGAGGTCCTTGGTTCACTTTTGATGATATAACACCGCTGGAGAAAAAGACTACTTGAATTTGGAGCTTGGCTTGACACCCAAATGATGAAAACAAGTGCATATAACTATAAGATTATTGAAGAATTTTGTTGTAGAATGACGGGTACGATGAAAGAATGGTATCACAATCTTGGAGCTTTCAAACAAGATGAGTTACACCATCTAGAAACTACAGCTAGTGTTCTTGGGGTTCTTCACCGAGAATTTATCGGTGATATGGAAATATTTGATAGGAAAAACAGACAATAATTTTTTGAGATGAAGTGTTGTTCTCTCAAAACAAAAGACCTCGACAAACACTATCATAGGATGGTACAGAGGTATTATGTCCTTAATGGGTACAACAACCCAAGTCTCAAGAATACCTATGTATCCTCTCTACCACAAGAACTTCAACCAGAAATTCATAGAATGTTAGCCATAGCTCAAAAGGATATTAAAACTATGAGTCTCGGCCATATTCACCAGGTGACCTTAGAAGCACTTGAAAAGCTTTGCAGTTTTCATCATCAATTTTCTGAAGTTATAGAACAAAAGTCAAAGTTTACCCAAGCATGTAAGAAACCCTACCTGGAGATTAAGTGTAAAGACAAAAGGTGTAGTTGTCCAACAAAAAAAAAACATAAAAAATACACCAAATCTCACAGGACCTTCAAGGGAAAGAAAAGAAAGAATATGAAGTTCTTTAGAAGAAAACCTTTCAGAGGAAAGGGGAAAATCAGAGATGCTTTATTTGTGGGAAAAAGGGCATTTCTCAAAAGAATGTCCTAATAACACCCATAAAGCCGCAAAATTGACTAACTCTCTTTAACCTCTAGAAGGAGACTTAGAATCTTTGTATTCTGAACAAAGCTTTGCTGATGAAGAAACAATTTTTGCCCTTCAAGACTCTTCGTCTGATAAAGCATCATTTTCGGAGTCAGAAGATGAAAGATATCTCCCGGTTTACTCCATCAAAGAGATAAGCAGTTCTCTTCCTACTACACCATTTCCTTGTGTTGAAGTCCATGTTCTCGCAACAAAGTTTTCCCGTCCAAAGAAAGTTATAGCTTATATGGACATTGGGGCCCAGATTACCATGATGAATCCCAACATTCTCCCTGTAGAATCATGGGTGACACATGTTGCATACTTTGTAGCAGCGGATGGAAAGGTTTTCAAGACAAATCTAATGACCAAGGAGAAAATAGGAATTAAATTCTTCCCAGACTGCATAGTCTGGACCAAGGACATTGGCAGTAATCTTCCAAACAAAGATATTGTAGTAGGAATGGATGTCTATTCAGCAACAATTAAACTCCAAATTCTCCCGACAGGAGTCAAATTCAAAAGAGAATTCAAACCTTATTCTGGGATACTGAAACTATATTCACTTTCTAAGGTTCCTGCTGGCTATGAAGAGACCAAGTCCAACCTTCTCACACTATGTGCAGATAGCCATGAAAAATTCCGCCACCCAAAACCTCTATGGAAGAATAAAGATTTCTTCGTTCAACTTCCCTTCAAGCTCAATGAAGATGTTAATCCAACCAAGGTCACTCATCCAGGGATGAGTCCATCATATTACGCATTAGCTAGGGGAGAATGCAACCAACTACTCAAACAAGGTCTGATAGAACCCACCAAATCAGAATGGGCTTGCCAAGCATTCTATGTGGAAAAGAGATCTGAAAAGTTGAGGGGAAAAAAGAGGCTAGTAATTGATTACAAACCTCTAAATCATTTTCTCAAAGATGATAAATTTCACATTCCAAAAGCCTCGTCCTTAAATGTTTTCATCAAAGATGCCCAAATCTATTCTAAGTTCGACCTTAAGTCAGGATTTTGGCAATTGGGTATCGACCCTGAAGATCGCTATAAAACGACGTTCTGCATTCCTAACGCCCAGTACCAATGGACCGTGTTACCATTTGGGCTTAAGGTAGCCCCATCACTCTTTCAAAAAGCCATGACTAGAATTTTTGAGCCCATCCTCAATAGTATCCTCATCTATATTGATGATGTGTTATTGTTTTCAAAAGATGAAAAAACCCATAAACAATTATTGGGTCAATTTCTTCAAATAGCCCAACAGCATGGAATGATGCTCTCTAAAAAGAAAAGTCAATTGTTACAAACAGAAACTGATTTCCTAGGGATGCATTTCTCCCAAGGGAAATATCAACCTCAGCCTCATATTGCCCAAGAACTATTAAACTTTCCTGATGAAAATCTCACAATTAAGCAAATCCAACAATTTCTTGGTATAATTAATTATATCCGAGGTTTCCTGTCGAAAATGGCGAGATACACGAGTCCTCTATCCCAAATGCTAAAGAAAAACCCCCCACTGTGGGGAACACAACAAACCGAAGCAGTGAAAGCCTTAAAGAAAATCGCACAAACTCCTCCTGCTCTAAAAATCCCTGGGAATGGAAAAAGAATTCTACAGACCGATGCCGGTGATCATTATTGGGGAGCAGTCCTGATAGAAGAAATTGAAGGAAAAAGATATTATTGTGGCCATGCCAGTGGCCAATTTAAAGAAGCTGAAAAACACTACCACACCACCTACAAAGAACCCCTCGCTGTAAAGATGGGGATCCAAAAGTTTGACTTTCACCTAAGAGGCTACCAATTTGAAGTCCAGATGGACAACTCCTCTTTCCCTAAGATCTTTGAATTCAAAAATAAGATGCCTCCCGATCCTCAAACTCTTAGGCTCAAAGATTGGTTTTCCAAATATGATTTCTCGGTAAAACATATCAAGGGAACCCAAAATGTAATCCCAGACCTACTATCCAGACCCATGAAACCCATCCAGATCATCACATCCAAACACACTTTCTGTTGCACCCCAAAATTTGCCCACCTTTTCAAACCTTAATTGGATTTTACTTTGCGCTCATTTGCATCATCATTGGGTTGTAATTCGTGACCATACCTTGCATGGGCTCAGGAGTTTTAGTGAGTCAAGACATCAGGGCATATCGAGTATGCGGGTTTACAAAGTAAGGATTGGGTAGTTTCTTTGTTTCCTATTCCGAATGAGAGAAATTTCCCATCATGGCTTACATGGAAGAAAAGGTTCATTATCTAAGGTTTGGTTCAAGCTGGGAAATTTACTCATGTATATTTCTCCGAAATCTTGGACTTAACTCTTCAAAGAAGACAAAAGTTGACTATGGAGCATATTCAAGCAGAGTTGAGGGAAGTCTGAAGCCAGATGGGACAATTCATGGTGGACACGCAAGCTTTGTGTTTTAGGATCAGAAAACGCTCAGGGAAGAAGTTCATCATCTGAAGACTCAGATGGGCCTGATCATGGAAGTCATGAGAAATATGCTAAGAAAGGAAGGCAATCCTATGCCTGAATCCGAAGCAGAAATGGTTGTTCTACCCATGCCTGTGGAATCTCTCCCAAAGCGCGATGTGCCTCGAAGATCCTTTGCACGACCTGAGCTTCCAGAATCTCCCCGTAAGTAGCTACCTCCTGTTTCCCAAGACAATCCTAATATTAAGAGGTATGCGCAGAGGCCGAGGCGGCCCGACAGAATCTTCGATCGGATCCCTATGACTTATACTCAGTTGTTGCAACTCTTGCTTCAACTTCAATTAGTTGAACTACGGATTCTGGCTCCGTTTGCTGGTAAGCCACCACCAGGCTATGATGCAAATGCCCATTGTGATTTCCATTCTAGGGAAACAGGGCATAATGTGGAGACATGCAAGGCTTTTAAGCACAAAGTTCAAGACTTGATCGATTCAAAAGCATTTGAGTTCATGTCGAGCGGTATGAGCGTACCAGGTGATCTTATTCTAGTTGCTGCGAAAGAAGTTGATATTCTTATTCTCTCCCCTGAAGTGGCATTGGGTCAGAAGCGTATCTTACAATTTTTGGTTTCGGAATCTCCATGCCTAGAGCTATTTCCTATTCCTAGGCCAAGCCTGAGGATGAAAGTACTTGAACAAAGGGAGTCCCCGGTACCTCAGATTCAGTTTTCAGACACTTCGAGTGTTCAGAGTCAGCAACCTGTTGGGTCTGTATATCAGATATCTGTCCCCCTCCAGATTCAACGGTCGTACCGTCATCAGCCGCGTCAGCACGCTCGACAAAGACCAAGGAAGCCAGAGAGGCATTTCACTCAGCTACCGATGTTGTACAGTCAGATGTTGCCAGATCTGATCAAAGGTGAGTTGATAGCGTCGAAGGAGATTAATCTAATGATTCCTCCATATCCTCCAAGTTTTGATGTCAACGCCTGTTGTGAGTACCATGTTGGGGCACAGGGGCATTCAACCGAAGACTGCAAAGTGCTTAAGAGTAAAATTCAGACTCTGGTTGACTCCAACATGTTCTCAGTCACGCCTCAGAGTATTCAGATCAACAATCATCCTTCGTCCAGTCATGTGGGTTCATCAGTTCATGTTATGGAGGAATTCACCAAGAGCAGATGTTTAGAAGAGTATCAGACTGACTTCAACGAGCAATTTTGAAGATGGCTGATCCAGCAGCAAATCCAAATTTGAAAGTCAGGTTCCCAGAAGCTGGCAATCTTTTTATCATGTCATTTCTTTGCATTTGTAGTTTCTTTTCTGTTTAAGTGCAAATTTCATTTGTAAAACGTGTTTGTTTTCGATTGGTAATGATAATGAAATGAATATGCATGTTTTGATTAAATCCATTTGTGTTCACTCAATGCTTTTTATTGATGTCTAACGCTTGTTTAAGCGGAATCCGAGGGAGGATGACGAAATTGAAAGACGTAAAACTTCCGATGGTATGCTTTTGAATAAAACCTATGCTGATGATGTACAAGCATTATTTCAAATTCTTAAATACCGGAGATATAAGGATGATAATCCCTTGTCAACCCTTCGAGCCTAGTAGTAGGAGTTTCTTTCTGAAAATGAAAAATCCGCAATCTTAGCCTGGGGTAGGGTAGGTGTGAGTTAATTTGACCAAGCATCCAAATTGCAAAGGGAGTGTTCTCGTTCGAGGATCAATCACACCTGTAGAGGTCGTACCTAAAAAACCACAGAGGTTATCCCTTGCCGACCGAGGAGTGAGATGGTCATAACCCTTTCAAACAAGTCAGACAAGCCAGTGTCACACGATTTGTTAAAAAAAAGAGAGAAAATAATAATAATAATAATAAGAAGAAGAAGAAGCCCGCTAAGTCGATAACTTGAAAACAAGTGGCTTAGGAAAAAATTAGGGCATCCCGCTGGACTTCGAAATCAAAAAAGATATACTCAGAAGACTCAGTCTAGGAAAAATGGGGAAATAAAAAAAATGATAAAAAACAAGTCGTGTGATTCAGACACCAAAGACGAAAAGCGAGTGACTGTCACTCCAAAAAACTTGTGGTTTCCTGAACCGTCACTCCTGTCATTCAGCCTTTGAGAGGTGAACACTTGTGTCGAATTAGCTAAACATAGGATTGGAGAACATCAAGGAGAATGGGTGGATTAAAATAGAACTTTGAGCCTTATATCCTTTCTCTCAAACCCTAAACCTGACCACATTACAACCTTCAAAAGACCTAATTGTAGCAGGTTTGTTTCGAAAGCATACTTCGGTAAAAGATCGCGTCGAAACTGACTCCTAAAAGGATTATCTTATCATTTCGGTATTAATGTTGACATAAGTGATTCATTCACTAAATATCGCAACTCTTTTTTTCCCCAGTGAACAGACTTGGATTTCAAAACTGTCCTATGCATTGCATTAATATTATCATTTGCAAAACGAATTATTTTACTTACAAGTAAGCATTTGACATCAAGAGAGTTTCTACAATGGAAAGTTTGATCGAGATAAGATGCAAAGTGCCTGAGAGCTCCGTCGAGCAGGGGCATGCCAAATGATCACATAAGGGGAGTCAGCCATTCCAAGCTTCAGTTAATCTGGGGCAACCAGGTCAAGATTCATCAAATCTCTCGAAGGCCAGTCAAAGACGTTATTTCCAAGATTCAGTTAATCTGGGGCAACCAGGTCGAGATTCATCAAATCTCTCAAAGGCCAGTCAAAGATGTTATTTCCTAAGATCCGTTAATCTGGGGCAATCAGGTTAAGATTCGATAAATCTCTCGAAGTCAGAGACATTTCTCTAAATAAGCCAATCAGGGGCAAAGTCATTTCAAGGTTGGGGCAAGCTACCCCAAGAGCGCGAAAGCCCTCCTTATCCAGCAGACAATTAACTTGAAGCACCTCTTCGAGGTTCAAAATGCTGAGGCAGTTCATATTAAACCATCGATGTATAGAGATTTCAAGTCTCCTCCTGAGGAAGATTTCTACAGAGATCCCACAAGTTGGGGCAAAATTTGAAACAAAGGAACTATTCCTCTCCATATCTTCAGAGCTTCTCAGAGTTATTCAAGCAGGTTCGGTTAACCTCCAAATTCAAGACGAATGTTGGGAAGTCCTGTATACCATTGCCTGGCCCTTCAATCATAAACCCTGTATCCAGACAGGACATTGTCCAACGTCAGATGTACCTGAACCTTCACAGAAAACCTAAAGACCAATTATACTTGGCACATCCGGTTATCCCCAGTGAAACTGCCATGCCTCTATCTCCTCAGGGTGATGATGTTAGATCAGAAGTATCTCATCGGTGATATTGTGAACTTATCCCCAACAGTTTGAAATTTCACTTATCCCCAATAGGTTGAAACTGAGGTTCTCCAGTAGTGTTATGCACCTATCCCTTGACAGGAGGATATAGAAGTGTTTTCCCCAGCAGTGGGACAAGTTCAGTGTTGTTTCCCCATAGAGTCTAAGACTCAATTCCCTAAGCAGAGATCGACGTTGATGAATCTTATCTCCCTAAGCAGAGGTTGTTGTGGTTAAGTTTTATTCTCATTTTCCCTAAGCAAAGGTAGATGTTGATTCCCTCATTGAGCGATCCCCAGCAAAGTTGTTGTTCGTAGCAGAATCCAATTGGTCATTGGTATTCGTCAGAGTGAGTATCCTTTGGGATATTTCCCCAATTAATTTTCATTCCCCGCAGATCCCCAGCGAAGTCAACATAATGTTTTCTTCCCCACAGAATGGGATTGACCCAGAGAATTGTTATTCCCCATCCTCAGCAGAGAAAGTTTGAGATAGCTCCCCAGTAAATCTTATTCATTATCCTCAGCAGTGCGGATTCAAATCTTCAACAGAGTGAAATCCCCGGTAGGGTGGAGTAATTCCCAGCAGTTTGCTTTATTCCCCGGTAGAGTCATATTCAAAAAGGTCATCCAGGGATGATTTCCCCAGTATAGTGGATTTGTTCTCCCCAGCCAAGTTGTTTGTTCCCCAGAAGAATTATGTTCTAGTAGGCCATCCAGGGCCGCTTTCCTCAGCAGAGTTGATTTTGTAATCCCCAGCGGAGTGGATTTTATTCTCAGCAGAACAGTTTACCCAGGAAAGTTCTCTTCCAGGAAGCCATCCAGGGCTTATTTCTCCCAACATAAGTCCAATCGTACTTGGCACCCCTTCATCCCTAGCGGAGTTGGCTCCTTCTCTTCAGCATTTATTTTGCTGGAGCGATTCCTTTGCATTTGCATCGTGTATAGCATCCTCCCAAACACATAGCATTTCTATTTTGTATAGAGCATTAAGCCATATTCAAACATGTGCATTTAAAACATAAGTCAGGTTGTTACCTCTTGTTTCCAATTGTATCTCTAGCAGACAACAATGTTTTCTCTTGAGCCTGCGTGGTATCCAGACCCAGGCAAGAGTTATTGACAAATGTGTTCATCTTACCGGTTTATTTGTTTAGCTCGTGTGGTATCCAGACCCCGGCTAATACTGGTTTATTTCTTTATCCCATGTGGTATCCAGACCACGGCTAACACTGGTTTATTTCTTTAGCCCGTGTGGTATCCAGACCCCAGCTAACACCGGTTTATTTCCTTAGTCTGTGTGGTATCCAGACCCTGGCTAACACCGATTTATTTCTTTAACCCGTGTGGTATCCAGACCTCGGCTAACACCGGTTTATTTCTTTAGCCCATGTGGTATCCAGACCTCGGCTAACACCGGTTTATTTCTTTAGCCCGTTGTCGCGGTGAAATTTGGATACCAAACTATTGATTAGTTTGAATCTTTAATTCATTTGCAACCGAACTTTGATTTGTCCAAAGGAAGGGATAAAGATCGAAATTCCTACAATGCAATGCAAATGCAAGGCTAGTTTGTTTAGGGTTCGGGGGTTGGTTAAACTTAGGGAAGGTACTAGCATCCTAAGTTTCTGTAGTACTCTACAGGAACCTCTTGTTCTATGTTTGTTTACTGCTAAGTGTTTATCTGCTTAATGGTTAAAAGACCCTAGTGGTTTATTTCTAAGTATACTCGATAAGATGTCGCATCTTATGCCTACATATCCTTACGGGAGTGGAATCAGAGTATGTTGTAGTTCACCCTAAAGGGTTAGAGGAGTTCTTTGACTGTGGTCAAAGTTCCTACGGGTTTAGGGTAGTTGTTTCGATTGGGTTTAGGAGAAGAGATGAGTCTTCATGTTAAGGGAGAGATAACCACCACAAATGTAAAAGGGGTTGTAGGAAATGGTCTTTGCATCGTCTTAAGAAAAGGTCTTACATACTCGGATGGTCGCCAAGTATGCCTTTATCGCTCTTAAGGCAAAGTCCCTACATGTTTGATTGTATTGTTGTGGGGGTGGAGATTATATCTCGCTTAAGATGATTAACATCTATTCTCTATTGTTTGAAAAAGTTGTATTGTGTTGATTGTGTCGTTTCTATGTTGTAAAGATAAAGACAAGGTCCTTCCTATGGGGTAGGATCTATCCTGAGTGATCAACTTGAATGGAATCAAGTATCGAAGGGAGTATGATGCAAATGATGTGCAACTACACACGAGTGTTGACTCATGTGTAGGTTTTTCCTTTGGACGGAATGCAGTAATGCGATGCAACGAGATATAATGACTTGCGGTAAAGATAAATTGCAGAAAGTAAATACGGAAATATAAACCATACACAAACGCATGAAAGCGCTAGGTGAGTGTGTGCATTGTGGATCGATAAGAGCGGATAAGGATAAACAAAATACGCATGAAAGCTCTAAGGTGTAAGTGCATGTGTCGTGAAGTGCACAATTGATTTTACGATGTTGATTAATTTTGTGAAAGAAGGTTGTATTATTATATTAATTATGAAGATAGATTTTAATTTTTATTTTAATTTTTTTTATAAGAAACTTGTCGTAAAAGATTACTAGTCGAATTAACCAGAGTTGTGGTAAATTAACTTAATTAAAGAGTTTTTTTTTTGTAAAAAAGACTTTTAAATAGTTGAATTAAATTTCTTAGGCTCAATACCCTAATGTTTTAATTATTAATAGACTTCTAAAAAGATTGGTTATTGTAAAAGGATTTTTTAAAATTTTAATTAATTAAAAAAACAAGTTAATTATAAAATGGTTTTAATTTTTTTTATTAAATTATAAAAGTTCTTAATTATTATAAGGGTTAAAGATTGATTTTAGATTAAAGAAAGTTATTTATTATTATTATTTATTTATAAAAAGATTTAATTAACTATATTACTTAAATAATACTAAGAAAGATTAGATTATTAATAAAAGTTTATTAGGTTTAAAAGTTTGGTTAACATTTTTTTTAAAAAGGTTAATTGGATTATTAATTAGATTAAGGGGAGATTAAATGGGATAATTGAGGTGTTTATGTTAATTAGAGGGATTATGTGATTGTGTGTGGGTGATGTGCGTGGGATTAACGAGTGATTACAAGGTAAAACAAAATTTGCAGAAAACAATAATGAAATCCCTAGATTCCAAAGCTCGCTCGCGTCTTCTTCTCCCATCTCCGGTTCTGATTCATCTATCTCTCCACCTTTCCTCTGCAAAACAAATAAAACAAAGCACACCGCAAGCAGAACAATAGTAAAAACCCTCGCAATCCCTAAATTATAGAAAACCCTAAAATCCCCAGAAGAAAACAGATAGCAAACAATTAAAAGGGAGTTGTCGCGGATGACACTCTGAATCGGGAGCGGAACCCACCTTTTGAGGGCGTTCGACGGAGGCGGAGGCAACTGCGATTAAACGGAGGTCACGGAGGACAACCTTTCGTCAGATGAGTTTCTTCTCGTCTCTTCGATTCTATCCTTTGTATGTTAGGGTTTGATTCAGAATTTTGAGTGTTTTTGGGTTTTTTCCGGTCGGTCCTCTCTTTAGCGGTTCTGATCCTCTTATATAGGCTCTGAGTAGAGATTTGTGTTAAAGGGATTCGATTTTAAATGCCTTGAATGCTGATTTTCAATTGGTTTAAGGTTTTGAATGTCTGATTATATCTTTCCATTTTGGTACAAACGAATTCAAAACCTTCCTTTTCTGCTCCGATCTTCGTTAAATTCGTTTGTCCAGGTTCAATGATTCTGAGGTTTGGATAGGATCTTTTGGATCCTTGTGTGGAATATTCTTGGTTAGTTGCTAACTCGCGTTTTGGGACTTTGCAGGTGTAGATAGCGGCGATCTTGGGCCATGGAAGAATTTAGAAGCCCAAAAAGGGGGGAGGCTCGTGTTTGAGGTGTTGATGACTATAAGAGTTAATGACTTCCCAATTCAAACTTTTTTCGTGAATACCTCGTCTTTGTCCAAAATATTCATAATTGGATGCTATTAACTTCCTTTCCTTTTGTTGACTTGTGCAGCTATTAGCTGGTTTGAGGATGCGCAAACCGAGTTTCATCTTCATGAAACACTTTCTTTTCTGCTATCTGATTCCGTTAGGAAACTCTCTTGATGAGTTTCAGACTTAGCTTCTGAACCACATTGACATTTCCTTCTTCTTCTTTCAGGAACAAACTTAAGTTCGGAGGCTGCCGGTTTTATGTCGTTTGCCGAGAAAGGTTTGGTGCGATTATGATGATGATGACTTAATCATCTGAACCAAAGCTCTGTGAGATTAGTGTTGCCTTTGAATAATAATGGTTGCCTTATGCGGAAACTGTCTGAAACTAGTTGTTTTTCTTGTCCCGAGTTCGATTTCGTCGATGTTCGGTAAGGAGTCGGCGCCAGCTTTGGTTGTTGCCCTCCCGGCCACTCGTATTCTGTCCTATGATGAGTTTTCTGAGGGCTGAACTTAAATCACCTCCTCTCCTTCTTAGATTTACTCTGTTGTGGTCATCATTACGCAATTGCGGTTGCAATTGATGATTGTGATACCGGCGGCTGGGACTGAGCTAGCAGCTTCTTAGGATCATAATTCTGATGGTTTAGGAAGCAGACTCATCTGAACACATTGGAAGTAAACAAATCTTTGATCGTTTTACACTTTGACTCGTTGATTTAGATTTTTAAGTGAAACAATGCTTTAACCTTCAATTGTTGTTGCTCTGACAGGTTTAGAAGTTGCGAGGGTAGGCGAGACATTATCACAACAGAAATTCTGAAGCTTGCGATTGTGAATGAGTAGCAGCAGGGGCGTTCTTATGCTGTCAAGAGATGCATCGACAGAGCTAGAAATTGCTGCTGCCTTTGAATACCATCGGTGCCTCCCTTCAATCTCTTTCAAATTATTCTTGTTGACCGTTAAACGCTTTGATTATTGGTTGAGATTGTTGCAGGTTCAAAGTAACCGTAAATTTCTGATAGGCGTGGTACGCAGCAAATGGTTATGCAGTGGGTGACAAAGTGACCTAACTCGGTTGCTGCTATGTAAGTGAGTTTCCAATTTGATGCGATTTGTTGGAACCAAGCTTTATGGTACTTGGAGGCGTATGTCCTTAACCATGTATTTGGTTTTGTCTTTGCTACTGTCTTGTATTTGGAATGGTTCATCAGCGCCTTAATGTGCACTTATTCCTCTCCTGTCTTCAATGGCATTTGATTACTGATTTTTATCTGCAGAATTTCATTTGCTCAGGGGATTGGATGAAGACCTTGAGTTGGAAGTTCACCGGTGTTACATTGAAGGTCCAGCGCGGTGCTTAGTTCTAAAAGTTGAAGCTGGCAAACCTTCCAATGCTTTGCCATCAAAGCTCGCCTGATTTTCGCCTTAAGTGACTTTCAGATGTAGCTGGATCTTTCATATCCATTTCTTCGCCACTAGGATCAACATCAGCGCGGGGTTTGTCGTCAACCGTATTGGTCTATTGGAAGATATTTCCTGGTTTGGTTGTGCTAATGTGAAGATGTTCTACAGTTCATTTTCTGTCGTAGCGGCACTGCAACGACCCTCCGCTAAATGGTAACATTGCCTGCACTCCTTTCATTTTTGAAGTACTGTTGTAATTCTCCATAAGCTTGAATCTGTAATAATAGGAAGCTTCTGATTTTGTAGTTGCAGGCTGCCGGGATGAATTCACGAGGGTTGTGTTCGACATTGGAAGAAACGCATCCTCACTGGTGGTGCAGAGCAGACATTGATGGCGAGACGCAAAAAAACGTGACAGTGGTCTCCCAAAGTACAGTCATAACATCTCTGGCAGACACCACCTTCAGTTAGGGCCTATTATGGGATTTAGACATTCAATGGCAATGTTTCGCCGACCTTTTCGTTGTAGAATTCCCAATATTTTGTAGATTGATGTAAAGACATCATTAACTTTCCAGTAGTAAACGTTAATAATAAGTTATCCTCTTGAACTTGGTTTTAAGAAAATTGTATTCCTATAACTTGCACTTTGCAAATTGGAAGTACTGAGTACGATTTGGAAATAGCGAACGCAATATCATCTTACGATAACATGGATGAATTTCTTGCTTCATAATCATTAACAAAATCGCCTCCAAGATCCCGTTCCACCGTTGATAGGATTTGTTTGAGAGAAAAGGCAAGCTTTTAGATATTAGTTTCCTAATGGTTTAAATTCTTAACTCCTTGCAAAGGGAGTTCCTTAATGCCATACTTAGTCAACACCGCAATAACATTTAAACGAGTTTTCCCCATATTTCTCTTAATAGGTGAATGCTATCATTCAGTGCAGCCTCATCATCACCTATACTTTTTAACAAAAGTAATGTACCATTGACCATGCCAATGTTTTTGATAAGTGAACTTCAGTTGAAACCTCTCTAACAGATAACTAATCCAATCTCAAATTGAATGCCTTGGTGAGCTCTGCAACATATGTTATCACGAAAATTAGAAAGCCCAATCTCCTTGCTCGAACTGAAATAGTTATTTCTGCACTAATTGGTTAGTCACATAAATATTAAATATTAAAATAAAGTCAAATAATAACTAGAAAAACGCAAGAAGAGGTGAAATCTTACGGTAAAAAATTAGGGTGCAACACCCGTGTGGTATCCAGACCCCGGCTAACACCGGTTTATTTCTTTAGCCCGTGTGGTATTCAGACCCCGGCTAACACCGGTTTATTTCTTTAGCCCGTGTGGTATCCAGACCCCGGCTAACACCGGTTTATTTCTTTAGCCCGTGTGGTATCCAGACCCCGGCTAACACCAGTTTATTTCTTTAGCCCGTGTGGTATCCAAACCCCGGCTAACACCGGTTTATTTCTTTAGCCTGTGTGGTATCCAAACCCCGAAAAACACTGGTTTATTTCTTTAGCCCGTGTGGTATCCAGACCCAGGCTAACACCGATTTATTTCCTTAGTCTGTGTGGTATCCAGACCCTGGCTAACACCGGTTTATTTCTTTAACCCGTGTGGTATCCAGACCTCGGCTAACACCGGTTTATTTCTTTAGCCCATGTGGTATCCAGACCTCGGCTAACACCGGTTTATTTCTTTAGCCCGTGTGGTATCCAGACCTCGGCTAACACCGGTTTATTTCTTTAGCCCGTGTGGTATTCAGACCCCGGCTAACACCGGTTTATTTCTTTAGCCCGTGTGGTATCCAGACCCCGGCTAACACCGGTTTATTTCTTTAGCCCGTGTGGTATCCAGACCCCGGCTAACACCGGTTTATTTCTTTAGCCCGTGTGGTATCCAAACCCCGGCTAACACCGGTTTATTTCTTTAGCCTGTGTGGTATCCAAACCCCGAAAAACACTGGTTTATTTCTTTAGACCGTGTGGTATCCAGACCCCGGCTAACACCGATTTATTTCTTTAGCCTGCGTGGTATCCAGAACCCGGCTAACACCGGTTTATTTCTTTAGCCTGCGTGGTATCCAGAACCCGGCTAACACCGGTTTATTTCTTTAGCCCGTGTGGTATCCAGACCCCATCTAACACCGGTTTATTTCTTTAGCCTGTGTGGTATCTAGACCCCAGCTAACACCGGTTTATTTCTTTACCCCGTGTGGTATCCAGACCCCAGCTAACACCGGTTTATTTCTTTAGCCCGTGTGGTATCCAGACCCCGGCTAACACCGGTTTATTTCTTTAGCCCGTGTGGTATCTAGACCCCGGCTAACACCAGTTTATTTCTTTAGCCCGTGTGGTATCCAGACCCTGGCTAACACCGATGTATTTCTTTAGCCCGTGTGGTATCCAGACCCCGACTAACACTGGTTTATTTCTTTAGCCCGTGTGATATCCAGACCCCGGCTAACACCGGTTTATTTCTTTAGCCCGTGTGGTATCCAGACCCCTGCTAACACCAGTTTATTTCTTTAGCCCGTGTGGTATCCAGACCCCGGCTAACACCAGTTTATTTCTTTAGCCCGTGTGGTATCCAGACCCCGGCTAACACCGGTTTATTTCTTTAGCCCGTGTGGTATCCAGACCCCGGATAACATCGATTTATTTTCATTAGCCTGTAAGGTATCCAGACCCCGGATGTTGTTGGTTTATTGAGCCTGTGTGGTATAAAGACCCCGGTTCACACTGGTCTATTTTCATTAGCCTGTGTGGTATCCATACCCCGACTGATGTTGGTTTATGGAGCCTGTGAGGTGTCCAGACCCCGGCAAATATCGGTTTTTCTTGAGCCCGTGCGGTATCTAGACCCTGGCAAATATCGATTTTTCTTGAGCCCATGCGGTATCCAGACCCCGATAAATATTGGTGTTTTTCTTGAGCCTGTGTGGTATCCAGACCTCCAGCAAGATCATTGACATATGTGTTTATCATATAATTTTTTTGCCAACAATGTTTACTATTTCGAGTTCATTATTTCCCAAGCGAATTTCTTCTTTCAGATTGTGAATCGATGGATTCTCTTCTCAACTTCGTGTTGAGCCGGCCTTCGGGTTCGATGCCTGTTTGTTTAACAGATGCCTGACGGCGAAGTCAGATGTTCTTCTCAACTTTGGGTTGAGCCGGCCTTCGGGTTTGATGCCTGTTTGTTTAACAGATGCCTGACGGAAAAGTCAGATGTTCTTCTCAACTTTGGGATGAGCCAGCCTTCGGGTTCGATGCCTGTTTGTTTAATAGATGCCTGGAGGCGAAGTCAGATGTTTCTTCTCAACTTTGTGTTGAGTCGGCCTTCGGGTTCGATGCCTGTTTGTTTAACAGACGCCTGACGGCAAGATCAAATATTCTTATCGACTTAGTGTCATTGCATGCGTGTTAGCAGATGTTTCTTTCGACTACGTGTCAATGCTTTCTAATTGGTAATGAGTCAACTCATTGTCCCTGCAGTTGTCAGTTACGGTTTCTTCAGTGATTCTACTTCCATTTCGGTGGATCGGTTTTATAGTTCTGTTTTGCGGTTGGAAAATTTCCGAGTTCTTTTGTATTCAATCACCTTTTCCCTCGAATGTTTGAAAGCGGTTGCTCTTCATCTCTTCAGGTCCAAGCTGTTTGAATAGGGGCAGTTGTTGCACCCCAAAATTTGCCCACCTTTTTCAAACCTTAATTGGATTTTGCTTTGCGTTCATTTGCATCATCATTGGGTTGTAATTCGTGACCATACCTTGCATGGGCTCAGAAGTTTCAATAAGTCAAGAAATCAGGGCATATCGAGCATGCGGGTTTACAAAGTAAGGATTGAGTCGTTTCTTTGTTTCCTATTCTGAATTAGAGTAATTGCCCATCATGGGCTACATGGAAGAAAAAGTTCATTATCTAAGGTTTGGTTCAAGTTGGGAAATTTACTCATGTATATTTCTTCAAGGAGATGTTATTTGAAAAAATATTAGGATATTCAAAATTAATATTCCTAAGGAACATGAAGTGCAAGGACTAATTCAAGATTTTTCCCATCCAACTTTGTTTCCAACTCTATGTTCAAGTGTAGTTTAAAAATCACAAATTTATAATTCAAGACTTCGTCCCTTTCAAATTCAATGGCATAAGGGAGAATCATCATATTACAAAGAGAAATTTCATGATATTACAAGAATGTCACATATGTCACAAAGTTTCTAATTAACTTCATGCCATGGAACCCTTCATGCCCCCATCAAGTCCACATGTTCTTCATTATGCCTACAAACATCCAAGGAAGATAATTAAGATTCAACTTAACATTGGAACATTTCAAGACACTGCATGATTAATCATGGGAAATTTGAATGTGACCCAAAATAGTCTCATGCAAGAAGTGACAATTTGTATCATATCACAAAACCATTTCATGTCACAAAACCAAAGGAATAAACTTATGATGATGCATTTACATATCAAATATCAGAATTTTAAAATTCTATCCAAAGGTAGTAGCATTAACCACAAGGGTAGTCCAAGCATAAGCCAACAAAGGGGTACAAGGTTTGAGGGCAATGTAAAGTGCTGCAAAAAAAAAAGACACCATAGAACAGTGCAAAAAAATACAGCAAAGCATACATGAAAATGGAAAGGGAGAGAGTGACATCAAGAAAGTTGCCTTGGACATTTCTAAGCAAAATTTTGAAGTCTTGAAGGGAGATCAAACCCTAGTGTGCTGAGATAAGAGAGGAGAGGGGGTTGCAAACAAATCATTAACTAGACATTGACATAAAGAGATAGAGAAACCCTAGAAAACCAGAAAATAGAGAGAAAGAAAACCAGAAAAGTCAAGAGAGTTACATAGAAACACAAGAGAACCATTGAGAAGAAGCACCTTCAAAACATAGAGTGAAGAGTGAAGAGAACACTCAACCAAAATTAGTGGAGGCTTTGCAAGAAGGATAACAACTCTTGGGTATCCATTTCTTCAAACTTTTCTCTCTTTATATTTTGCATTTGTCATTTATTATCTCTGTTGAGTGTTTTTATGCTGTGTACCTTGTGTAAAGTCCCAAGAGGGACCAAGAAACCATTGTAAGAACCACAAGAAAGAAAGAGAACAAAGGAAAATTTTCAGTTTTTTTCACCCAGCAGCGCTGACATGGGCGGCCGTGTCAGCTCCCTGTTTGCCTCCAAAAATCAGTGTTCTGGGCATTTCTTGACACAGGTCGTGTCAGCTGACACGGGCGACCGTGTCAGCCCCCTGTTTACTTCAGAAAATCATTGATGTGCGTACTTTTTGACACGGGTCGTGTCAGCTAACACGGCCGGCCGTGTCAGGCCCCTGTTTTCACGTTTTTTTTTGTTGCTATTTTACCTTAAAAAAAATTTGTGTGTTTTGATTCAAGCCGACTAACTTGTTGTGTTTGCATGGCCTTTGTATGTGGATATTTTATTGTTGGTCATTTTTGACCTTTGGTTCCAAAAAACCATTTTTAAGAAAACAAACTCTCGATTCTCATTGAGCCATTTTTGACCTTGTAAGTCGATTGCCTTGTGCATCACCATCAACCTTGTTCGCATCACCTCAAACTTTTTTTAAGTGATCAAACCCTTGATCCAATGTCAAGCGGATTTTCTCAAACAATTGTTAAACCAATTCAACATCTTTAATAAAAGGATAAAGTCCTCTTTGTATTGAACTAAAGAGAGAGAGGATTGAGTGTAGACTTCTTCCTCTCCGAGTGTCAGGATACTCACTGTAGAGTGTATGATCTCGATACTTGTCTTTCAATATGAAGACACTTGTATTCATTCTACTTTCTCACCTAAAACCTCGGTCTTGTACCAAATGCCTTTTCAAACTCTTTTTCACAACAAAAACTTGAATGGTCGTGGAGTGGTTGGGCGTAGGCCTTCTCCTATCCCGAGTACTTGACATTACTGTAGGGTTTACTGTCGCAAAGTACTTACCATTCAAAACCAAAAAAAAATATTTAATAAGAGAATGAAGTTCTCTTTGTATTGAACTAAAGAAAGGGGATTGAGTGTAGACTTCTTCCTCTCCGAGTGTCAGGATACTCACTGTAGAGTGTGTGGTCTCGATACTCGTCTTTCAATACAAAGACGCTTGTATTCGCCACACCATTTTCATAACAAAAACTTTGAGATAAAGAATTGGGTACTACCCGCAAGGGGTTACTATCCGAGGACCTATTTCGCCCCTTAAAAAAATAATTCCTACAAATCAAATGTGACATCTTGCCTCGCGTGGCGAAAACTAATCTTTCAAAAAGGATATGTTACGTCCGTTCTACCGCAAACAGGTAACGCCTAAGTCTCCAATGGTCGAGCAATAATACACCTAAACTGCTAGAATGTGCGCCATAACATCATCCATGAAAACATTAGTTAACCGTATGTCAAACTATGTTTGCTCTGATTTCTCATACCAGATGAGGATACGTAGGCACAAGACGGCGATGTCTTGGCGAGCAACCTTCCCCTCATCACCCGTAGTTTCTCGAACTATGTTTGCTCTGATTGCTCATGCCAGATGAGAATACGTAGGCACAAGACGATGATGTCTTGGCGAGCACAATCCCCCCTATCACCCATAGTTTCCCGAACTACGTCGACTCTGACTTTCTCATGTCTGTTGAGAATACGTAGGCCTAGGACTGCAAAATCCTATCGAGTCATTTCTTTCCCCCTTACCTCTCCTTTCCCAGTTTCTAACCTTTCTCTTTATCCCTTGGAACACTTATTTAGCAATATATTTTAGCAAATACCTTCACACATAGACAAACAAATGGTTCCCATTGAGTATGATGGATGCGAGGGTTGTTAATACCTTCCCTTCATATAACCGGCTTCCGAACCCGTCCTTTGGTCGCGAGACCATCTTATCCATTTTCTTTCTTAGGGTTTTCTCGATATTTTTCCTTCCCCTCATGGGATAAATAAAGTTCGATGGTGACTCTTCTGTCTATCTTTTTTGCCTCCCCGTCGTTGCATTTTTCGAGTAGCGACACTTTCCCTCTAATTCTTATGGTCAAACCACTACCAACCCAAGCATCCAAAACAAAGAATCTTCCTCCAGAAATAACAACATCTTCTTCACCGTCCCAACTCAAGCAGTATGCCAGGAACAATCTTTTCTATTACATGAAAAAAATCATAAGAAATAAATTACTGGATCATAGTCCTTATTTCCCAGATACACCTTTTCTCCTGCCAATTTTAATAAATCCAAATGCTAAATTCACAAAAAACCATTTGTGGTATATTTGGTGTGCCACTTATTTGTACTACATGTCTGTTCTTATTCCCACTGAGGCCATGTATCAACATATAATGGATCCCGAGAAGTACAAGTCTTTGATTTGGACCACTCTTGAATGGTATTCTCCATTACAATGGTGGAGAGATCAATTAAGACCAGTCATAGACGAGGTCAGAGAACGAAGATTACCTTCAGAAGATATTGGAAAACTCAAGTATATTTTCTTTCTACACAGTCCCTATTTGACAGATCCTGTAACTAAGCTGCTCAATTATAAGAGTCATGTTCACCTATGGGAAACATTGATGAATATCCTCCCAGTCTAAAAGTCACAAGGGAATTACTGGAATATGTTAACTACATCAATCTCTATGATCCAAAGAAACTTGATGAAAGTTCAACTTGCATACATCATGAAAAGTTCATAAGACTAGAAGTTGGAGAAAGCTCGACTCAAGCAACACAGCAGACACCAGATTCTCCAATGGAAGATGAATTCTCTGAAGGACAAGTGGAAGAAGTTAATATGAGATTAGCATATCACACCTACATGATGGATGATAGCTGGCAGTGTGAGTCATCTCGCTATGAAGATTGCTTTTCTGATGAAAATTTATCTGATAAAAATATGTCCCCCTCTCATGAACTCATTTGCAAAGACTAAATGGACAAGTGTCCTTCAAAGATCACAAGCATGCTTATGAATAGTAATTTTTTTGTCTTTTTGTGCAATAAGACTACAATAATATAATCCATTATAGATAAGTGTGTCGGACTTTTAAAAAAGGCATTCATATAATATTATAAATGTCATGCTTGTAAGTAGTGTTGCTTTTGTCCTATATTTACCTCCTTGGATATAAAAGGAGGGCTCTTGTAACATATTTTCATCAAGCATTCAAAATAAACTCTCTTGTGTGCTTAAGAACAAAAATGTTTTAAAAATATCTTCTTTCTCCCTCAAAGCTTTAGTTATTGTATTCATCACAATTCTCCCATAGATGCAAGTATGCTCTACACCCGCCTCTAAATGAGGATCTTGTGTATCAGAAAATATCTGACCATTGATTCATACTACGGTCCTTGCTGTTATGAATTTCAGTTTTAATTGTTAGTCCGTGTTATGCCTATGGTTGGCTGTTTGAGGACGATACAGTTAAGGTTGTGTTTCATGGCATGTAAGGCTCTCGGACAGTGTGTTTCCATGTTTAAGTGATTTCTCCCTTACTCACTCTCTTTATTATATTCATACCATATGCACCCCTTCTATTCTGTTAGGCACACCCTTTTTTTCGGAGCTATTTCTCTTTAATGGTGGTGGAAAAATATTCTATAAAATTCAAAATTGTCCTATGATTTTGGAAATATATTTTTGGATGCACTTTGAATTTCACTGAAACACGCCTCAACTGAGTCACCTAATTTTTTTCCTCTAAAATTTAGTTCAGAGATGTATCTCTGTATTCACACTTGACAGATTCTAGATATGTATTTTTGTATTTACATCAAACAATAATATGTGATTTTATTTTGGAGATGCACTATCGAAATTGACGATGTATTATAGTTATACTATCGTATTCAGTTTTAAATAAATTAAACCATATGTTTTCAGAATAATATGAAAATGACATATATAAATTAATAAATCATTGGTACATAATGGTGTCAAAATAAAATACAATCGATAATAGTGTTCATAATACAAATATTATATACTACTCTATATGATGGATTTAGGCCCCCTATGTTCCTACGTTGTCTCTTATACTATTGTCTCACGTGTCTCACCCATGATGGTATTTAGAACGTCCCTTACCTCATAGTCATCTAGAAATAGTCATCTGTCTATAATCGTCTGCCTAAGCTCCATGATACAGCGACTTCTAGGAAACACAACAATATCATGATCTGCCATAGCCTACATCTCCTAAAGCGTCTCCTGATGAGCTGACTTAGGTGGATCACCTGAAGCATCTTATGCCATATAAGGACGTGACACTCTAAAATACCATTGAATGTAGTTGTGTGCAACACTCTAGTTGGTAAAAGCTATGGTATTAAATGCCTCATCCAGTAACAGATGATGCATATATCTCTATGTATCATTATGGGAGGAGTAGACTCAAAAGGGTATTTGGGATTAAACTGCATATAGTTGATCTATTGTTGTCATACCCCAAATTTGTACTAACTCTGTATATTAACTTCATTTGTGTCTCCATATACTCACCATTATTAAAAAAATTAAAAAAAAAATGTTGCTTCCACTTTCTTTTTCTTATTGTCTAAACTCAAGTTGTTGCAAGGTTGAATCAGGATTGATTTGGGACTATCAGGTCAAGCATGTGTACAATGACGATTAAGGTTCATTTGGTTTTGACCTAATCTTGGTCTGGCAAGAATTTATTTCATGATCAAGGTTAGGGTGTGCATAACTCAAGTGATTTGTGCTTAAGGTTCCAATTAGGCCTTTTATGTCAATTCAAGTCGGTTGGGTATGGATCAAGTTATCAGGTGTTAGATGCCAAATTTCACTTATTTGATCTATCAAAAGTTGGCATCTTTCACTCAATTTCGTCAAGAAAGTGTTGAAAACCACTCTTGTTTTGTTTTGTTTGCAATATATTGTGAAAATCTCTTGGTACCTTTGATTTGTGTGCTATTGTGCAGGAATCAGGCACAAAACAAATGGAAAAGTAAGACACAAGAAATGAGCAAAGGAACCAAGAAAACAAGCAAACAAACAGCAAGCTCGCTAGGCGAAGATGCAGCAAGGAAAGATAGCGAAGCACTCGCTAGGCGAAGGCGCAACGAGTCTCCAGCGAACACTTACAGTAGCAAAATGCCCTCAGCTCGCTAGCAGCTCGCCTAGCGAGCAGGTAGCGAATACGCCCAGAATTGAACAGATCTGAAAGTGCCAAAAGTTCGCGTTCGCCTAGCGAACGTGACAGAACCAAAACGTGTATTTAAGTCATTTTCTTGTATTTTTAGGTCATAACTCCATTTTTGGGGAAAAAACTTCATTTTGTAACATTTTGGAACATCAAAACTTATCTCTCTTCATTTCTTTAGAGAGAGAAACACAAAACCCCAAGGGGGAGGAGGTAAGATCTTCGATCTCTTTTTGGGGTTTGGATTGTAATCTTTTGATACCTTATGTATTTCATCTAATATATGTTTGTGAACTTATTTTGGATTCTCTATTGATTGAATATCTTTGATTATGTATTTGTGGGTCTTGACAAAACCTTTTCACATCTTTGATCTCAAATTTTCTTCTATCAATGAACAAACTTTTGACATGGTTTTGAAGTTGATATTCATTTTATCTTCTATGGTGTTGTGTTGATTAAGTAGCATGGGTAGCATGGGTAGGATCAATATTATATTGTGTGGGTATGTGATAATAGTGATGAAGAATGTTGTTCATAACCATTTGGCGGATTAGATGAGTACATGTAAAAAAGGGTTAAGCATGTGTACGTATTCTGATCGTTGTATTTCATGCAAAATAATTGTTTATCTGATATGGGTTTCATTCTTGTTTACCTGTTAATCGTTGATTTGAATCGTGATAGAGATATACTTTTCGGATCTGGATCTAGGATGATTTCCTATTAGGTCCTAAACGCTAGAGATAGATTTAGGCTTAGCATTTGCGCGAGTATCAGATCTTAATGCTCTGTGTTGTGTTTTTGTTGGGTGAGAGATCACCAATGAGACAACACGGTTGTTCTCTCGATGCCGTGTTAGAGATAAGCTTTTCCGTGAGTGATACGTGATGATATTAGACGAATGATTGCATTGTGTTTAATTTGATCAGAAGAATGCATGTGTTATCAATTGATGAAATCCAATCCCAACAAGGCTCAGTTTATATTTCAGTCTTTATTTTATATTTCATGTTTTTAATTATGGTTTCGTGAACCTTTTAAACCAAATCTTTTGAACAATAAGCTTAGAAATGTAGAGGTCGTTGAATAGCGTTCAGATCGCACTAATTCCTGTGGAGACGACAAAACTGGGTACTTAATATTTTTTTGCTTGCTGCTTTACCGCACCAACAAAATGGCGCCGTTGTCGGGGATTGGTGTTGAGATTTTAAAGTGCATTGCAACGGTTCTATGTTTTTAAGCTTTGTATATTTTATATATATTGTTTCTTTTTATGTTTTTTCTAGTATGTACAGGAATGACGAAAACTCCTTCTAGAGTGGTTGCTATCGGTATAAAAGTACTCAATGAAGCTTCGACCGAGTTTGGATGACGATGATAGTATGAAACAAGTGAATGTTGTCAAGGTACATGTTTTCCTTTGTTTAGAATTTTAGAATGCTTAAGAACTTAAGTCTTTTTGCAAATAAAATTTGTTCTTTTGGCAACTCGCTTGAATGATTGTTTCACTTAGGACCAAAATCCATAATTTGTGAGAAAGCTTCCATTGTTTACTAAATGCTGGATTTCTGATAAACTTTGTTGATTCGTATGATTCATGCTTTATCTTGTTATCATTGTGAATTTTTGGAAGCATTAGAAACAATCAAGGCACTTTTTTGTATTGAGCACAACCATGTCAAAATACAACTTACCCGTGAGTAGAGAAAATTCGTTAACCCCTTTAACCCTAAACAATATGAATCTCATTCTTAATTTTGAGAGATTCTAAAATTTTTCTTGAACCCTTGAATTTGTTTTAATTGTCTTCTTTGCCATAAAATGCTAAGAGCATTCACTTGAGGGTTGAGTAAAAGTTAAGTTGGGGCGAATGAAAAAGGAAGATAGTAGGTTGCTACAACTTTTGAAAAATTCAAGCAAGCACAAAAAAAAAATTGTGTGAATATGAAAAAAGAAAGAAAAAAAAGAGAAGAAAAGAAAAAGAATGCTTGCTTGGAAAAGAAAAATAGTGAAAGATTAAGTTGTGAAATAAGGTTTGTGAAGGTTTGCAACTAAGAAACAAATGGAATGAAGTTGAGGTGTGTAAATAACGTGTTCGGTGAATGTCTCTTTTGCATCGACAATTTCGTTTCAATGGCCTTAGAAATGTCCCTTGTTTGTAAACTCGACCAAGCTACAACCTTAAAGACCTTAGTGATCTTCTTGCTTCCATATTTTCGCTTTTGATTGTTAGATTCTGTATGAATTGAATTGATATTGGCATTGTTTGTTAGTTGAGTGAAATTGTCCCCGCGGTTGCAAACGCGTAATTTCTTCAATCCTCATTCGAAGAGGAGAGTTAGAGTGATTCATTCATGAAAAACATAGTTGTTGATTGATGCATGGCTTTATATTTGTTTTAAGAGTTTAGTTCTTGTGCATTGTTTGATTCTAAACATTTGAAACCATGGCTTGTTTGCATCATTTGTGTTTGAGCCAACTTTATCAATTCTTGGGTGAATCTTAGTCTTGAGCAAATCCTCTTGTTGAAAAATGAGAGACATACTTTGCTTGAGGACAAGCAAAAAGCTAGTTGGGGCGAGTTGTTAGATGCCAAATTTCACTTATTTGATCTATCAAAAGTTGGCATCTTTCACTCAATTTCGTCAAGAAAGTGTTGAAAACCACTCTTATTTTGTTTAGTTTGCAATATATTGTGAAAATCTATTGGTACCTTTGATTTGTATGCTATTATGCAGGAATCAGGTACAAAAAAATGGAAAAGTAAGACACAAGAAATGGGCAAAGGAACCAAGAAAACAAGCAAACAAACAGCAAGCTCGCTAGGCGAAGATGCAGCAAGGAAAGATAGCGAAGCACTCGCTAGGCTAAGGCGCAACGAGTCTCCAGCGAACACTTACAGTAGCAAAATGATGTCAGCTCGCTAGCAGCTCGCCTAGCGAGCAGGTAGCGAACGAGCCCAGAATTGAACAGATCTGAAAGTGCCAAAAGTTCGCGTTCGCTAGTTGTTCACTAGATGTTCGCCTAGCGAACGTGACAAAACCAAAACGTGTATTTAAGTCATTTTCTTGTATTTTTAGGTCATAACTCCATTTTTGGGGGGAAAACTTCATTTTGTAACATTTTGGAACATCAAAACTTATCTCTCTTCATTTCTTTAGAGAGAGAAACACAAAACCCCAAGGGGGAGGAGATAAGATCTTCGATCTCTTGTTGGGGTTTGGATTGTAATCTTTTGATACCTTATGTATTTCATCTAATATATGTTTGTGAACTTAGTTTGGATTCTCTATTGATTGAATATCTTTGATTATGTATTTGTGGGTCTTGACAAAATCTTTTCTCATCTTTGATCTCAAATTTTCTTCTATCAATGAACAAACTTTTGACATGGTTTTGAAGTTGATATTCATTTTATCTTCTATGGTGTTGTGTTGATTAAGTAGCATGGGTAGCATGGGTAGGATCAATATTATATTGTGTGGGTATGTGATAATAGTGATGAAGAATGTTGTTCATAACCATTTGGCGGATTAGATGAGTACATGTAAAAAAAGGGTTAAGCGTGTGTACGTATTCTGATCGTTGTATTTCATGCAAAATAATTGTTTATCTGATATGGGTTTCATTCTTGTTTACCTGTTAATCGTTGATTTGAATCGTGATAGAGATATACTTTTCGGATCTGGATCTAGGATGATTTCCTGTTAGGTCCTAAACGCTAGAGATAGATTTAGGCTTAGCATTTGCGTAGTATCAGATCTTAATGCTCTGTGTTGTGTTTTTGTTGGGTGAGAGATCACCAATGAGACAACACGGTTGTTCTCTCGACGCCGCGTTAGAGATAAGCTTTGCCGTGAGTGATACGTGATGATATTAGACGAATGATTGCATTGTGTTTAATTTGATCAGAAGAATGCATGTGTTATCAATTGATGAAATCCAATCCCAACAAGGCTCAGTTTATATTTCAGTCTTTATTTTATATTTCTTGTTTTTAATTATGGTTCCGTGAACCTTTTAAACCAAATCTTTTGAACAATAAGCTTAGAAATGTAGAGGTCGTTGAACGGCGTTCAGATCGCACTAATCCCTGTGGAGACGATAAAACTGGGTACTTAATATTTTTTTGCTTGCTGCTTTACCGCACCAACATCAGGTTGTGCTGAATTTAGATGTTTCATGATTAAGGATCATCAGAGATCAGTTCATTTTTAGTCAGGGTTTTGGACAGTACATTTCATGTTTTAAGTCATGTTCTTTTGATTTCAAGGCATATTGTTGACTGAGTATTTGGATCATAGTGAAAACTTTGGTTTATCAATGCTCAAGTGGTTAAATTCATGAATTAATTTGTTTCAAGGATCTAATGAATATGAAGATCTAGACTGTTTCATGTTCATTCTCTTAGAACTAATTCAAGATGTTGAAAAACAGTTTCAAGGTTGATCTTGGGTTAAGTCAGGCAAATCATTTATTCAGAGTTTAATTCATTTCTTGGTCACTTATCAAATTAATTCAAGAGTTAGTCAAATTCAAGGATCGATTCATGTCAAGATCAATTGCAAAGTCAAGAAGATTAGTTCACAAAAAACTTGGAAGTACAAGTACATGCTAGTTTTAAGTCCATTCCACTTCAAAAACCCATTATCATTCAAGATCTATATTACACATTTTAATTGCAACAAAAAGACCCATGTTATCTTTTTTTATAAAAAAAAGTCCACATTCATACCAAAGAAGAGTATACAAAAGTTCATGAGAAAAATCAAAGCCCATTTATATAATACAGCTAGGTTAATCCACATTCATACCTGAGTTAGGTTAGTTCATGAGAATATACACTCATGAGAAAGCATACTACAACTAACCTAGCTGAATATAACCTTGTTTCAAAATAAGGTTTCAAAATAACTCAATTAGGTTAGTTGAGCATAGGACTGAATATACACTCAGCTAGGTTTCAAAATAACCTTGTTTCAATTAGATTAGTCCACACTCATGAGGGTTAGTCCACATTCAGCTAGGTTAGTTCATGAGAATATACACTCATGAGAAAAATCAAAGCCCATCATCATGGCTATCCTACGTGATGATCTTCAGTCCTATGCTCAGCTAACTCAGAATATACACTCAGGTTGCTATAGGAATTGTACTAATGATAGCCATGATGATGGTTCAGAAGTCAACAGACTTTTTGAAAAGGCATTCACTGCTTCCCTATAACATTTGGTTTTTCTAAAATTGAGGATTTTCAGGGTAAAGATTTAAAGATTTCCTCTTCTATTATCCCTAACTTTTGCCTGAACTGTTTCTTGCGAAGATTACAGACAGCGGGATGCCCCAGTTTTGCCTAAGTCTCCTTCATAGGTTTTGACTTAGCGGGCTTTTCTTTTCTTGAAAGAAAGAGAGTGACTGTCAGGCTTTAATGATTACGGTGAACCATCATCAGCTTTTGACGTGAAAAACATCTTCGACACTTGTTTGTAGTGGGCGAAGGAAAATAAATTATGGTTGCGACCTTTATATGAAAGGTGTCTCGCATGAACATACAACCGAGTTAACTGACAACTACCCACCCCAAGGTTAAGATTGAGGGTTTTTATAAAGAAAGAAACTCCAACTTCTAGGCTCGAAGGGGTTAACAAGGGATTATCTTCCTTATTACTCCAGTGTTTGGGAGTTGAAACAATGCCTTACATCGTCAACAAAGTTTGAATAAAGCATACTGACAACAGTTATGGGTATAACGTTTTCATCATCCTCCCTCAAATATTTACATAATCAAAAGTCTGGACAATAAATAAATATTTGAAAGATAAAGTATAAAAGTGAGAATAATAGACAAAATGAATTGAAATCAAAAGTCGCAATCTCATTTCATTGGTATGAAAGTACAAACATAATTTGAAGGCAAACATCTTAAACAAAATGAAGGAAAGTACAAACAACGAGAAACAAAAGTCCTAGTGACTAAATCAGGACAAGGATGAGTCGTCTTGTCTGAAACACTGGCGTTTAGGAAGACAGCCTGCTGAAGTCAGTCTGAAGCTTCACTTTTGATGCACTGGAAAGGGATTGCTCTGGACATTCGAATGACTATCCTTAAAATCAAGGATTCCAGTTCTAATCAACTCACACACTCTGGCTTTCAGTACATAACAATGTTCCAAGTCGTGGCCTGGGGCACCCTCGTGAAAAGCACAATGGAGATCAGCCCTAAATCCACTGGAGGAGGGTTAGGAGGAGGTTGCAAAGCCTTTGTAGCGATCAACCCTTGTTGAACCAAATCAGGATAAAGCTTTGTGTACGTCATGGGAATAGGATCAAATTGATTCCTATTTCGATATTGGTTCTGTCCAACAGTTGGATGTTAAGGAATCTGAGCTGGTCGTGGAGCAGTGACAGCTGCAATAGTAGGGGTAACGACAACAATAGAAGAGTGATTATACCTTGGTTGGGGACGAGGATTTCTCACTTCAGCCATGATAGTGTTGGTTTGATCTTCTTTATTCTTATGAAAGTCCCTAAAGGATTTCTTCGCACCACTAGAAGATGCAGCGGCTTTGGATACCTTACCATTTTTCAGTCCTTCTTCTAACCTCTGGCCAATAGTCACCAGATCTGTAAAGCTTGAAGATACACTTCCAATCATCTTTTACCAATAGAAAGGGTACAAAGTATCCATGAACATTCCAGTTAGCTCCTTCTCTTCTAGAGGGTGTTGCACTCCAAAATTTGCCCAACCTTTTCTTTACCTGGACATGTTTCATTGCATTCATCATAGCATTAGCATATGCATTGCATTGTCATTTGTGCAGGGGATCAAAAGATGTGCCCAGTAGGAGGAGGCTACCAAAGGTTTTGAGGCTAATCAAGAAGCTTTATTCAAGCTATCATTCTCATCAAGTCTATCAAAAGAAGTCAAAGACCCTTGGAGAAGGGGGTGGATACAAGTGTGCATATCTCCTAACTAGAAGGTCGTGGGAGATTATCAAATGATTTTGAATCCGTGGATGTGGGTGTAAATCATTAAGAAAGCTCATTGGATGCCTTGAGAGTCATTATGGATTTTGGACAAGCCATTATGCAAAGTACAAGAGGCCACAACCAAATGTGGTACAATTAAGGTTTCACCTGGTCAACCCTCAATCAACTGTGAAATTGGAGGAGATTAAGACTCAATTCCAAGCAACTATGATCATGGAATGTTATGTTGATACATGTCATATATAATTTCAATATCAATTCATCAAGAATCAAGAGTGTAAGAAGTTACTAAGCTAGGGTTTCTAAGCTTGACAGTGTAAAATCCCCTATTATAGTGCCTAACTTCAAGACCACATAACTCAAGATACAAGTTTCATCTAATCTTGACTCCAACATGATACTTGTAGAGCATGTTCTTAGATTTCTTTTAAGTACTAGAAGTCTTTCATTGGATTTTTAGAACTCAAGTTATGAAGCAGACAAGTTACAGGTCATCAGATGAATGTGATTTTGGTCCATGAAAGTCAACCAACTTCCAAGACATTTTTGACCTAGAAGGGTGTCTCTCCTCATCTTGACCCAAACATGAAAGTTCTACATTATCATCTTAGATTTCCAAATAGTACTATAAGTCTTTCATATGATTTGTGAAGCTCAAGATATGAAGCTTGCAAGGCAGGGGTATTTTGGGAAACTTTGATTATAGGTCACTTTTCATTATAGGTCAATTTCACCACTTTGTAAATCTCAAATGAAGATCTTACCAACATCAAAGTTGCTCCAAATGGGGTCATTTGCTCAATAAAACATCAAGGAACCATTGATTTAGCATGGATTGAAAAGGTGATGAGGAAATTTCCATGAGGGAAGGCTTTAAAAGGCATTAAGAGCCAAAAATCAAATCAATTCATAATGAATCAACTTTATGCAAATTTGTGCATATTTTGAGTGCATTACATATTCTAAACACAATGGTATTTTTGGATTTGCAAATTGAGGTTCAAAATTATGGCATTGTACATGTTTCTTCATCTTGAAGTAACATAATCAAAATCAACCATTGATCTCATTTCAAGGGAGAAGCCTCCACCATTGGATTCAATGTGACATATGCAAGTTATCAGAAGCAATTCCAAGGGATGAACAACTCTATTATCGTGCACTACATGAAGCTCCAAGTGAAGAAAATTTGAAACTCAATTGGGCTGATTCAGGCTTCCATTTGGCTTTTTATCCATCCCAACACATTCTATATAAGTTCATGATCATGTACAACCAAAAGAGAGAGGTTTTTGAGCCAAATTCAGTTACAAAATAGTTGGAGCAGTTGGAAGAAAAGTGAGATTCGAGTTTGCACATTCTTGGGGATTCAAGCAAAATTGTTGATCATAACAGTTCTAGGAGGATTCGTTGAGTGTTTCTGGATCAAAAGCATCAAGAATCATCACCTTTTGAAGGCTCAGTGGAAGTTCTCCACTAGGTATTTACTTTTCAACTTTCCTCACGATCCATGATGAATTAACATTCCATTTTCATGTGGTTAGGATCCTTGTATTCCTTGGGCTGATTTTGGATAGGTTTTAGGTTCAATTGCCACAATTCTTGACATGACATGAAATCTTGATAGCTTCGGTTTAGCTTAATCATAGGTTAAAAATGAAATTGAAATATGCCATGATGATCTATGTAGCAAAACGAGTGGAATGGTGTGTTAAATTTTGAGTTTTGAGAATTTTTGTGAACTGCTACAGTTCTCCTTCACTGGAGAAGACGACCGGAGCGTGGTGGCTCCGACGTCTGCAATTTCCCCCCCACCTGAATGTTTAAATCCCAGCTTGAATGATAGCTGTTAGATCTTGATAGAATACTTGACTCTCCCTTCATCCCACGACCACGATTCACTCTTATTTTGTATTAAAATTCTAAAGCTTACGTGTCATCATGCTAACCACTAGATCCATTGACTTGGGGTTGATCACACGACCATGTTTTAATCTTAGATGGTTGACCATAATAAACGAAACGCAGAGTTTCATTTAGTGAAACTCTGAATTGGATTGGGCTGAGTTACTTTCCACACCCCCCTCACCACCTGGCCCAAGGATTACATGTGAAACCATTACTAAACACACCACACATTTTCCATTTAATTTCTTTTTCTCTATTTTTTCATTTTAATTGTTGTTTGCATTTTAATCCATTAAAAATACTTTTATGCATCTTAAAATCATGAAAAAATATGTTCTACATACTTTAACATGTAATTGAATTTTCCATATTTTTTAATTGCATTTTCCATTTCTTTTCCATTTAATATTGCATTTTCATTTAATATGCTTTTGTAAAATGTGAAAATGACATGTTCTCGTCTTGATTTTCTTTATTAATCAAAACTACAAATAAATGCATGAAATTTCTTGAGCTTAATCTTGACACATTAATTGGCATTGTGGTATTTTTCTTGTGAATTTTAGATACCATTTGGATGAGTTTTGGTTTAGGCCTTTAGGGACCTTTCCCTTTGCCTAGTTTTTAGGACACCCTCTTAACTTTGCCTTCTATTGGCATGCCTAGACTTATAGTTTTTCTCCCATCTTTGGACCCCTGGTCCCTAAGACCAGAGGGGTCCCCTATAAATTTTCCTAGATTTTTTAGGTTCATTTCACTATTTTTGGTAGATTTTACATTTTGACCTATCTTTGTGTGATTCCAACCATACCTTTGACCTAGTTTGCATTTTGTGTGCTCTTTTTGCAATACTTATGCATCCAACTCTTCCATATCCATATCCTATGCATCTTAAGGCACTTATATGTTCCTTTTCAAGTCTTAATCATACTCCTAACTAGTTTCTAACCTAGGCTTCTTTTAGGACCTTTTCCATTAGTCTTTTCAAGTCCTATGATATTTGGATCCTTCTTCTGAGAGCCTAATTCCTCCTGTGGAGGAATTATGTGCATTCCATAAAGAAGTTGAACCATTGAGGACTTTTAATGTGATGAGATTGGTTGAGTGCCATAGTAAGTTCCTGTGGACCTTACTTTGCTTCCCATCCTCATCCTCCTCTCTTCTTTCCAAGTCCTACAATCTTAGGATCCTTCTTGTGAGAGCCTGATTCCTCCTGTGGAGGAATTCTGTGCATTCCATCAGGAGTTGAGCCTTTGAGGACTCAAGTACTTTGTACACACCTTCTCCTTTCCTGTCCTACATTCTTGTGATCCTTCTCGTGAGAGCCTAATTCCTCCACAGGAGGAATTCTGTGCATTCCACAAGAAGTTTGAGCCTTTGATGGACTCTTGTGTTGATACACATTGAACATGGTGAGTTCCCTGGATTTACACTGTGATTCTCCTCATTACTTCCTTTTGTCCTATGACATATGGATCTTTCTTGTGAGAGCCTAGTTCTTCATGTGGAAGAACTCTGTACATTCCATGAGAGGTAGATCCTGTGAGGGTTATTCTTATGTGATGAACTGGGTTGAGTGCCATAGTAAGTTCCTGTGGATCTTACTTTGCTTCCCATCATCATTCTCTTCATTCCTCTCATATCTGTCCACCATTCTTAGGATCCCTCTTGTGAGAGCCTAATTCCTCCTGTGGAGGGATTTTATGCATTCCACAAGAAGTTTGAGCCTTTGATGGACTCCTGTGTTGATACACATTGAACTTAGTGAGTGGTTTGTCACTTTGGTTCCCCTCATCTTGTTTGTCCTTTCATCCTCATGATTGTGTGATGTTGTGCATCAGAAGTAGGATAGGCTTGATAGTTTTCTCTGTGCATTTCCATGTTTGCATCTAAAGGTTGAGGTTGCCTCCCTTTGCTTGGATGTTGTTTTCCTTTCATGCTTGATATGTTTGCATTTAAAGGTTGATGTGTCCTCCCTTTGCTTGTTTTGTTTCATTGCATGTGCATCCAGTCATTTGTATTTTATCTGTGTAATGCTTGATAGCTTTCTTTTGTTTCCCTCTAACATGTTCCCTTAGGGCTCTCACTTCCTTGTTTAAGGACAGTGATGATAGACACTAGGATCTAATCCTTTGCATGATAACAAATATGATAGAATTCCTCTTTCTAAACTCAACCTTAGGACCATCTTGCATGAAAACATTATGGTTTTGGTTAGTTCCCCCTTAGAGTCCTTTCTCTCTTCTCATCTTCAAACAATAACAAAACACTTAATAAAGGCTAATGAGTATTGTACGTTATGAGCCTTAAGCTACTTGGGAAATCATGATTGGGTGGCTGCCTCTCAATTATTTAGAGTGTCATCGTATGTCCTTAGGATGATATGCGACGCATTCGCTCCTAAGTCATAGTCTCTAGCGCAATATCAATTACAAATATTCATCCAAACACACTTCTCCCTTAAAAGACAAAAAACAAACATCAAACTTCTTTTTCCCTTTGGGGCCCTCTAATCAAGAAAATATTTTCAGATAAAAGAGTGTTGTTAACTCTTAGTTCTACTGCAAACGGTAACGCCTAAGTCTCCAACGAACGAGCTGCATACACCAAACTGCTAGAACTACCTGTTAACCTTACTAGGGTAAAAAATAGACGAACAAACTCGTGTTCCCTTTTAGCCCGAACTACGTTCACTCTGATCTCTCATACCTGTTAAGAGTATGTAGGCACAAGACGTGATGTCTTGGCGAGCATCCTTTCCCCCCTTTCCCCCGTAGTTAGCCGAACTACGTTGACTCTGACTTTCCCATTGCACGAGGGAATACGTAGGCCCAGAGTAGCGACGCTCTGTCGAGTCCTTTTTCTTTTCTTTTGTCCCAGACCATTAGTTAGATAGATAAACAACCCTTTTGATAACAAAACAAGCGTGGATCCTGTTGAGTACAACGGACGTGAGGGGTGCTAATACCTTCCCCTTGCGTAACCGACTCCCGAACCCGAGATTTGGTTGCGATGACCGATCTTATCCCTTTTCGCTAGGTTTTTCCTGATCATTTCCTTTCCCTAATTTGGGATAAATAACGATAGGTGGCGACTCTTTTGTCATTGCCGGCACCTTTTTTCGCAGTAGCGACAGAGGGGTTCAACCTGGGAAGCCAACTCTCTCTATCGCTGGGCATACTCTTTGAATGACTCTTTCTCATTCTGAGACATATCTTGAAGTTGACGACAATCAAGAGCCATGTCTAGATTGTATTTGTACTACTTCATAAAAGCGTTGGCGAAATCCTGGAAGTAGTGGATACTGTTATGCTCCAAGTTCATATACCATTTAAGAGAAGCACCACTCAAGCTTTCCTAAAAGCAATGGATGAGCAGCTTCTGATTGTTGGTGTAGGCTGCCATCCTTCGGAAGTACATGACTAGATGGGCTCTTGGACATGAGTGACCCTTATATTTCATAAACTCAGGAATCTTAAACTTAACAGGCATAACGAGGCCAGAAACTAAGCACATGTTGTCTGCATCAACGTTGAAGAATTCAGTACCCTCGACAGCTTTGAGTCTCTTGTCTATGTTCTGAAACTGTTCACGGACAATCTTAGGCTCAACAAAATCTTCATGGTCTTCCCCTTGAGCATTGGCAGCATTGTAGTCAAAGAAAGGAGTCTCAAAGAGAGCTCGACCATTCTGGGCAACAGTGTGGACCACAGGTCTGGGCTCAGCAAAGACGAGAGCTTGAAAAACTAGTCAGACAGTCTAAACAATCATAGTAGTAGATACACGAGGTGAAGAGTAGTTGGGAGGTAAACCAAACTCTGGCCAAGTTGAAGGCGGTATTTGAACAGGAGCAGGATCAACACTTGAAACTTCTTGAACGACGGTCCTTTGAGATTCTCCTCTGGCCATCAGGACTTGAAGCATCCCGGTGAGCTTAGTCACGCCTAATTTCAATTCATCGATCTCCACTCGGATTTCTGTGTTATGTACTTCTTGTTCTAACATCTTGCATCTATAGTTAGCTCTAATCCGACATCGGTGTTGAGGAATCAGCTTGATGACTCAAAGGCACACTGGAAGATGAAGACAGCTGGAGATGAGCGACTGGACCAACAGAGGCATGCAATGAACCATGCAAAGATGCAAATGTAATACAAAGCTATGCAAGGCAAGATGCAAAAACACACATAACATGATCAAAGTTTTAAGATCACAACATGAGGTTTGGGTAAAGAACCAACCACAAGATGTGTACTAGGGATAAAGCACCTGTACAAAGGGTTCTAAAAAGTTCCCAGAGTCATAATAAATCCTTCGGATATTGCCAACTAACGCAACTACTTATGTGAGTCAACAATATTCTCAAGATAAACTCGTCTGAGTGTAGCATCACGTGACAACTATTGAGGGACTACTCCCTAACAATTTCCGCGCTACGTCCTAAAAGGCCAAGTGGGGTAAAAGTGTTACTAAAGGTCTTCAGCTTCGCAGACTCATATTAAAATAATTAGTGAATACACGACTACTCATGCATTACTAACCATCTCAAAGAGTCTCTACTGAGCGTGATTACATCATATATCAGACATATTGGGACTACTCCCAATAGCCCAACTATTGATCATATCACAATCCTATCTCATGTGTCACTCAAATCCGGGCTAGGATTTATCTCACCACTTAAGGCACCCAAATCAAACAGATATATTGGCAAATATACATAAATATACAAGCAAGAAAACATATAGCAAACACAAATGTAAACAAGGTGGGCTTAACCCTCTTAGGGGAATCCCTAGTGAAGTCGCCATTTCTGTTGCGGTGAGAATCGTGATACCAAGCTATTGATTAACTTGAATCTTAATTCGTTGAATTCACAACCGAACTTTAATTTATCCAAAAAGGAAATGTTTAAAGAAAGAAAAACCTATAAAAATGCAAAGCAAAAAGCAAGTCCTAAAGCTAAGCAAAGAGAGATCTAAAGGTTCGGGGGTTGGTTATGCCTAGGGTAGGTATTTCACATCCTAAACATGTGTAGTACTCTACAGGAACCTCTTGTTAATATTTGTGTTTGCTAAAGTTTTCTTGCTAAAGGAAATGTGCTATGGGTAAAGATATAAAGTATATACAAAGTTTGCTCGCGAAGACATTGCATCTCGTGCCTACGTATCTTGACGGGAATGGAATCAGAGCAACCGTAGTTCCCCTTACTAGGGTTGAGGAACTCTTGACTGTGGTCAAGGTTCCAAAGGGATGCAAGCACTCATAAGGAATTACTTACATGGAGTGCGGCGACTCCTGAATCTACATTGAGATTTTTATGGTAGAGAATGTCCACGGTGGGACGCTAAACATGAGTACAGCGACTCAAACCCTAAGGTTAGGATAAAGGGTAAAGGATGTCCACGACGGGACGCTAAATAGAGCACGGCGACTCTAATCCTAAGGTTAGGATAAAGGCTAAAGGACATATGAAAATATACATTAATACAAGAATTTGGAAAAAAAATCACTTAAAAATGATTAAAAATGAAGGAGTTATGGTGAATTGAAAATTAAATGAAATTGAATAAAATTAAATAAAACCATGTGCTAAAAAATAAGAAATGCCTCACCCAAGGCTTGAACCCAAGACCTTGGGGTCATAGGCTCAAAATTAAACCAACTCAACCACCTGAAGCGTGTGATATTGGATGGAAAGAGAAGAGTAAAATGTGAAAACATGAAAATCATAAAATTGAAGCAAAAATCATCCTCAGTGAGGATCGAACCCGGTAACACGCGCATTGTAAGGTACTTAAGGCATGGAAAATAACCATTAGGATGGCGATACATCCATTGTATCATTCCACCCCATTTGAATATATACCAAAAGGGCGTGTAGGCTGGGCAAAGAATAAGGCAAAACCAAATGAAAAAGCCAAATACGATTTTGTCATAACTCTTTCAAATCTTGATCAATTTTCACAAAGTTTGAATCTATTCCACTTGAAATTTGATAAGGAATGTAATGGTGACCACCAATTTTTAAAATGATATGCACATAATAAAACACAAAGAGGAATGCAGAATAGAGTTTGAAAATGCATTTTGAAACTTTAATGATCAAAACTGATGAGTTTATAGCAAAACAGAGCCTGAGCAAGTTTTAAGCATGACATAGATTGAGTTATGACAGCAAGTTTGATCAAAAGACCCTAAAATGAGAAAGTGGCACATGAGTTGCAAGTTGGTGAGATTGGTGCTAACATGAAGTTTGTGTTCCAATCAGTTTTTAAACAAACCATGACAGCAACTATCAATACTCCAAACTGGTATAGGCTGCAAACCTCTCCCACACCATTTGCAAAGGAAAGTGAAAATCAAGCAGAAAATGTCAAGCCCTAAGAATTGATAGTACATCTGCCAATGGTTTAACAGCAAAAACTTCAATGCAAACAGTAATGCATAGAAAGCCTTAATCAACAAGGGTGCTCACAGGTGTTACACATAATATGAATTGATGGACTACAACCATAGCAACCCCATCAACAAGTTAGAATAAAAAATAAAAGTGAAACACACCAGAGTATTTTGTTAACATAAGTGGAAACATATTCACATTGTAATGTGAACAAACTTCTTGCAAAACAAACACTGGTACCAGTACATACAAAGGCTGGACAGTCTTAACAAGATTCCAAAATCAAAAGACAGTGACAACCACTGTTATCACAATGCCAAACATTATAACTACTACCAACTTGTTTAAAATAAACTCAAACTAAAATTTAGCATGAGAGATAAATCTAACAATCAACAATCATTAGCAAGACACACGTTGATTAAAAGTACATGCTCCAACAACATTGAACCAATTCAACAGAAGCAATCCAAAACAAGCATATTGATAGCCATATTAGCAATCCATTCATTATTGGCTTTACAACCACTTAAAGTAAAAAAGTCATCTAACAAACTTAACCACAACAAAGGAGACAAGTCTAAAATGAACTTGACCAGTACAAAGACAAACAATTGCAAACCAATGCCTCATGACAGTCACTAGACAGAACCAAACATGAAGAATAGTTTTGACAGCAAAATTGCACTTCTAAACATAACAATGTTTCAACTTATTCAGCATACCAGATGCATACATACATGAGGCATCAATGATGAATAAACTTAAAATTACATACCTCTTGTAGATCCTTATTATGCTAGCAGCCAAGAAAACCAGAGATCCTTCCTCTTGAGCAAGTTTGTGAAGCTTACTTCTTTTTGAAGAAACAAGCAAATCTTGAGGACAGCTTGAGTAGATGAGATTCCAGCTGTTATTTGAGACTATGAACAGCTAATACAACATAAACATGAAGTGTCTAAAGTGTCAAAATGATGGAAATGGATCTATGTAGTGATTTAGCATGAAATGTGCATAAAAGTCAAACTTGAGGGGTGTGACAGTTGACTTTTTGATTCAAGGGTTTTTTGATGAAACTAATGGCGGGAATAGCTTCAAATGATGATTTTAAAGGTGTATGGATGGTTTTTGAAGTGGTGGAATGTTTGGAAAAGCGATTGGTGTGAAAAATGCAAAGTGGTGGATTTTGATGTTTTTTGTGAAATTTCTTCACTTACAAGTAAAGAGGGAAAGAAAGAGAGCTATGTATTTGTGATGTTTTTGATAGCTCTGGTGTGTTTTTAAGAGTGGAATGAAACCTCTTTTTATAGGCCAAGGAAGGTTGAGGCAGAATTGATATTTGGCCAAGCAAATTGCATTTTGGTGGGAAAAAACTTAGAAGTTTCAAGTGGTGATTTGCATTTGCTGGTTTTAGATTCTTTCCATTGGTTATTGTCCTCACTACCAGCTATCCTTAAGCTGGCTGTGCTGTCAAAATAGAGATGCTGAAGCAAGGTATGGCAACAGCAAACCTAATGCCTCTTACACATGTACTTTATAATAATAAATAAAGGGATTATGGTTAGATTTTTAGTTTTGCCATGGTTCTCTCCACATCTGGTTCAAAGCTAAACTTAACACACAACACCAGACATTCCTTCATGGTTAGAAATGAACCATATGGTTGGAAATCAAATCTATGTTGAAATTTGAAAAGTTGACAAACTAGTGCTCAGGCCCAACTTGCTCCATTCGAAACTCTCAGCTCACAAGGGCTATGGAAGAGTTATGGAACTTTTTGGAAAGCCCTCATGGAGATCTACAACTTTCATGTTTTTGAAAATTTCAAATTCCAAGTGAAACTAGGTCAAAAATCCCCTCAAAGTTGGTTGAAAACATGATTTGCAAGGCCAGAAACTTAAAAATTTTCCAAGTGTTTTCTCCCTCTTGTGATGATTTTGGCTATAACTCCAAATCTATGCATTTTCTGCCCATGGACCACTGTGATATTTTTGTAGGAAATGCCAAGACCTTTCCAACAAGTTTTGAACCATCTCATTTGGATGTGTGGTTAGGGAGTTACGGTCTTGCCCCCTTTCAAAACCCTAATTCCCAACTTTTTCAATTACTCCTCAATCCTTGATCCAATGGTCATGAAACTTCATGGATAGGTGTAATATATCATTAGAAACATTTTTTATTCCCACCTTGAGGTCAAATTCCTTATGGTTGAAGAGTTGACATTTTGATCAACCGAATGATCGATCGATGACTACCGAGTCGCCTGTTGATGTTCTGGGTCTTCTGAGCCCTTGAAACTTCTTGAGTGGACTTCCCTAAGCCATATGAGCTTAATGGACCATAATTCCATCATTGGAGTACCTTTTAAATCAAAAGTCAAACCACAATTGACTTTTCCTTATTAGAAACCCTAATCGGGGATCCTGAACTGCATTGTTCCTGATACTTGTGTGACAACCTCAAATTGGAATCATATTTGACCCAATGGAGTATATTTGATGATGTAGAGGTTTGTTTCATGGAGAATCAATCCAATACATTGACTGATTAAACCGTCGAAACCTCGATTTTCGACTGTACGGAACCCTGGTTCACCTGTAACTTAATAAAGACAAACTTGAAGTAGGTTAAGGTTAAATAATCAAATGAAAATGATCCTAGAATGATGATGAAGATTTAAGGGGTCAAAATTTGGGGTGCAACAGATGTCTCTATTTACTCCTTCTATTTTTTTATCACTAATGTCTTATATTCACTTGAGTTAAAACTTAATTTAATTTGTGTCAAAGCTATATCAATCCTTAGATTGTACAATTAAAATTCACACTTGATCATTGTTATTTACATAATATGAAGTCCTTTAGGATGATTGGTTTGACTAATTAAGTGAATGAATTGTACCAGTCGATGATGGACATCCAAACTCAAAACCTCATATACTTTTTCTAAAGCCAAAAAGTTTGAATGTTGGAGACAAGCAATGCAAGCTGACATGCAACTTTTGAGAGAAAAGGTACATGAAAAACTGTTGATTTTCCACCACACATCAAAACTATTGATTGTAGATTGATATTAAGAATAAAATTCCATGTTGATGACTTAGGGTCTGTTTGGTTGGGGGTAAAGGGAGGGGAGGGGAGGGGAGGGAATACTTAATAATTTATGTGTTTGGTTCAAATTTTAAGAGGGGGAGGGGAGGCAGATGGAGATGATCAAAATCCCTCCTAAACCACTTTTTGTTTCCCCTCGATTTGGAGGAGAGGGGAGGTGCTTGATTTTAATTATAATTATGTTTACATATTTACCCTTATTATTTATTTAAATATAAATTTAACTTATAACAATGTTAAAAGTTTTATTTTGAACAAATTTAATCTTTCTTTTTATATTTTTTGTATTTTTATATCTTCATCTTACTATAATTATACTTGTTTAAATTTTTTATTTTATTTTTCATATTTTAATGTTAATTTTAGTTATCGTAATGTTTTTTTTTTTATTAATAGGGAGACCAAAACTATAATTTAGCCAATTATATATTATTATCGTTGCATTTTTATAAAATATTTCATGATGATCTCTGATTGAATATTTATATTTCGTCAATAAATTTGTATTTGAATTATAAACGGTACATATCACAAGTCTTATGGTAAAATTAGAAGGATAAAAAAGTAAATTAGTTTTAAAATACCTCCCATCCCCTTGTGAACCAAACATATTTGTAAATAAAAGGCCTCCCCTCCCCTCCCCTTTCATATTTTGAACCAAACATATATGTAATTAAAATCCCTCCCCTCCTCTTCCCTCCCCTTGATAAAAATCCCTCCCCTCCCCTCGATTGAACCAAACAGACCCTTAATAGAAATATTATAGCATGATTGATTGCAAAAGGATACAATCAAATTGATTTGGACTATTTTAACACATATCCACTAGTGGCAAATTTGACCACAGTAAGGTTGGCATCACTCTTACGTCAATCGAAACTTGTTCATCCATCAATTGGATTTGAACAAGAATTTCTCCAGGGTGAATTATAAGAATATGTATATATAACCATTCCACATGGAATCACTCCTTCCAAACTAAATCAAGTTTGCAAACTCAGGAAGTCCTTATACGACCTCATACAAGCTAGCAGTAAATGGTATGAGAAATTCACATCTCTCTTTCTAATACATAGCTCTACTTAAGCCAATGAAGACCATTATTTATTCATCAAGGTACCACACATGTCATTTATTTTAATATTCGTAAATGTAGATGATATCGTAATTATAGAAAATTCCTTACATGAGTTTGATAAGATTAGACCAACATTGCATCACCATTTTTAAAAAATTGGGTCAACTGAAATGTTTCCTCAGAATATCTCATCATGCCAAAGAAAGTACTGCTTATATATTCTATCTAATACATGTCTCCTTGGTTATAAACCTGACATCACCCATGCAGATCCATCCATCAAGCTATATCATGATGAAAATCCTGCATTCAATGACATCTATGTTTATATGAGGCTGATTGACTTATTACTCTATTTCCCCACCACGTGATCAAAAATTACATTAATAACAGAACAATTAAGTTAATTTCTCACTAAGTCAACCACTACTAATTAAAATGCAGTTGCATGAACACTTGGATACTTGAAACGATGCCACGCTCGAGGCTTGTTTTTCCCTAGAGACTCATCCATGCATTTGATTGGATTCTCTAAGGGTCCGTTTGTTTTTTTAAAAATGATTTTTATGGTGTAACATAATTTTGTGGAAAAAAATTTACAAAAAAATATTTTATAAAAGTTTCAAATAAAAATTTGGTTTGAATAGTTATTCTTAAAATGTTATTTTAGATATATCAATGTTTTAATGAAAAAAAATTTGGATATCAAAATTTCAAAAAGTCAATTGATTTTGAAGCTATTTCAAATAGCTTTTCATAAAAATCATTTTTGAGATACAATTTTTTTCAAAAATTATAATTTCGACTATATTTTAATCTTCAATAATATATATTTATGCCGTATAATGTCAAAATTAGTCTTGCAATTTAGAAAAAATGAATATAAAAAACTTGTAATATTTTAAAATCAGTTTTACAAAGTCAATTTTTAAAAATACGAAGAATTTTTATTTATTTTAAATTAAAGAAAACATACCCTAATGCTAGTTGGACATGTTATTTGAAATCTAAAAGATCCATATTAGGCCAGTGCATCTTTCTAGGAAAATCCTCAATCTCCTGCTACACAAAGAAATAATTTCCAATTTCTAGATCATATTTTGAAGCAAAAGTAAGTAAGTATCCTGTTTTGTCTTCTCCACAGGGATCAGTGCGAGGGATCATCTGTCGTTCAACAGTCTATAATTTTAAGCTTAGATTTGCAAGGTTTTATTTTAAAGCTACACTATGTAAAATGAATGAAAGAAAAATATAAAGTTTTAGAGAGATATGAGAGTTTATCATGATCACACTTCATCCACCTATCTAATACACAAATTTACTAATAAGTTGTACACAACCTAAAACACTCATCAATATCATCACATATCGCTCACATCAGTGTGCATGTCTGCAATACTTACGAGAGTTCTACCATATTATTCAATCGACGATCTCTCAGCCTATCTATTAACATGGAGCATTAAGATCTGATACTCATGCGAATGTTAAATCTAAATCTATGTCTAGAGTTTAGAATCTAACATATGTTCATCTTAGATATATATTTGAAGAGAATTTCACAATAACGGTTCAAATCATAAATAAAACAAGTAAACAAAGATGACATTTATATACATTTATGAAATAGATCGTATACAACACCATGATAAATAAATATAAATTCTATCAAAGTAAACTTACATACCGAACCCCAACAGGAAGGAATACAAAGAGAAGAAGGAACATAAACTAGCAACTCTCGTGGTGTCAAGACGATTGATGCAAATCCAACTACGAATCACCAAGGTGCAATCCCTAATGTTGTTTCTAAGCCTCTACCCCTATAAAATCATATTAGATTAAATGGGTATAAAATGCCCTAAGAGATAATTAAAATTTTGTTTACATTTCTATTTATACAAGTCCAAAAACCGTAGACTGTGCTCAGCCCCCACAGAGCCCGCTCAGCACACTTCCACTTATTGCACTTAAGCTGCCTTTGCTGCTACGCGAAAAATGACACAGAGTCGCCACCGAATTTTATTTATCCTAAGGAGGGAAAGGGAAATAACATAAAACCTTTAGGAAAAAAGCATGGTCATCGCAACCAAGTTCTAGGGTTCGGGAGTCAGTTATGTAAGGGGAAGGTACTTGCACCCCTCACATCCATCGTACTCGATGGAAACCTTCTAGATTGTTTTGCTTAAAAGGGTGTTTTTAATCTAAAAGTTTGCTTACTTAAAAGAAAAGAGGGGTTGTTTTTTATTAGATTGCTCGCCAAGGATTTTGGCCCTTGTGCCTACGTATCCTCACTTAAAAGAAGTGAAGAATTAGAGCTCGTAGTTTAGAGGCTTATGAAATGATTGTGTGTTAGTTGATTTTATACCTTGAAAAAGGGTTTTCGGATTGATGCCCTAAGGCAAAAATAAGTTTGATAAGTTAATGTTATTTGTATGGTTTTGAAAGAGATTATGATCATTTAGGATCACACTAAGGACTTTGGGTAGAGATGAATATTCTGAATAACCAAGTCGAGTGTTTTGTATTCAAAACATCCAGAACGAGTGTAGGAGGGGTTCCATTCTCATTCATTCTCCACCACTTTAAAGCTCATGGCGTATAACCCTAACCATACCTTTATTGTTTTTTTATAGATTTTTATGAGAAAAATTCCACTTGATGTTGGATCAAGGGTTTTATTGCTTGTAAAAATGTTTGAAGTGTTGCGAACAAGGTTGATGGCAATGCACAAAGCAACCGACTAACAAGGATGAAATTGGCTCCATAAAATCGAGAGTTTGTTTTTTTGAAAATAGTTTTTTTGGAACCAAAAGTCAAAACAACAGTAATAATATCCACATCCAATGGTCGTATAACCATATCGGGTTAATCGACTTGAAAACACGAGGTAAAAACAAGAAATGAAAAAAAAAACAGCAAGAAAACATCAAGAAGTTCGCTGTGCAAACTTCATGAAAATTTTTCCAGAAAAACAATGAAAAGTTTGTTGTGCGAACTTCTTAACCATTTTCTCAGATAGCACATTATTCACAAAATAGGGGCGAAAGGGACTAAAGTTCGCTATGCGAGTCTTGCAGCAAAGCTGCCCAGAAAAAACATCTCTAAGTTCGTTGTGCAAACTTGCTGGGGAAAACCACAAAACACGCACTATTCACAAAACAGAGGCAAAATGTGCCACAGTTTGTTGTGTGAAGGTGCCAGCGAACGACTCGTTGGCTCAAAACAAGGGAAAACTGGCTGTCCAATGATACTTTGAGTACCACAAAATCGTGTTCGCTAGGCGAAGAAAGCTTCACAGTATGAACATAATAGTAAAAATGAGTATTTTTCAACTTATTTCATTACAATGATCAATCTATGTTCTTTCTTTTCTTCTGCTTCTTTTACAACATAAACCAACCTTGGGACCTCATTACAAGATGTATTCATAAATGGTACTTTAGCTAGAAAATAGATAAGCATGCAATGGAATATATAAAGAGAGAAGAGTTTGAAGAAATGGATACCCAAGATTTGTTATCTTTTCTCCAAACCTCCACTGATTTTGGTTGGGTGTTCTCTTCACTCTCGACTCTATGCTTTGAAGGCTCTGTTTTTCAATGGTCTCTCTTAATGTTTCTATGTGACTCTCTTGATTTCTCTTAATCTCCTCCTCCCCTTTGTTTGTTGTTGCTCCCTCTCTTTTATGCTCAAAACATTATGGTTTTTGCTTGTTCAAAACTTCAGATTTCTTCATTGGGGAATACCTTTTTCCACTTTCTTGATGTCACTCTCTTTCTTTCCATTTTCATGAATACTGCTTTTCTGCACTAGCTGCTACACTTTGCTTAGGCCTGTTTTTCTGCTACCCTTTTGCATTGCTATCCTTTATTCACTTGTTCTTGGGCTGTCCTTGCGGTCCATGCTTTTCCATTTGATAGAATTTTGAAAATCTGAATTTTGGTATGTATGTGAACCAACATGAACTAGTTCCTTAAGTTTGTGACATGGTTTGTTTAGTTGTGAGTTAGTTGGTCATGGGGCTGTTTTGGATTAATTTGAAGTTGCTCATGAATAAGCATAAATGGTCTTGCTTTTGAAAGGTTCCAATGTTGAATTAACCTTGATTATTTTCCTTGGATATTTGTGGGTATAATGTGGAACATGTAGACTTGTTGGGGCATAAAGGGTACCATAGCATGAATTTGATTAGAAACTTGAATTAAGATTTGAAATAGCTTAATTTCTAAGCATTACTTAGAGTTGGAAACTTTGTAACAAATGTGACATTCTTGTAATGTCATGAAATTCCCTTTGTAATATTCTAGTCTTGAATTCATGAATCTTGAATTTTGAATGATGGATTTCCCTTATACCATTATTTGAAATGGATGAAGTCTTGAATTATGAACTTGTGATCTTGACTCGTGCCTTGCAAATTTGAATTCCACTTGATCAAGAATTTGAAACAAAATTGAATGAAGAAATCTTGAATTTGGCCTTACATTTCATGTTCATTAGGAACATTGACTTTGAATACTTTAATATTTTTCAAGTAACCTCTCCTTGAAGAAACCTATATGAGTAGACTTTCCAACTTGAATCACACCTTAGATGATGAGTTTTTCTTCAATGTAGCCCAAGATAGGCAACTTATCTTATTTGTAATGGAAAACAACGAACCGACCCAATCCTTACTTTGTGAACCCACATGCTCGATATGCATTAGAACGATGTATGATATGATGAATGTAGGATATGAAAGGCTAAAGATGAAAATAAGGGTGTGACAGCCTTAACTCGTGCTTTGACCGCGCTTAGCCCCCTTAAAGCACGACCACACTCATCCCACTCAAAAGACGCTTCTGACCTAAAAAGTGAAATTTCCCTACTGCCTCTCTTTCTGCAAGCGCGCTTGGAGTGCGCTCAACGACATCTGGCATCCAAAACTGTGCATTTTGAGTTAGATTTCATGTCCTTTGATGCTCAAAACTCTTCCAATGCAACCAACCTACAAAATAAGATGGAAACTATCAAACTAAGAGATATTTACATGATAATGCAAGCTACATAATATATACGCAAAAGTTGAGGTTTGTGCATAAAAATCAATTGAAACAAGTCAATAAGGGCCAATTATTCACCCACAAAATTACCAAAATTTAGCACTTATCAATGACACCCATATCTCTACGTGTCATAGTGGGAGAAACAGACTCAGAAGAGTCTTTGGAAATAAATTGGATATAGCTGATCTGCCACATAATGAGATCAAGAAGGTGTGGAAACATCAAATGAGAAGGCTATGTTGTCAAAGGGATGCGCCTCACGGTGATCGACGTACACTTAAAAATGTATATCCTTTACTACCAAGCCATCAAGATACACTATGTATGGTTCCATCACCTGATTATGTGTGAGCAGGATGAATGCAGAACCACATGGCATCTCCTCAGTGTAGGTCGGAGCACATGACCAACGCGATATGCGTGAGAAGTGCTGGAGGATCCAAGCCTGAAAATGGTACATATAATTCATTAGTAATTGTGTAGTAAAAATGTTATGAAAATGATACACAAACACTAAAATATGCAGAAATATTACCTTCAATAATGTGATGCTTCCTATTATCTATTTGGTATTCTACATACAACCTTAAGCTATTTCTGAGTATAGGTAAACCAATGAAGCGGCCCCCCAGTTGTACTCATGGATCTGATCCAGGTGACCGAAGTATCTCAGGTAGATTACAACTACATAAGTGGCACTCTTTTCCACAAAAGTGGACGTGCCAACCAAATACAATAAGTATGTTATCAGAGCGTATGATATATGTTGCGCAACCTGCTCATCATCACCAGTGACCTGCTTTGCATCATGTAACTGTTGTGTATATAACCTCTCAAATAATTGAAACCTGGCATGAGCCCCTTGGATGGCTTCTAACTCCTTTAGGGCATCCCATGGTCCAGTTCCCAAATAGTCTACCATCATCTCTAGTGTGTCATCTCTATTAATCCTGCCATGATCTAATTGTCCCCATGATTGGAAGATGCAGCAAACATGAGACATTGTCTAGTGTGATAGACATCTCACTGTGTGGAAGATGAAAATGTGAAGTCTCTGAGTGTCATCTCACTACAAACACAGACAACATGCCATTGTTAACCGTAACATAATCGATCCTACATGTGTGAATAAGCCTCCTTCATATGCTAATTCCTTTACAAGCAGTCTTTATGATACTAGTAACCCAAGTGGAGTTTCAAACCATGTACCTACTCTATCTAAAAAAAAGTATGACAAACTTGATCCCTTCAAGAAATAATGATCTTGGTTCTAGTTCTAACCAAATCATAACTTCCAATAATGCTCACAATGGCCATACACTCAGTGAGACCCACTCTCCAGGTATAAGTAATGTAATTTCTTATTCTACAAGTAATAATAATAATTCTAATTGTTGGCTCATTGATTTTGGAGTCAATGATCACATTTTTTCTTCTTTGCATTTATTTAAGTCCTTTTATACTATTAAATTGATTAGATCCCACTTACAAAATACTAATTGTCCAAGAGACCTATGATGTTAATGTCCAATTTACCCCTTCTATTTTTTATCACTAATGTCTTATATTCACTTGAGTTAAAACTCAATTTAATTTTTGTGTTAAAGCTATATGAATCCTTAAATTATACAATTAAAATTCGCACTTGATCAACGTTATTTGCATGATGTTAAGTCCTTCAGGATGATTGGTTTGACTAATCAAGTGAATGGATTATACAAGTCTATGATGGACATCCAAACTCAAAACCTGTTTGTATTGTACATGCTACATTACTTGACCAGAAACATGCTAATACCATCAACACTGTTTTCCCAAATCATTCTATCCCCAAACCTCTTTATGACATTTCAGAATATGGCACTTTTTTAGACATGTATCTTTTCATTACCACATAGTCCCTTTTCACACGAATAATACGTTACCCACCAACAACTAAGAAATTTATAAAACCAATATCTCATAAATAATTCATGCTCATATTAGGCAAGACAAAGTCGAACCTAGAGCTCTGAAATGCATGTTTATGGGATACCTTGAAGGAGTCAAAGCTTATAGGCTATGGTGCTTAGAGTCATGTCACTGGAGGTGTATCACCATTCGAGATGTAGTTTTCAAAGAAGCAGAGATGGCTTTAAAGAAAATTGATGATGCTGACATAGAGCTGGAGCAGGGAGAGATTCCCATTGAGGTAGAACATGCTGATGCTGAACTGCGTATCCTAGATGAAGTCGAAGAAGATGCAGAAGATGTTGTCGAAGATGAGGAGACTGATAATGACTATCTGCTAGCAAGAGACAGGTCGAGAAGAGTCATCAATCCACTTCAGAGACTTGGGTATGCATACCTTATAACTTATGCCTTAATCTCTGCAAGTGAGGTTCTAGACGAAGAATCTAGAGACTATAAGGAAGTAATGAGAAATCGAAAGAAGGCTGAATGGCTGAAGGCTGTGGATGATGAGATGAAATCTCTTCATGATAATAACACATGGGAACTGATCAAGAAACCTGCTGGAGCTAGGTTAGTCAGTTGTAAATGGATTTTCAAAGTTAAGGAAGGAATCAAAGGAGTAATGTCAAAGAGATACAAGGTAAGATTGGTCGATAGGGGGTTCACTCAGAAAGAAGGCGTCGACTTTAATTATGTGTTCTCTCTTGATATGAAGCACAGATCCATTCAAATGTTACTTGCCACGGTGGCCTAGTTCGACCTTGAACTAGAACAGATGGATGTGAATACTGCGTTCTTGTATGGTAATCTAGATGAAACAATCCTTATGGGGCAACCTGAAGGGTATGCCGAAAAAGAGAAGGAAGATTATGTGTGCAAGCTGAATAAATCTTTATATGGACTGAAATAATCTCCTTGATAGTGGAATTGGAGATTCGACAAGTTCATGGCACGCATAAGTTTTATTAGAAGTCAGTTCGACCACTGTGTTTACTTCAGATTTTGATCTGGTTATTCATTTGTTATTATGTTGCTTTACGTGGATGATATTCTAATAGCAAGCAACAATATCGAAGATGTAATGAGGGTGAAGGCTGAACTCAATAAGGAGTTCGACATGAAGGATCTGGGAGCTGCGTCTAAGATTCTTGGGATTAACATTTGAAGAGATAGAAAGTAGTCGAAATTATGCTTATCTCAAGAGGCATACCTACAAAAGATTCTCAAAAAGTTTAGTTTATCGAATTCAAAGCCTGTTGCGACTCCGACAAACCCTCAATTTAAGCTGAGTATAGATCAAGTGTCCCAGTACTGATGTCGAAAGATCTTATATGAATAACATTCCATATGCTAATATAGTGGGTTCTTTGATGTTTGTTATGGTCTGTACTAGACCCTACATAGCATATGTAGTAAGTCTTGTAAGCAGGTACATGGTGAATCCTAGAAAGGCTCACTAGCAAGCATTGAAGTAGATTCTAAGGTACATAAATGACTCTCTGAATATAGTCCTAATTTATGGTGGAGCCTTGGGTGAAGATAGTAAAGCAGCAATTGAAGGATATGTCGACTCTGATTATGCAGGTCGTATGGATTCTAGAAAATCTATTTTTGGATATGTGTTCACTATGTTTGAGACAACAATCAGTTGGAAAGCAACACTTCAGAAGGTCGTTACCTTATCAACCACTGAAGCGAAATACATTGCTCTAACTGAAGCTGTGAAGGAAGCATTATGGCTTGAAGGTTTTGCAAAAGAGGTAAAACTTCAAGGTCGAGTTATCACTGTTAAATGTGATAGTCAAAGTGTAATACATATGTCGAAGAATTCAGCCTATCTTGAGTGAACCAAGCACATTTATGTGAGGCTGAATTTTGTCAGAGGGGTAATCGAGTATGGAGAAGTCTAAGTGCTGAAGGTTTCAACAGATCATAATGCTGCTGATATGATCACCAAGACGTTGTCCAGTTGCAAGTTTTTCCACTGTATGCAGTTGATAAAGCTGCATGAAGAAATCTAGTTTCTTGATTTTATAGAGTTAGATCCAAGGTGGAGATTTGTGAGATATTGGATCAAATGGTCGAAGTTTGTTCACGAGTAATGTGTGTTGTAGTCGAAGTTTGTTCTAACATGCATTAGTCAATATTGCTAGGTTTGTTAGCATGTTGAATTGGGTCTTGCTTGTAAGCCTAATTGTTTAAGTTAGCTTGTACCCTAAGTTAGCTTGTAATGGGTAGTTATTAAAAAGTCCATTAAGTTAGTGCGTTAGTTTTCTTATAAATAACATGCTAGTCTCTCATCTTGCATAAGGAAAAATAGGAAGATAAAATCCTCATTCAAGTGAGAGATGTTATTTTGTTATTCTTGTATACTTGTAATCTTGTTCTAAGAGTAAGGAAAGAATAATAGTTTATAATCGATCCTTGTTGTTTCTTGTTGTTTTACCTTGTTTTCTTTGTTAACCCTAACCCTTGTATGTTTCTTGTCTATAAAGAAACTGCTTATATTTTGTTACAAGGCATCTGATTCACAAGAATAATAATAATGAAAATCAATAATGTCACATCAATAAGTTGGGTCAACGGGTCTGCGGATTGAGAAATTTAAACCTGATACCCGAACAAAAACTATACGAGTTATTGTGGGTTCGATATATCCGTAAATGAACGAGTTCAAATAATGTTTGAGTTGGTTTGATTTGGGTCATCAAATTTGTGGGTCGACGTGCACCCATGAACACCCCTAGCTAACACTAACAATCATCAGTTATGAGTAGGGGTTGAGATATGTTAAGCTTTGCGTAGTCTAAGTCTGGTATACTAAAAAAATTCAAATTTTAAGTCTGATCTATAGTCTATTAAAGATTTAATTTTAAGTCTACATTTTCAAAGATCTAGTTGACCTATAAGCCTACTTAAAAATCTATTTCATTTAAACATATGTAAATAAGCAATTCAACTGAGATTTAAATAAATTAACAAATTAAAGAACAATAAGATTAATTGTTTGTTTGTATTGACATATCAGAACTTATCTAGTAGCATAAGTTTTGTGAAAATTGATGGATCATCATGAGGGGAATAATAGTATAAGTTTTGTGGAAATTAAGAATAGTAGCATAAGTTCTATGAAAATTAATGGATCATCATGAGGGGAAGCATTCACATTGGGCCAAACACTCACCTAAAGATTAAAGACTCACCCAAACAAGTGAGAGAGACACCACATATTTACCAAAAACCTTAAGGCGGTAGGTGTATGAGTCCTCTCACTTATAAAGTGTTCAACCTCCACTTTTTTAAACAATGTGAGACTTATAACTCGTACTTGTTTCTCAACAATCGATCCCTCAAGTGTGAGTCTATCCATTATGCTCCCCCTCAAGTGGAAACTCTTTCATCCACATACTTGTACTGTCGTCGAAAGACACCCTTATCTCGTCATGGACACTTCAACGGGACACACCACTTAACCACCATGTCATCAATATTTTCAACACAAGGATCTAACCTGGCTCTGATACCAGTGATGAGTCAATACGAGGGAGAATCATTCACATTGGATTAAACAATCAACTAAAGATCAAAGATTCACGCAAACAAATGAGAGGACACTACATATTCACTAAAAACCTTAAGATGATAGGTGTATAAATCCTCTCAATTATAAAATGTTAAACTCCTTCTTTTCTAAAAAATGTGACTTAAAACTCACACTTACTTCTCAACAAAACTATCTTATTTGTACTTATGAAAACAATTTATATCATTTTTCATAAGATTTTTTCAATTTATTTTCATAAGTTCTTTCCGATAACTAAGTAATTTTTCTATTTTAATTCAAAATACAAAATACAATATACTAATAATAAATTTATTTTTGTTTATTTAAATTTATAATAAAAATGTTTTTTTAGGAACTGTAACCTATTCTTTTTTAATTAAATAGGTTTATTTTTAAAACCAAAATCTTTTCTATTTTAAAAAAAATTGATCTAGTTTTGTTTAAGTCTGCGTATTTTAAATCATAAGCCTATATTAGTTGATCTGACTTATTCATACCCTAAATTTAAGTTATTAATCATTAACTATAACCTATACATTATTAATAATTCATAATAAACTATCGATTAACTTATCCATTATCGACTATTTTTATCATACATAACCTATAGATTTTAGAAAAGTTAATTTATTTTATTATAATAACAATTACTAATTTACTTATATTTGAGATTAAAAAAAAAGATGGGAGGGAGGGATGAACAAAACCAATCACATTTTTATGATGAAAACCCTAAAACAACAAAGTTTATTATCTTCGTCGTATCAGAAACAAGTTGGAGTCAGCTCAGAACTCAACTGGCCGGACATTGCAGCCTGAGTTTGTCGTCGGCCTCCAAAATAGCGACAAACTCTACCAGGTTTTCCTCTTTTATTCTTTCTCATTTTCCTTTCCCTCTCCTATAGTGCACAATAATGGGATTTCATCGCGATTTGCTTAACATTTATGGATGCTTTTCAAAAAATTATTGAATCAAGTTCATAGCTTTGATTGATTCTCTGATTTAATAAAACCATTAGAAAAATACCATAGTATATAAAGCATTGGCTTTTAACTTCTTAAGTGTGAATGGTTGAAAATGAGCATTCTTGTGGAGTACAATTACCTTTGGTTATGCAATGTCTGGAACACATATTCTGAGTATTGTATAATAATTTACAACTCTTTTATTATACATAAAAGTACAACCATGGAAGGCAAAATTGTGTTTCGAATAGCGTAAACACACTATTCAATGATCGTATGCGCCCTTAGAGATTAAGAGTCCACACAGAATTGGTTTATGGTGAAATCAGGTGGAATTATAGTGTTAATCTTAGAATCGTATGATCTGTGATCTTTCTGGAGTTTTTGTGATTCTAATTTACAGTTGGCGACCACGTGATGCATGCTAGGGTTAGGGAGAGGAACTGTTTTCTAGAAAAACGTGCCTATTAATTTTTGTTAATTAAATTAAATTTAATTAAAAACACAATGTACAACCTTTAATTATTAGTTTAAAAACACTGCGACCTTCTTGTTCGTTACACGTTAGTTCTCGCTCTGACCTTGTTTGTTCGCCACGACCTTCTTTATTCCATGCAACCAGTTCCTGTCTTATTTTTGCTCTGTTTTTGTTGTTAACCAAATGGCTTCAAATTCTCATGCTGCTACTAGTGAGGGTTCAGCTGCTGCTGCTGCCTCCCTCGTATTTAGCTGTAGAAACAAGCCTAAGAATGTTTCTTGAAATAGAAGTGATAGTGTAGAACTTACTGAAAAAAGGGAAAGCAGTGAAATGATGTGGAGGGTGTTGTTGACAGCTCCAAAAATATTTTGTAGAGAAGATTTAACCCACAACCCACTATTGATAACTTGTTTAAGAAGGATATACATTTTGATGATGGCTCATGTGATGATATCGTGTTATCGAAGGGCGGCGCCATGGCGGATATACATGGAGGTTTTTGAGCTCGCTGCAATGGTAAATATCAGCCGATATTGTGGGGTTTTCTGCCATAGTTTGCTATAACGATGCCGCAAAGCGGCCAATATGGCGGGATTTTGGCTCTCTGCCATTGACAACACAAATGATGTGTGGATTGTGGAGGAAAATGATACTCCCGTCCAATTCAACATATTGTTATAGAGGATGGTGCTATTCATGATGTGCCACCCTTAGAAGAGATTAAGGATTAGGTGTTTTTGGTGTTTCTTACTAGCATAGGTTGTTTTGTAAATTGTATGTGACTTATGAGTTTGTGAGACTTTGTTATTGAGTTGCTTATGCTAATGAGTTTATAATTTATATTAGTATCAGAAGCGTGATTTAAGGATTTATTTGTCTTACTCAGTTACTTGTGCTTTATATGCATATGTGTGAATATTGTAAAATCTTAGGATTTGTGTTACAATTTCCCGTCTTACAATTTTACCTCACCTTTCTGATTTTGCACTGATAAATATAGTGTAGATAAGAGATTAGTTAGAATTCTGTTTTTATAATGCTAATTAGTACTTGTTAGTTACTAACTGTATAGTTTGTTATATCTCTCTACTCTCTATATATGGAGTGCTCATTGTATCAACTTTATTATGAAAATACAATGAGGAATTCTCTAACAATTTTCCCTAACTGCATTATGCAATTCTATCATGGTAACTAGAGCTTGTTTTTACGATCCAGCAAAATGCTTCCATCAATCCTCTATTTCCGTCTTTGCAAGTGAAGCTTTCTCACTTGATCTCTGTAAAGCTTGATGGCAAGAACTTCAAGCAATTGAAGCAACAAATTGATGACGTTGTTCGCGGTCATCGCCTGCAACGTTTCGTCACCGTATTGGTGATTCCTCAACGGTCACAGTTCGATTCTGATTCTGCACTTCACGGTGCGAATTCTGCGTATCTTGACTGGAAATAACAGGACGCTCTCATCTGTACATGGCTTCTATCCACCATCTCCGATTCGCTTCTACCGGAGCTCGTGGATTGCAAGCACTCATGGCAAGTCTGGACGGAGGTTCATCGTTACTTCAATACGCTTCTCTCCACCAAAGCACGACAGTTACGATCGGAATTGCGTCGTCTCACGAAAGGTACGCTTACGATTGAGGAACTCATGGTTCGTATTCGCGAAATCAATGAATCGCTAGTTTCGATTGGAGATCCTGTTCCTCTTCGTAACCTAATTGAAATCGTCCTCGACGCTCTTCTTGAGGAATACGACTCCATTGTTGCGGCTGTTAACAGTAAAGAAGAACTCAGTTCTCTTGATGATCTGGAGTCGTCGCTTCTTGCGCATGAGTCACACCAGGAGAAGAATCGCAAGGCTGTCATCACTGAGCCTGCAACGGTGAATCTTACGCAGGTAGCACCACTGTCTACAACGGCCACCACAGATCAATCTATCACAGAAGCGTCTCCTCAAGGTATGAGTCACGTCACTGCTAATGCTGAGAATCATGGTTATGGCTCACGTGGAGGTCCTTCTGGCCGTGGAGGTGGTCGTTTTGGCAAAACGCAATGTTAGATTTGTCACAAATCTGGACATAATGCGTCTATCTGCTATCATCGCTATTCCAATTCCAATGGTGTTGCGTATCCACCTCAAAGAGCTCTTTACAATCCCTTTCTCATGTCAGCTCGTCCTATTTTCAACCTTCATTTGGTTATGGAGTTCTAAGAGCCACTCACTCATAATCCTGAATTATCATCTCAACATGTTAATAGCTCATCATCTATAGCCAATAATAAATATGTTTTGTGGCATACCAGATTAGTGCACCCAAATCATCATGCTCTAATTGCAATTTTAAAATTGTGTCACCTACCCATCCTCTCAAAAGCCCCTGCTGAACTGTGCACTGCCTGCTGCTTAGGCAAGTCTCATAGGCTGCCCACCTATTTATCCACCACTTTGTACAGTCAACCCTTTGACCTTGTTGTCTGTGATCTATGGGGACCAGCTCCCATGACATCTTCAGGTGGCTACACCTATTTTTTGACATGTGTAGATGCTTTCTCTAGGTTTGTTTGAGTTTTTTCTCTTAGACTCAAATCTGATACCCTAATCCAATTCACTCAATTTAAGATGGTAGAACTTCAATTCAATTGTCAAATAAAGTGTGTTCAAAGTGATGGGGGAGGTGAATTCAAGTCTTCACTAAGTATCTCAGAGTTAGGTATCATTCATAGGTTCACATGTCCACACACACACCACCAAAATGACATTGTTGAACGCTAACACCTTCAATATTATTGAAATTGGTCTCACCTTACTTGCTCAATCTACCCTTCCATTAAAATTCTGGGATCATGCTTTTGTTACCGCTACTTACCTTATCAACAGACTTCCTAGCCCCACACTTGACAACCACTCCCCTTATTCTAAATTACTTGGCAAACCTCCTGACTACTCTAATCTTAGGGTGTTTGGCTGCCCTTGTTATCCATTTCTTAGGTCTTATAATTCTCATAAGTTGGATTATAGGTCCCAAGAATGTATATTTCTTGGATACTCCACAGCTCATAAGGGGTATAAGTGCCTTGCATCTAATGGACACATTTACATCTCTAAAGATGTTTTGTTCCATGAATCCAAATTCCCTTACTCCACTATGTTTCCTACTACCTCTCAATCCATTCTTGCCTCACCTTCTTCCTCTGTGTCAGCTTGGTCTATGCCATCTTTCTTCACCACTCCTGTTCCTGGCCAGCATGACAGTCTCTCCTCCTCTTCTTCAGCCAATTCTCAACAATCTATTCCATCTAACACGGACCCTGTTTCCACTCCCAGTTCTTTACCAGCTTCTGCTTCTTCTGGTCTATCTGCGACTCCTAACACACCCAATTCATCTTCTATTTCCACCCCTGCTCTTATCATTTCTGATCCTGCAGATGTCAGCACTATCTCTCTCCCTCTTCACCTCAAACTCTATCATCTGCACCTAGTCCTGTCACTCCCAATACATCTCTACCTTTCATACACCCTTTAAATGTTCATCCTATGCAAACCATGGCTAAAAGAGGCATTACTCTTCCTAGACTTCATCCCACCCTGCTTCTTACATATGGAACCAACATCTGTTGACCAAGCTTTGGCTGCTCCTCACTGGTTTCAGGCAATGCAAGAAGAGTATCAGGCACTGTTGAGAAATCAGACCTGGACATTGATGAAATCATCTGATTCTAGGAAACCTATAGGCTGTAAATGGGTATTCAAGTTAAAAGAGAATCCTGCTGGTTACATAGACAAGTACAAGGCCAGGCTGGTGGCCGAAGGTTTTCATCAAAAGGCTGAAAGTGATTTCGCTGAAACATTTTCACCTGTTATTAAACCTGTTACAGTCAGAATTGTGTTAACTCTTGCAGTCACCAACAACTGGACTATTCAACAAATTGATGTTAACAATGCATTTCTTAATGGCACTCTTGAGGAGGAAGTTTTTATGCAACAATCTCCTGGATTTGAAGCAGCTGATAAGTCTCTAGTGTGCAGGTTGAACAAAGCTATCTATGGGTTAAAATAGGCTCCCAGGGCCTGGTTTGACAAACTTAAAAGTGCTCTTCTCCAGCATGGGTTTCAGGCTAGCAGGTGTGATCCAAGCCTATTTTTGCTTAACCATGACAATCTACCGATCATGATCCTTCTCTATGTTGATGATATAATCATCACAGAAAATTCTGCCTCATTTATAGATTCTTTGATTAAGCATCTTAATGATAAATTCTCTCTAAAGCAGTTGGGCAAATTGGACTATTTCCTAGGCATTGAAGTCACCCACTTGCCTAATGGATCCTTACTTCTCTCTCAAACAAAGCATCTCACTGATTTGTTGGCCAAGGTGAACATGTTAAATGCAAATGGCATGCCTACCCCTATGATTTCAAGCAGTAAGCTCTCAAAAATAGGTTCTACTGTAGTGGATGACCCTACTCAGTTCAGATCAGTTGTTGGTGCTTTGCAGTATGCAACCTTAACTAGGCTTGAAATCTCTTTCTCTGTAAACAAGGTCTGCCAGTTTCTGTTCAATCTCTTGAAGGAACATTGGAAGGCAGTTAAAGAATTTTAAGATATTTAAGTGATACTCTTCAGCATGGCCTTCTTATTCAACCTGCATCTACTCAGCAGCCATTGCATTTGCTAGGGTTTTGTGATGCTGACTGGGCATCAGACCCTGATGACAGAAGGTCCACTTTAGGGGCATGTGTTTTTCTAGGTCCTAATGTGGTTTTATGGTGGTCTAAGAAGCAGCAACTTGTAGCCAGATCTAGTTCAGAAGCAGAGTATCGCAGTATGGCCTAGCTGACTGCTGAACTAATTTGGATTCAGTCTTTACTTAAGGAACTACACTGTCCTTTCCAGGTGCCTAAAATACTGTGTGACAACTTGAGTAGTCACTCTTGCCCACAATCCTGTTCTTCGCAACAGGACCAAGCATATGGAGTTAGATATTTTCTTTGTGAGAGAGAAAGTTCTCAGCAAGAGCCTCATTGTGGCTCATGTTCCAGCTCAAGATCAGTGGGTTGATGTCCTAACTAAACCTCTGTCTGCAGCAAATTTGTTCCTCTGCGTGCAAAACTAAGTATTCAACAAGAATGATTTGCCAAGGGGGAATGATAGATATAGTGTAGATAAGAGATTAGTTAGAATTCTGTTGTTATATTGCTCAGTTCTACTTGTTAGTTACTAACTGTATAATTTGTTATACAGTTTGTTATAGCTCTCTACTCTCTCTATATAGAGTGCTCTTTGTATCACCTTTATTATGAAAATACAATGAGGAAATCTCTAACTGTTTCATAACTGCATTATGCAATTCTATCATGCACAAAATCTAATAAATGTATTTTATGTTTGAGTGCAGAGTTGCTCACGCATGATAATAAATGTATTTTATGTTATGTTGTAATAGGTATGGTATCATCTATTTATATAAGATAGGATCTAGATCAATTTGATTCATTTCTAAACTTTGGTTCTGTGGTAATGTTAGAAAACTGATTTGCTTTGGAATTAATGGAGGCCAAATTTTTCCGCTTCCTTAAGATTGTGGGTGTTGGATACAAAGCTAGAGCCGAATCTGCAGGGCGTCTATTGTATCTCAAACTGGGTTACAGTCATGAGGTGGAATTATCAGCGCCTCCCGCTGTCCGTGTTTTCTGCTTCAAAAACAATGTTATTTGTTGTACTGGAATAGACAAGCAAAGGGTGCATCAATTTGCAGCTACTGTTCGCAATTGCAAGCCACCAGAAGTTTACAAAGGCAAGGGCATCATGTATACTGACGAAGTTATCAAGAAAAAGCAAGGAAAGAAGTCTAAATGATCATATAATCTCGGCCGATTTCATGAAGTCTATATCTCAGGTTTGGCTAAACTCTGCAGAATTGTTTCATCTAGTCTTTGAACAATTTCACTGTTGGAATTCTTAAACAGAGCGTCATAGATATGATCAAGCTTCAAATAACAGCATTTTTTCTTGCTTCACTATGATTGATATGTAACATTAAAATTTGTCTTTGTTGAGACATTTTATCTTTTTAATAATACCAAAAAATCATGAATTTGAATATATTTACTTTTTAATGAATGCCAGTGGTATTTTTGTGGTTGTTGATTTTCATATTCTTAGTTCTTGTTTAATTTTTATATCTAACTCAGAAGTCAAACTAAAATTTGCTGTAATTTCACTTAAATGAATTCAAGTGGAAAAGTCTGAGTCCAATCCACATTGAAGTTCAATGAACAAGTAATTTATACCCAAGAGGACATTATTGTACTATATGTTATAGTTGAGATACTTCTTTTTTGAGTGTCGGAAAAGCCACTAAAGAATTCTCAAGACAGCATAAGAATAATACTGATACAAAGTATTCGTAAGCCAGCTACACTAAATGGTGTAGCATACTCTACAATCTTTCTGATGCAAGAGCTTAAAAGGTAGTGTTAAGTTTCCATATTTTCCTTATAATATTTAAGATGAAACTATTTCTTTATGATTAAGATTCTCTGTCTCAATAATATCCTGTTTCCTTGGTGAAGATAGAATCTTGAGTAGTGGAGGTACAGAAGATTTAGAAGACATTAACTAAGTCATTTCAATGATTAGCTAAGAACTAAAATTTAAAATGGAAAAAACAAACCTTCAATATTGTCAATGTATGCATGTTCTTATGAATGTAATGTAACCAAATCTATATTATATTTGTGCCAAGTTCATTGAAAACAATTTAATCAAAAGTATAGAGGAATTCAAATTAAGGGGATACACCAACTAGTATTCAAAGAGAAATATCCAAGTTGATTGGTATATTGAAGTATTCAAGTTGAATGTATATTGAAATTTCCAAGTTAACAAGTAGTTGTAAGTAGACTTTTAGATCGTGATGCATGATAGAATTTAATGGTCAACTAGTAAACTACATCATCAATATGAAGAATGATGTGAAGATTGTTATTAAGGATACAATTGATAGAAAATTTATATTAGAAAATGAGCATGAAATAATAAAATATATTTATCTAATAAAATTAATCAGTGATAAGTGATGATTCTAAGAAATAATTACTTAAAAACATTAATAATTAAGAGGGTGGATACTCCTTAATGGGGTCCCTCCTCCAATCCAATAAACTTGAAGAGATGTCATATCCATGTTACTATGTTGGCCTTAAACAAAATGCTTAGATTCAATTCAAAAAATAATAGTTAAAGAAAAAAGTGGTTCAGTGAATACTACTTGCATAACTAGATCCTACACACTAGAGTCTAAAATTTGTCATCCTACACTAAGTTGATCCATAAAAACCTTGGCATATTTTATGGTTTAATTTGGACTTTGGATAATCTCATATAGTGAAATTTATGTGTAGGTTTTGATCATTAATCATATACAATACGAGAATAGGTGTCAGGTTAGAGTTTACCAAATTAGATCTCCATGTGATGTATGTGAACTCACATGAATTCAATGATTGAGTTCAAGTTTTTGCTTAAAATGTTCCACATGGTCGGAGAGAAAACAGAAAGAGAAGGAAATATAATCATGACTCTTTTGGTCTATAAAAAGCATCTTAATAGGAATTGCAATGGTAGGGTTTGATTTGAGTACTATAGTATCTGTTTTATACTTGCAGTTTGAAAAAATTTCCGAAACTAAGTCTATAGTCGCCTACATGTTAATTTTTATATTCGTATGTACTCTATGAGTATATAAATATCTATGTCCGAACATGTACTTGTTATATGCATTTATAGCAAATTTACCATATTATTTTAAATTTATAAAAAAATTAATAAAAAAATTCAAAGATATTATTTTGAATTAAAAAATAAACAAAGATTTATATTAAAAATATTTAATAGTTAAATTGTGATGCATTTCTATAAAAATTAAAAAATATACATTGTATGAGTATATCGCATACTCGTATATGCATTCAATTCTATTTATTTTAATAGATAATTGTCTATGTCCGCGTATTTATTTTGCAAAATTTTATTTTATTCACCATAGATACCCATTGAGTATAATTACAATTTCCATTCCTAAACATTAAGAAGATAAAACAAGTATAAATTGGGTAACTCGTTTTTTAAAGTATTAAAAATACATGATCCAAGTTTTCACTCCTGAATCAAATAGAAAAAACACAATCTTAAAGATATAATTTAGGGACTTCTATTTACTTACTAAAAACATTATTTTAAAAACAATTCTTAAAATTATTAATAAAAAATAGAAGAATAATAGTATGATATACAATTGTCTTTAACTCTCCAATCAAAGTAAAATCAAATAACTTTATCTTCTCAACATCTTCCTGTAGCAACAAAATTCATATTCACGGGTATCTATTTGAACTTATATTGATTTTGATGGAGAAAATCTGATTTGACTAAGTTTGAGTTTTTTTTAATTTTAAAAGATGAGTATGGACCAGTAATAAAATACTAATATTATCTCAAATCCGTTCTATTGACAATTTAAAATATTTTATTTTAATAATTTATAATATTAATTATTTGATTAATATATTGATATTTTAATTTGTATTTTATTATTTAAAATAATTAAAATATAAGCTAGCAATTTTTAATGATATTTTAATTTATTATTTCTAATGTTGGTTTGAGTTCGGAATTTATGGGGTTGAAAAAGTAGATTGTTTCAATCTACAAAATTAATTCCAATGTGAGTATGAAATGGGGGCGGAGATATCCGAATTGTGACGGATTTTGAGTTTAACTATATTTCTCGGTATGAGTTTGGAGCGAAGAATATATTTTTAACTGAAATCCGAATTTGAATTTTGAAAGACACAACAGACTACTATTAGTAGTTATTATGAGAGTTTCGTAAAAGTGGAGATTTGCATCTTTCATGTTGTATTTAAATATATTTGGTATTTTGTAATGATTGTGGTTTTAATAAATAAAAATTACTGACATTTTTTTAAATTGTGCTATTTAATTATTATTATAAATGTTGTGAATCGGATACTTTAAAACTAAGTATAAACAGTTTTTTAATGATCAAGAAACACACAAGAGTTAAGGTTAATAAAGAAGAAAACAATAATGATTGATTATTAAACTGCTATTCTTTCATTTCTCTTAGAACAAGATTACAAGTATACAAAAATAACAAAATGACCTCTCTCTTGAAATTAGGATTTTATCTTCCTATTTTTCCTTATGACAAGATTGATAAACTAGTATCCTATTTATAAGAAAAATAGCACACTAAGCTAATGGTCTTTTTAACAATTACCCATTACAAGCTAACTTAGGGTACAAGCTAACTTAAACAATTGGGCTTACAAGAAAGACCCAATTCAACATGCTAACAACCCTAGCAATATTGACTAATGCATGTTAGAACAAACTTCGACTACAACACGCATTACTCGCGAACAGACTTCGACCATACTAGAGTTCGATCCAGCATCTCACAAATGTCCACCTTGGATCTAACTCTATAACATCAAGAAACTAGCTTTCTTCATGCAGCTTTATTAACTACATACAGTGGAAAAACTTGCAACTGAGTAACATCTTGGTGATCATATCAGCAGCATTATGATCTGTCGAAACCTTCAACACTTGGACTTCTCCACGCTCGATTACCCCTCAGATGAAATGCAGCCTCACATCAATGTGTTTGGTTCGCTCATGATAGGCTGAATTCTTCGACAGGTGTATTGCACTTTGACTATCACATTTAACAGTGATAACTTAACCTTGAAGTTTTAGCTCCTTTGCAAAACCTTCAAGCCACAATGCTTCCTTCACAACTTCAGTTAGGGCAATATACTCTGCTTCAGTGGTTGATAAGGCAACGACCTTCTGAAGTGTTGCTTTCCAACTGATTGTTCTCCCAAACATAGTGAACACATATCCAGAGATAGATTTTCTGAAATCCATGCAACATGCATAATCAGAGTCGACATATCCTTCGATTGCTGCTTTACCATCTTCACCCAAGGCTCCACCATAAATTAGGACTCTATTCAGAGACCCATTTATGTACCTTAAAATCCACTTCAATGCTTGCCAGTGAGCCTTTCCAGGATTCTCCATGTATCTGCTTACAAGACTTACTGCATATGCTATGTCGGGTCTAGTATAGACCATAACATACATCAAAGACCTACTATGTTAGCATATGGAATGCTATTCATATAAGTTCTTTCAACATCAGTGCTGGGACACTGATCTATACTCAGCTTGAATTGAGGGTTTGTCGGAGTCACAACAGGCTTTGAATTCGACATATCAAACTTTTTAAGAACCTTATGTAGGTATGCCTCTTGAGATAAGCATAATTTCGAATGCTTTCTATCTCTCCGGATGTCAACCCCAAGAATTCTGGACGCAACTCCCAGATCCTTCATGTCGAACTCTTTATTAAGTTCAACCTTCACCGTCGTTACCTCTTCGACATTGTTGCTTGCTATTAGAATATCATCCACATAGAGCCACAAAATAACAAATGAATTACCCGGTCGAAATCTAAAGTAAACACAGTGGTCGAACTGACTTCTGATGAAACTTATGTGTGCCATGAACTTGTCGAATCTCCTATTCCTCTGCCGAGGAGATTGTTTCAGTCCATATAAAGATCTATTCAGTTTGCACATATAATCTTCCTTCCCTCTTTCAACATACCCTTCAGGTTTCTTCATTAGGATTGTTTCATCTAGATCACCATACAAGAACACAGTCTTCACATCCATATGTTCCAGTTCAAGGTTGAACTGGGTTACCATGGCAAGCAACATTCAGATGGATCTGTGCTTCACAATAAGAGAGAACACATCACTGAAGTCAATATCTTCTTTCTGAGTGAACCCCCTAGCAACCAATCTTGCCTTGTATCTCTTCGACGCCACTCCTTCGGTTCCTTCCTTAATTTTGAAAATCCATTTACAACGGACTAACTTGGCTCCAGTAGGTTTTTTATCAGTTCCCAGGTGTTGTTATCATGAAGAGATTTCATCTCATCATCCATGGCCTTCAACCATCCAGTCTTTTTTCGACTCCTCATAACTTCCTTATAGTATCTAGGTTCTTCGTCTAGAACCTCACTTGCAAAAATTAAGGCATAAGCTATAAGATCTGCATACCTAAGTCTCTGAGGTGACTTGATGACTCTCCTCGACCTGTATCTTGCTAGTAAGTAGTCATTATATGTCTCCTCATCTTTGACAACATCTTCTGCGTCTTCTTTGACTTCACTTGGAGTACACAATTCAGCATCAACATGCTCCACCTCAACAAGAATCTCTCTCTGTTCCAGATATTCATCAGCATCATCAGTTTTCTTGAGCCATCTCTGCTTCATTGAAAACTACACCTCGAATGGTGACACACCTCCTGTGACCAGGCTTTAGACACCATAGCCTATAAGCTTTGAATCCTTCATGGTATCCCATAAACATGCATTTCAGAGCTCTAGGTTCGACATTGTCTTGCCTAATATGAGCATAGGCCACACATTTAAATACTCTCAGTCTGTCGAGACTAGGTGGATGTCTCGACCGAACTTCTTCAGGTGTCTTTGAAACACCCCAAATTTTAATTGAAATATTTATTTAATTTATTTAAATAAGAATATTTGCATTTTGGTAATTTTCGGTGGTTGTTGTGAAATATTGAGAATTATGGAATTTGGGTTATTTATTTAAATAATAGTATATAATATGAATATATTGGTATTATTATTAATTTAAATAAATATAAGTTAACTAAGGGCAAATTGGACAATTGAGGAGGAGTTAGTGAGGGTAATATTGGAAAGCCCAATTTTAAGGCCCAAGGTTAGGTTTAACAAAAAGGAAATTGTGATGGGATTAAGATTCATTTTGTTAGACCGTGAAAAGAATTGAGGCCAGAGCTCTGAGGAAGAGGTTGGAGGCAAAAGCTTCGAAAGGTTTTCTGAAAGATTTGAGAAGGCTTAGAGTCGGCAATTAAGGTATGAGGAGTATTGCCTTCATTATTTTCAATGTGTAATTTCAATGTATTTAAGGCCAATTTAAGGGTTTAAAGGGTTTAAGGTTGATTATGGGATAAAGAGAATTTGGCCTTCGTGGCCTAAATCTATTATTGAGATTTTAACCGTAGGAATTTATTTGGGTTAAAGGAAATTAGGCCTTCGTGGCCAAAGCTCTGATTTGACATTTGTCTAACCCTGTAGGAAAATTTGATAGTGAAGAACTCTAACGATTGTGGTGTAGTTGTAAGGATTTATGAGATTTAGAGCGTGAATATGATATGGGATTGGCCTAATAAGTCGTAGATTTTGTGCCTTTGTTGCCGTAAGACCTTAGGGATGATTTAGGGATGTTTTTGGGTTATTGGGAAAGTGAATCCTGGGACTTTTGGGTTCTGGCGCGTAACAGCGTTTTGCTGTAATCGCGTGTTCGCACAGCGATGAATCCTTCGCACAACGAACGATCTCATCCCAGGCTCGCACTGCAAAGAATCCTTCGCACAGCGAAGAAACTCGCCCAAGACTCGCACAACGAACTTGCTAGCGAACGTAGCAGAGTTTCGCGAATTCTGATTTTGTGCAGCGATGCCTTGATGTTTTGATGCTGTGATTTCTTTGACGAATGAATATGAGTATGACTGTGAATTCTATGTGATTCGTACATGATTATATGATGATTCCTATGATGTAATGATTGATCACTAATGTAACACCATTTTCTACCCCACAAAATAAAAGGAAAAATATTCACATTTATCAGAGTAAAATATTATATTCAATAAAAATCACCTCAAAGGGCGTACATTTTCCAATAAATCAAATATAAGTCAAAGCTCCGTAAACAACAGATTTTCTCAAAAGATATCAAAAATTACAGTGGAACTCAAAAAGGCATAATCCAAAGTTTTCCTTATACGGGAACATAAGCAAAATAACCAAATCAAATAAAATAAGGTTTGACTCAAAGACCCCAACCCGATGTTACACTATCAGAGCATGACCCTCTAAGTCAACCACCATGGCCAACGACCCAAAAGATATAAAAAATTGTAGCGGAACTCAAAAAGGCATAATCCAAAGTTTTCTTTATACAGGAACATAAGCAAAATAACCAAATCAAATCAAATAAGGTTTGACTCAAAGACCCCAAACCCGTTGTTTACGAAGCTTTGACCTATATTTGTTTATTGGGAAATGTACGCCCTTTGAGGTGATTTTTATTGAATTTAATATTTTACTCTAATAAATGTGAATATTTTGCATTTTATTTTGTGGGGTAGAAAATGGTGTTACATTAGTGGTATCAGAGCAGGTCGGTCCGTCCGACCAAGTTTTTATGTTGTTAGTCCCCTGTCAGCCAATAGTGTGAGAACACTATTGGATGAGTTGTTTTCTTCTAACCCTGTTGGTGGTTGCAGATGGCTGGAAGAAATGATCGTGCTATTGCTGATGCACTGGAATCGCTTGCCCAAGTGATGGCCCAGAATGGTGAACCTCCAGATGAATTTCGTGCTTTGGGAAAGTTCCAAAGGAACAATCCATTGACTTTTGTGGGCACTCATGATCCTGATGGTGCGCAGAAGTGGCTGAAGGTGATTGAGAAAATTTTCTGAGTTATGGCGTGCACTGATGCTCAGCAGGTGCAGTTTGGTACGCATATGCTAGCAGAGGAAGCTGAGGACTGGTGGGATAACACTCTTCAGAGATTGGGAGGTGCTGGCATTGCAATAACGTGGGTTGTGTTTAAGGAAGAATTTTTGAAGAAGTATTTTCCTGAAGATATTCGGGGCAAGAAAGAGGTGGAATTCCTTGAGATGAAACAAGGGAATATGACCGTGGCTGAGTATGCGGCAAAGTTTGAGTCTTTAGTAAAGTTTTGTCCGCATTACAATCACGCTGACGCAGAGATGTCAAAGTGACTCAAGTTTGATAATGGATTGAGACCATAGATTAAGCAAGGAATTGGGTACCAGTAGATTCGCCGATTCGCGAAATTGGTGGACAAGAGCAGAATTTATGATGAGGATAGCCGAGCTCGATCTACTCATTATAAGCAGCTGAGTGAGAAGAAAGAGAAAAGTCAGTATAGAGGGAAACCGTATGTGACTTCTGATGATAAAGAGAAGCAGAAGGCTTCAGATGGGAAAAAGTCAAGTGGGGGAGCAGCTACTGCTCCAGGAAAGTGTTATAAGTGTGGCGAGCAAGGTCACCGTGCTGAGGTTTGTAGGGCACTGAGATGTCATCATTGTGGCAGGAGAGGTCATAGAGCTACTGACTGTAAAGACGAAGCTCCGACTTGCTTCAACTGTGGAGAGAAGGGTTATATCAGTACCCAGTGCCAGCAGCCAAATAAGACTGCTACTACTGCTCAGAAAAATGGCAGAGTGTTTGCTTTTAGCGGTGCAGGAGAATCCAAGACAGATGACTTGATCAGAGGTACTTGCTTTATTAATGATATTGAATTGATTGCTATGATTGATACTGGTGCTACTCACTTGTTTATTTCGCTTGAATGTGCTAAGAGGTTGAATTTGAAATTATCTTCTATGATTGAGAGTATGGTTATTGATACCCCGACTAATGGTTAGACTACTGCGTTAGTCTGTTTGAGTTGCCCTTTAACCATTTATGATAAGAATTTTGTGATGGACTTGGTCTGTCTACCTTTGCGTCAAATCAATGTTATTCTCAGAATGAACTGGTTGGAATACAACTATGTTCATATTGATTTCTACAACAAGACTGTGAGGTTCCCAGAGTTTGGTGATGGTGGAGAGCGAATGTATGTATCTGCCAAGCAAGTAGAAGAACTCTTGGAGGATGAGACTCAGATGTTTGCATTATTTGCATCACTTCAAGTTGATTATGAAGCAATGAACGTGGAGCTACCAGTTGTTTGGGAATTTCCAGAAGTGTTTCCAGATGACGTGAGTGACTTACCTCCTGAGCGTGAGGTAGAGTTTACTATTGATGTGATATCAGACACTAGTCCTGTGTCGATGGTTGCTTATCGGATGTCTGCATCTGAGTTTGGGGAATTGAAGAAATAGTTGGAGGAGCTGCTTGAGAAGAAGTTTATTCGACCGAGTGTTTCTCCGTGGGGTGCTCCTGTGCTGTTGGTGAAGAAGAAAGATGGTAGCATGAGATTGTGTGTGGATTATCGACAATTAAATAAAGTAACAATCAAGAATAAGTATCCACTTCCAAGGATTGATGATTTGATGGATCAATTGGTGGGTGCTTATGCGTTTAACAAGATTGATTTGAGGTCTGATTATCATCAGATTCGTGTTAAGCCTGATGATATTCCGAAGACAGCTTTTAGGACGAGGTATGGACACTATAAATATACTATGATGCCGTTTGGTGTATCTAATGCACCTGGTGTATTCATGGAGTATATGAATAGGATTTTTCATCCTTATTTGGATCGGTTTGTGGTAGTGTTCATTAACGATATCTTGATATATTCTAAGTCCGAGGAAGAGCATGCGCAACATCTAAAAGTGGTATTGCAGGTTTTGAGAGACAAGAAGCTTTACGCCAAGTTGTCCAAGTGTGAGTTTTGGTTGAAGGAAGTGAGTTTCCTTGGCCATGTGATTTCTAGTGGAGGAATTGCGGTTGATCTGTCGAAAGTTGATGTTGTGTTGCAGTGGGAGACTCCAAAGTCTGCTATTGAGATTCGAAGTTTCCTTGGGTTGGCTGGTTATTATCACAGGTTTATAGAAGACTTTTCAAAGTTGGCACTTCCATTGACCCAGTTGACTCGAAAGGGCCAAGCTTATGTGTGGGATGTTGCTTGTGAGAGAAGTTTTGTAGAACTCAAGAACAAGTTGACGACTGCTCCAGTGTTGATTTTGCCAAATCTGAGTGAGTCTTTTGTAGTGTATTGTGATGCATCAAAGATGGGTCTTGAAGGCGTATTGATGCATAATGGTCAGGTCGTTGCTTATGCTTCCAAACAAATGAAGGTTCATGAAAGGAATTATCCTACGCATGACTTAGAGTTGGTCGCCGTGGTGTTTGTGTTGAAAATTTGAAGACATTATCTTTTTGGGTCTAGGTTCGAAGTGTTCAGCGATCACAAGAGCCTGAAGTATTTGTTTGATCAGAAAGAGTTGAACATGAGGCAGAAAAGATGGCTTGAACTTCTGAAGGATTATGATTTTGAATTAAGTTACCATCCTGGTAAGGCTAATGTTGTGGTTGATGCGTTAAGTAGGAAGTCCTTACATATGTCGATGCGTATGGTTTGAGAGTTAGGACTGATTGAGTAATTCAGAGATATGAGTTTGGTTTGTGAAGAGACTCCTAAGAGTGTGAAGTTGGGTATGCTGAAGTTGACTAGTGGTATTCTCCAACAAATCAGAGAAGGTCAAAAATCTTATTTGAGTTTAGTGGATCGTCTCACGTTAATCAATCAAGTTAACGAGGGTGATTTTCGGATCGATGAGAATGGTGTGATGAGGTTCAGAGATAAAGTGTGTGTTCCTGATGTGCCAGAAATCAAGAAAAGCATTCTTGAGGAAGGTTACAAAAGCGGGCTAAGTATTCATCCTGGTGCCACAAAGATGTATCAAGATTTGAAGAAGTTGTTTTGGTGGCCAGGTATGAAGAAGGGAATTGTAGAGTTTATGTATGCTTGTTTGACTTGTCAGAAGTTGAAGATTGAACATCAGAGACCGTCGGGTCCGATGCAACCGTTAAGTATTCCAGAATGGAAATGGGATAGCATTTCTATGGATTTTGTAACCGGTTTACCAAAGACTTTGAAGGGATATGATTCGATTTGGGTGATTGTGGATAGATTCACCAAATCGGCTCATTTTATACTGATGAGGATCAATTATTCATTGCAGAAGCTTTCCTAATTATATATTGATCAGATTGTGAAACTGCATGGTTGTTCCTTCAAGTATTGTGTCTGATAGAGATCCGAGATTTACATCGAGGTTCTTGGAAAGTTTGCAGATAGCTTTGGGTACTAAGTTGAGGTTGAGTTCTGCCTATCATCCGCAGACGGATGGACAGACAGAGAGAACTATCCAGTCTTTAGAGGATTTGCTGAGAGCTTGTGTGTTGGATCAAGATGGATAATGGGATAGCCATTTGCCGTTGATTGAGTTTACCTACAATAACAATTATCATTCTAGTATCAGAATGGAACCGTATGAGGCTTTGTATGGTAGGAGTAGTAGGACTCCTTTGTGTTGGTATGAGTCAGGCGAGAGTGTTGTACTCGAACCTGAGATTGTGCAAGAGACGATTGAAAAGATCAAGATGATCCAAGAAAATATGAAAGCGTCGCAGAGTCTTCAAAAGAGTTACCATGATAAGAGGAGGAAAGCACTTGAATTCCAAGAGGGAGATCACGTGTTTTTGAGGATTACGTCAGTAACTGGTGTTGGCCGAGCTTTGAAGTCTCGAAAGCTCACATCATGTTTTTTTGGCCTGTATCAGATTTCACAGAGGGTGGGGGAAGTAGCATATCGGATTGCTTTACCGCCGTCGCTTGCGAATTTACATGATGTGTTTCATGTGTCGCAGTTGAGGAAGTACATTTCAGATCCGTCGCATGTGATTCAGATGGATGATGTACAAGTGAGAGATGACTTGACTGTTGAGGCGTTGCCAGTTCAGATTGGGGAACGAGAAGTGAAGCAGCTGCGAGGTAAAGAGATTGCCTTAGTGAAGGTAGTTTGGGGAGGACCAGCTGGAGAAAGTTGGACTTGGAAGTGTGAAGATCAGATGAGGGAGTCGTATCCGACTCTATTTCCTTGAGGTAGTTTTCGAGGGCGAAAACTCTTTTAAGTGGGGGAGAGTTGTAAAATCTCAAATTTTAATTGGAATATTTATTTAATTTATTTAAATAAGAATATTCACATTTTGGTAATTTTCGGTGGTTGTTGTGAAATATTGAGAATTATGGAATTTGGGTTATTTATTTAAATAATAGTATATAATATGAATATATTGGTATTATTATTAATTTAAATAAATATAAGTTAACTAAGGGCAAATTGGACAATTGAGGAGGAGTTAGTGAGGGTAATATTGGAAAGCCCAATTTTAAGGTCCAAGGTTAGGTTTAACAAAAAGGGAATTGTGATGGGATTAGGATTCATTTTGTTAGACCGTGAAAAGAATTGAGGCCAGAGCTCTGAGGAAGAGGTTGGAGGCAAAAGCTTCGAAAGGTTTTCTGAAAGATTTGAGAAGGCTTAGAGTCGACAATTAAGGTATGGAGAGTATTACCTTCATTGTTTTTAATGTGTAGTTTCAACGTATTTAAGGCTGATTTAAGGGTTTAAAGGGTTTGAAGCTGATTATGGGATAAAGGGAATTTGGCCTTCGTGGCCTAAATCTATTATTGAGATTTTAACCGTAGGGATTTATTTGGGTTAAAGGAAATTAGGCCTTCGTGGCCAAAGCTCTGATTTGACATTTGTCTAACCCTGTAGGAAAATTTGATAGTGAGGAACTCTAACGATTGTGGTGTAGTTGTAAGGATTTATGGGATTTAGAGCGTGAATATGATAAGGGATTGGCCTAATAAGTCGTAGATTTTGTGCCTTTATCGCCGTAAGACCTTAGGGATGATTTAGGGATGTTTTTGGGTTATTGGGGAAGTGAATCGTGGGACTTTTGGGTTGATTTTGGGTTCTGGTGCATAACAGCGTTTTGTTGTAATCGCGTGTTCGCACAACGAATGGTCTCGTCCTAGGCTCACACTGCGAAGAATCCTTCGCACAACGAAGAAACTCGCCCCAGACTCGTACAATGAACTTGCTAACGAACGTAGCAGAGTTTTGCGAATTCTGATTTTGTGCAGCGATGCCTTGATGTTTTGATGCTGTGATTTCTTTGACGAATGAATATGAGTATGACTGTGAATTCTATGTGATTCGTACATGATTGTATGATGATTCCTACGATGTAATGATTGATGAACTATAATGATATTTCCATGAGTTTTGATGATTCTATGATGACATGATTTTTGATGATGATGATTATGATGAATGATGATGCACCTACGATGTTATTATGAGGATGATTATTGACGTGTGCATCATGCATTCATGTACATCCGGACTTCGGTTCAGGACCTTGATTTCTTTTGCTTCAATCCCATTGTGCGGATGTGAGGTATTTTGATGTGCTCCGGTTCTCGAGTAGAATCGATCCTATTGATGGGGATCTATGGAGGATTGATGGCCCAATGTCCATCGAGCTGTGATGGTTGGTACCACATGCATTGAGTCTTGTTGCATTTGCATTAATGAGAAGATCTTGAGTAAATTATGATGTTGTGGCCTTTGATGTTCTTTGATGAATATGATGATGTTGAATATGAAAATGACGTCATTTTATATGTTGATTTCATACATTGATTATTATGAATTGTTTTACTCACCCTACCTGTTTGAATGTTGCCTCCACGTGGGTAACGTGCAGATGACCAGGTTTAGTCGTGGATGTCGTCGAAGGCTTTTGAAGTTTTTGGGTCGTTGGCCATGGTGGTTGACTTAGAGGGTCATGCTCTGATACTGTAACATCGGTTTGGGGTCTTTGAGTCAAACCTTATTTTATTTGATTTGGTTATTTTGCTTATGTTCCCGTATAAGGAAAACTTTGGATTATGCCTTTTTGAGTTCCGCTGAAAATTTTGATATCTTTTGAGAAAACCCATAATTTACGGAGCTTTGACTCATATTTGATTTATTGGGAAATGTACGCCCTTTGAGGTGATTTTTATTGAATTTAATATTTTGCTTTGATAAATGTGAATATTTTGCCTTTTATTTTGTGGAGTAGAAAAGGGTGTTACAGTCTTCATTCCCAAGGCAGTTGAGGGACATCTATTTATCAGGTAAGCTGCTGTCGAAACACCTTCCTCCCAAAACACCTTCTTCAATCTAGCACTAACCAACATGCATATAAACCTTTCAAGGATTGTTTGATTGAATCTCTCAGCTAAGCCATTTTGTTGAGGAGTACCTGCTACAGTCTTATGCCTTACAATCCCAGACTCAACACAGTAACTGTTGAAAACTTCATTGCAGAATTCAAGGCTATTGTCGGTTCTCAACCTCTTAACCTTTCTACCAGTTTGAGTTTCGACCAGAACCTTCCAACTTTTGAAATTCTCAAAAGTTTCATCCTTCGTCTTCTGAATGAATACCCATAGCTTTTTGGAATAGTCATCCACGATGGATAGAAAATACCTTGCACCTGAGTGTGAAAGATTCCTTGTAGGCCCCTAAAGATCAACATGAATGTAATCCAGGGATCCATGTGTTCTTTGCTTGCCTTTGTTAAACTTCGCCCTACAGGATTTACCAAATACACAAGATTCACAAAATTCAAACTTTTCGACTTTGTCACCTCCTAGCAGGTTCTGCTTCCCCAATTCGACCAGGCCTCTTTCGCTGACATGGCCCAATCTCATGTGCCATAATTCTGTCTTCGACATAGGTTTCGTGGATGCAACATTTGTCAAACCACTTACAACCTCAGCATTAAGGGTATACAAGCCTTGTTTCTTCACGCCTCTCAATACTTCCTTCGACCCCTTCATGACTCTTAGGATACTTTTCTCTCCTTGAAAAATGTATCCTTTTCTGTCGAATTCACCAAGAGAAATCAAATTTCTCTTCAAGTCAGGTACATACCTGACTTCAGTCAATAACCTTATTGACTTATCATGGAGCTTGAATCTCATAGATCCAATACCTGCAATTTTGCAAGATTTGTTGTTTCCCAGCAGCACAGATCCACCATCTTGATCATATAGCTTCTCGAACAATTCTCTGTTTGGAGTCATGTGCCAAGTGCAACCTGAATCCATAATCCACTCTTTTCTCGAGTCGCCACTTGAAACCACAAGAACATCATATGAGTCGAAGTCATCTTGAACAATGACTGCATTGCCATTATCTCCATGATCTTTCAGGCGTTCAGGGAACACCTTTCTTATGTGACCCTCCTTCTTACAATGATAACATCGTATACTAGATGTTTCACCACTATAAGACTTATGTTGACTTTTACATTTCTTCTTGTCGAACTTACCATCCTTTTGCAATAATTTTCCCTTAACGGCCAAACCTTTGCCCACCGTTGAAGGTTTATGCTCCTTTCGTTTGTTCAAGTCCTTAGAATACAAGACTGATTGAATTTCTTCAAAGGTCAGGGACTCCCTTCCATACAAGAGAGTTTCTTTAAAGTGAGCATGTGTTCTGGGCAAAGCACACAACACCAACAATGATTGATCTTCATCATCGATCTTCACATCAATATTTTCAAGATCAAGAATTAGCTTGTTGAACATATCCAATTGCTCAACCAACACTTTATCTTCACTCATATTGAATGAATATAAAGCTTGCTTTAGGTAGAGTCGATTCACCAGAGATTTGGTCATGTAAAACTTTCAAGTTTCACCCATAATCCCGATGCTTTAGTCTCCTTTGGTACCTGTTGAAGAACCTTATCACCAAGGCACAACAATATTGCGTTGTGGGCTTTCTCGATCATGTCTGTCTTTTCTTTTGCCGTTAACACAGCGTCCATGGCTGCCCCACCCTTCAACGCTTTCAAGCAACCCTGCTGAAGCAATAAGGCTTTCATCTTCAAGCGCCACAGATCGAAGTCGTTCACTCCGGTGAACTTTTCAATCTCATACTTTGTTGAAGGCATCTTCTCCACGCTCACCGCACCAATTTGTTGTGAATCAGATACCTTAAAACTAAGTATAAATAATTTCTTAATGATCAAGAAACACACAAGGGTTAGGGTTAATAAAGAAGAAAACAACAAGGATTGATTATTAAACTGCTATTCTTTCCTTTCTCTTAGAACAAGTATACAAGAATAACAAAATAACCTCTCTCTCTTGAAATTAGGATTTTATCTCTATTTTTTCTTATGACAAGATTGAGAAACTAGTATCCTATTTATAAGAAAAATAACACACTAACCTAATGGGCTTTTTTAACAATTATCCATTACAAGCTAACTTAGGATACAAGCTAACTTAAACAATTGGACTTACAAGCAATGCCCAATTCAACATGATAACAACCCTAACAATATTGACTAATGCATGTTAGAACAAACTTCGACTACAACACAAATTACTCGCGAACAAATTTCGACCATACTAGAGTTCGATCCAACATCTCACAATAAACACTACATCTAATATATTAATAAATTTAATTTAGTAAAATATAATCTCTTATAACAATATATCATTACATTTTTTAATTTTTATACAAAAGTATTAAAGAAAAATATTTTAAAATGGTGAGTAATTTTATATAGCAATGAACAATTGATTCTTTGTCTGTAATTGAATTTGTCTGTTGAAATTTATAGGTAATTTTACATCAATTGGATCTTCCTTAATCACATTAGATACATCTTTTCATTGACGATGAATTATCTTTCATTTTAATGTCATCAACTATGATTTCGTACTCTCATGGAGAGTTGTTAAAATAGATGGACTAAGATTTTTTAAGATTAGGATAAAAATATCTATTTTTAATATAAGTTCGAAAATTACTATTTAAACTTTATTTTAGATGTACTTTGAACTACCCGACTCTAAACGAGTTTTTTAAAATAAAAAATTAAAATAAAAATGACATAATATTTATTATAAATAAAATTAAAAATTATATTATTTTAAACATAATACATTTTAAATATAATATTATCTTTTATAAATATTATAATATATTTTTAAAAACAATACATGTCTAAATTGTATAAAATAATACTCAAATATTTTACATAAGAGAATTTAATAGAATGCGAAAGTGTTAATTATATTAATATATAATATTTAAAAGAGAAAGATTGAATAGAATAGAAATAAAATTTAGTCAGATAAGAAAATCAATGTGTAATTGATGACGTAATGACGTTGTGAATGACTTAATGAAGAGACAGTGTGAGTATGTGTGTGTGATGTGTGATAGATATATGAAGTATGGATAATGGTTGTTGTAACTACTATATCTATTTCTTATACCTTTTGTAATGATTTGTGGTTACTCACCCTGTCTATTTGAATGTTACCTCTACGTGGGTAACGTGCAGGTGATCAAGGTCTCGTTGACACATGAAGATTTAGCTTTGGAGTCAATTTATCTTATTTCCGTGAATTAAGATGTTACCTTTACGTGGGTAACATGCAGGTGATCAAGGTCTCGTTGACACATGAAGATTTAGCTTTGGAGTCAATTTATCTTATTTCCGTGAATTAAAAGGGTCTTGCTATGATACGTAACATCGGGGTTTGGAAACATTTGGTTTTATGAAGTCGTTATTGATTTAAGAACATGTTTTTAAGAGTCTGTTACGCGATGATTTGTTTTATGTTGATTTTTGATTATGGTCAAAGACCTTCAAATCCTTTGATGAAAATTATGAAATCTTGGAATCAATTCGAAGATTTTTTGGAGAAGAATTTCATTCGGCCGAGTGTATTTATGTGGGATGCTCCTGTTTTCTTAGTGAAGAAGAAAGATAGTGGTATGCAGTTGTGCATAGATTACCGCCAACTTAACAAAGTCACTATCAATAATAAGTATCATTTGACTCAGATTTATGGCCTACTATATCAATTAAAAGGAAACAACGTGTTCTCGAAAATTGATCTATGGTTATGGTGTCATCAGATTTGACTAAAAAGTTATGACACGCCAAATACCACATTAAGAACTTGGTATGGACACTACGATTTCTTTGTTACTCCTTTTGGAGTAACAAATGCTCCATCTATTTTTATAGATTGCATAAATTGAGTGTTCAAACCGTATTTAGATCATTTCGTAGTGATTTTCATTGATGACATCCTGATTTACTCTGGTACTTTGCAAAGCACAAAGAAAATTTGAGGATTGTACTTTCTGTTTTATGAGAAAAGAAACTTTTCGCAAAACTAAGAAAATGTGAGTTCTGGATGTTGAAGGTGAAATTCCTTGGGCATGTGATTTCTCAAGGAGGTGTGGCGATAGACCTTTCGAAAGTGGAAGTAGTGATTAATTAGGAAAGGAATAAGAATGCATACGATGTTAGGAACTTCTTAGGGTTGGCTGTTTATTATTGAAGATTCATCATGAGATTTTCTCACTAATATTACCTTTAACTGAACTCAACCGCAAGAAAGCTCCATTCAGTTAGAAATCAAAGCGCAAGCAAAGTTTTCAGAAATTAAAAGAAAAATGCGCAGAGTAGGAAAGAGATGCATACAAGTGAGCTAATTATGATAGAGCATAAACTATTAGAGATATTTAAAAACCTTGACACGCAGTTCACATGGACTCAAATGGGAGTCCTATTCAGCAATTTAAATATCATGTGTGATCTAAGGGAAAAGTTAAGGCAAGCTCAATTAACCGATTTGGAGTTGCAATATAAGGTCAATCAACCAGGGTTCACTTGAGTCGTGAATGTAGTTCTTTTGTTTAATCTGAGAATGTGGGTGTCGAATGATTTGGAATTGAGGATAGATCCTGTATGAGGCTTCTAAGATGTATCAATATTTAAATAAAACCTTCTAGTGGCCCGGTATGAAAAAGGATATTGTGGAGTTTATAGAAAGATGCATCATTTGTCAAAAAGTGAAGATTAAGAATTAAAAGCTAGGTGGTACGCTCCAGCTTTTGGAAATTCCCAAATCGAAATGAGAGAGTATCTTTATGGACTTAATAGTGGGGTTACCTCATACTCTTGGTAGTCATGATTAGATTTGGATAATTGTAGATAGATTGACCACGTTGGATCATTTTTTACCCGTTAAGACTACATATAAGGTTATTCACTTGGCGAGACTCTTCATTGTCGAGATAGTTCAATTGTATGACGTACCAACTAGTATCGTATCCAACCATGATCCTAAGTTCACTTCTAGGATTTGGAAGGCATTTCATCATGCCATGTGGACTAATTTGAACCTCAATACCTCTAATCACCCTTAATCCAATGGGAAGACGGAAAGAACCATTCGGACTGTCGAGGACATGTTACAGGCATGTATCTTGAAAAGTAGAGGGAGTTAGAAACACCAATTTCCCTTGAATGAATACGCCTATAACAATAGTTATCACCCAGGAATCAAAAGGGCACCATATGAAGCCTTGTATGGAAGGAAGTTTAGAACGCCTTTGTGTTGGACGGGAGTTGGAGATAGAGGAATTCTTGGACAAGATAATCCAAGAAACCACAGAGGAAATGAGGATGATCCATGAAAAGATTAAAAAGGCTCAAGATCACCGAAAGAGTTATGAAGATCGGCGTAAAAGGACTTTGGATTTTGAATAGGGTTGTCATGTATTCTTAAGGGTTACCCCTAAGCTCGAGCTAGGACCGTTATGTGAGGGCGAGTAGTCATACAACATATGTTCTCAAGTTTCGATGATGACAAAGTACAACCTCGGATCAATAGGAGCTGTCAATTTCACCCAAAAGACAATTGCAATACTTAACATATCATATCCTTCCTATATCTCTTTAATTCATCATATTATCATTGGCAAAACACGTGATAAATATCCAGTCGTGACAAAACGCAAAAAACAACAAGTGATGATTTTTGCAGGTTTTGAAGCTCTGAGTCGACCACACATCAACGCACAACCTAGTTAACTTTCCCACAGGTCAGCGCATGGAAGCTGTGAGTTGACCACCAGTCAGCGCACAACCCAGTTCACTTTCCCATGGGTCAGCACACGCCGACCTATGGTCGACGCATACTGTTGAGTTTTTAATATTGCTAATTTCTGCAGGCCATGCGTCGACGCATAGACCTGCAATGGTCGACCGTTCGCGCGTTTGTTATGTATTTTTTCACTGTTTGAAATCCTGTTGTGTTAGTTATTTGGCTTATTACTATATATAGTAGGTTGTTCATTTTAACTAATTAACAATTACATTTTGAGTAAATTGTGAAAACAAGAAAAGTGAAATAGGTGCCTACATTTCTCTTCATCTTCATCCTCAAACAGCACACAACACTACAACTACACACAACCATTTTTGGAGTGCTTTGTGTCTCGTTCAAGGTGATAAGGTTCGAATCCGTTGAGTGAAAATCCGGTTCGGGTGGAGAATTGTGGCAGGTTTTTCTTGAATAAAACCTTGAAGGTTTTGCCCTCCAAGATTCTACGAATTTGGGAGGTTTTTTGTACGGATAGTCTTCATCAACATTCAGCGGTGCAAAGGTGATTAAGAAACGGAAGATTTCATCAATCTAGTAGTTGGGGCTGTGAAGTGTTGAAGGGAGTTCCAGGTTCGATTCGTTGGTGTCTAAGATCAGTCGGGCCGAGGGTTTGAAGAACTAAAAGCTATTTAGCAAAGGGGCTGGAATCGAAGGTCAATTCACAATGATGGAAGGTCTTGATTCAACTCGAATCAAGGAGCAAGAAGTGATAGCAACATCAACATCTATAGGGATTTTTTGTATTATTGCTTATCAACTCTTGTATAAACTACTACAACTTTTCAGGTGATATCTATTATAAATCATCTCAATTCTATTTTTAGAATTGAGAGCAGACGTACCCCGAAGCGAGGACGGCAGGGGAACTGCCTCAACAAATCTTTGTCTTCTTTATTTTTCAGCATTTTCATTTTTAGCTTAAAAATTAAGTGATTTTGGTTTAAGCAATTTTATTGATTCGAGCATTGAATTTAGTAAGTAACTGGAACTGTTTAAACTTGAGTACAATAAACACTTGTACAAGGATTTTAAAGTTACTTACTTAAGTCAAAATCCACTTGGAGTGTTTTGCACACCAAGTGTTCGATAAATTGCCTGAACCAAAACTTACTTAGTTTACTTGCTATATTTTGGTGGGTTGTGTTGAGCATTAGAACTAGCACTACTAATTAGTGGTGAAACAAATTGATTAGTGTGACTAGTGTATTGAATCTACTCTTCTTTTATTATCATATCCGTTAGCTTAACGCATATCCGATCTTCCAATAATGGTTCGTTTTAGACGTGTTTTTCCAAGGCCGCTTCCGCACTTAAAAACATTTTAAAACCAATTTTAAATTGGTAAACGCCGACTCAAATTTTAATTGGGATCTATTCAACCCCCCTTCTAGATCCGAGCCATCGTCTAACAAGTGGTATCAGGAGCACCGGTTCACTCCGTGCTTCAAGTATAACTTTGATAGAAAATGGCAAACGAACCTAAAGGGGATTATAATAGAGCTCCCGTTTTTAATGGTGAAAATTACGGTTATTGGAAGGATTGTATGCTGGTGCACATAAACTCCATAGATAGAAAAATATGGAACGTTATCCTCAATGGTCCAATAGAAATTACTATGACCAATGCGGATAACGTGGTTGTGCCTAAGCCCGAAGCACAATGGACCGATGATGATGAAAAGAAATACCACTATGATTGGAAAGCTAAAAACATCTTAATATCCTCATTAGGAGTTGATGAGTATTACCGTGTGTGTCATTGTCCTACGGCAAAAGACATGTGGGATTCACTTCAAATCGCTCATGAGGGGACAAACGATGTGAGGTTAGCTAGAATCAATACACTAACACAAGAGTTTGACCTTTTCTACATGGAACAAGGGAAAACCATTGCGGACATGCAGAAAAGGTTTACTCATCTCATCAATAGGTTACATTCACTTGGTAGGCTGGTGGCCAATGACGTTGCTACTAATAAAATTTTAAGATGTTTAAACAGGGAATGGCAGCCCAAGGTGACCGCCATAAAAGAAGCAAATGATCTTACTATTTTGGACCTAACAACGTTATTTGGAAAGCTACAAGAGCACGAACAAGTGCTCCTAAGCTTTGACCAGCATGAAAAGAAAGAAAAGAAGGATAAAATAAAGAATGTTGAGAAGAAATCAATTTCTCTCAAGACTTCCTCCTCGAAGTCTCAATCTAAGGAGCACAGTGATTATTCATCAAGTGACGATGAAGAAGATGACAAGGTTGAGGATATGGGGTTGTTCGTAAAACGCTACAATTGGTATGTGAGAAAGAACAACATTCAACACTCAGAAAAAAAACCTTGTCAACTTCAGAAAGCAATCAAGGAACTCTCGAAATAACGACATCAAAAGGAGTAAAACCAGAGGATCGTGCTACAAATGCGGAAAGCCCAGTCACTACAAGCCAGATTGTCCTTTAAACAAAAAGGACAAAGAAAAGGAATCTATCAAATCACATAAGAAGTCATCAAAGCCAAGAAGAGCATATATAGCTTGGGAAAGCGATAGCGACTCCTCCTCCTATGATGAAAGCTCAAGTGATGAAGAAGAATCCGTGAACCTATGCCTTTCCGCACATCAAAAAAATAAGAAAAAGTAGGTACGTCACTCTAAATATGAGAATTCCTCAAATATGTCACATTTCGAATTACAAGCCGCATTTAATACTTTACACAATGAAGCAATAAAAGCCTTTAAGAGACTTGCCTCTAATAAAAGAATTTTTACTTACTTAGAGCACAAAATTAAAGAGTCCGAAAGGAAACTTGAGGAACTTAAGGCTTCCATGGTGGAAAGTAATAAATTGGATTGTGAGGACCATAGAAATGTCTTCGACTTTGGATGTGCTACTTGTTATATTTGGCAAGGTGAAGTTAGAAACCTATAGGCCAAATTAAACAAGGCTCTTGAGCCTAAAATTACATTTGCTATTGATAGAGCGGATTTTAGAAAAAGTATGGTGAAACCATATCAAAAATATACATATGTAATTAGGGATCAAGAGAGTAAAAGCATTTCTAAAGTCGACTTTGCATGCTTATATTGTTGCAAGAAAGGCCATTCCATTGCTAAATGCCAACTTAGGAGATTTTTGGTTCCTAAAGGCATCTATCAATGGTTGCCCAAATGCAACCACCCTGTCACTAACATATTAGGACCCAATACGCCATTGGGTACCTCCTCTTGCTAAGTATGTTTTAATAGGTACAATGTGTCGAGACCACTGAGAGAAGATAGGTTCTCGACAGGGGATGTTCAAGACACATGTCCGGAGACATATCCCTATTCATAGACTTCGTGGATAAGAAGAAAGGGTATGTAACATATGGTGATAAAAATCGTGGAGCAATACTTGGTAAAGGTAGTGTAGGTAACCCCTCTTCCACTACGATTTCTGATGTGTTGCTTGTCGAGGGTCTTAAACATAATCTGCATAGCATTAGCCAATTAAGCGACAAAGGATACAGTGTATCATTTTCAAAAGAGTGTTGCAAAATTGTGCATGATAATGACAAGAAGAATATGTTTATGGATTAAGAGTGAATAACGTCTATATGCTTGACTTAAATGAAGTATCGTTAACAAGTGACAAATGCCTCATAATAATGAGTGAAGATTCATGGTTATGGCATAGGCGCTTAGCACATGTTAACTTTGACCTGCTGAATAAATTAGTCTCAAAAGATCTAGTCCTAGGTCTTCCCAAAATAAAATTCACCAAGGATCACCTTTGTGATGCTTTCCAAATGGGAAAGCAAACGAGAATATATTTTAAATCTAAAAATACTGTTTCTACCATAAGACCTCTCGAGCTTCTCCATATGGATCTATTTGGGCCTTCTAGAATTAAGAGCCTAGGCGGAAACTATTACGGTTTCGTAATAGTGGACAATTATTCTAGATTTTGTTGGACTATCTTTTTGGCTAGCAAGAGCGATACATTCGCCGCCTTTGAAAAATTTGCCAAACTTTCCCAAAATAAATTAAGCACAAACATTGTGTCAATTAGAAGCGACCATGGAGATGAATTTGAAAACCATTTATTTGAAGAATATTGCAGTAACTACGGTATTGATCATAACTTCGCCGCGCCACGAACCTCTCAACAAAATGGGGTGGTGGAGCACAAAAATCGCATTTTAGAAGAGTTGGGAAGGACAGTGATCAATGAAAGTGGACTACCAAAATATTTTTGGGCCGACGCCATCAGTACGACTTGTTATGTTTTGAATAGGGTGCTCATCCGCCCCATTCTAAACAAAACACCTTACGAGCTTTTAAAAGGGCGCAAGCCAAACGTGTCTCACCTACATGTTTTCGGTTGCAAGTGTTTTGTCTTAAATAATGGAAAGGAAAATTTGGGTAAATTCAAATCTAAGGCTGACGAAGGTATTTTCCTTGGATACTCTCAGTCGAGTAAAGCATATAGGATTTACAATAAAAGATTACTTATTGTCGAAGAATCAGTACATGTAACATTTGATGAATCTTATTTGAGAAATGTCGGAAAAGGTAGTGTGTTTCATGGTGCAAGTACATCTACTGAAGACATACTCAAAGATGCAGAGCCGGAAATTGATCAGTCCGACAAAGCAAAAATTGAGGAGGAAAAAGATGTCCAACATGAAGAAACTGAGGTAGATCATCCATCTACAAGTGATGCTCTCCCTCAAGCTTGGAAGTCTTCTAAAGATCATCCAATAGACAACACTCTCGGAGACATATCAAAGGGTGTTACTACCCGATCTAAGATAAGTAATGTTTGTTATCACTTCGCTTTCGTTTCACAAATGGAACCTAAAAACCCTAAAGAAGCCTTACTCGATAAAAACTGGTGTTTGTCAATGCAAGATGAACTTAATCAGTTCACGAGAAATGAGGTATAAGACCTTGTCCCTCCTCCGCGAGGACATCGAGTAATTGGCACCCGATGGGTGTTTAGAAATAAGTTGGACGAAAACGCAGTAATAACTCGTAACATGGCGCATTTAGTCGCGCAAGGGTATAACCAAGAGGAAGGCATCGACTATGAGGAAACTTATACGCAGGTTTCCCGACTCGAGGCTATACGCCTTTTGCATTTCAAATGGACGTTAAGAGCGTGTTCTTTAAAGGAAACATAAATGAAGAAGTCTATGTTGTGCAACCTCCTGGTTTTGAGTCTCATGAGTATCTTGATCATGTCTACAAACTAAAAAGGGCTTTATATGGTCTCAAACAAGCTCCTAGAGCTTGGTATGAGCGATTGAGTAAATTTTTACTTGATCAAGGTTACTCAAGAGGAAAGGTTGACACTACTCTCTTCATTAAACGTCAAGGAAAGCACTTGATTCTTGTACAAATTTACGTTGACGATATTATATTTGGATCTACTAACATGAATCTCGTGAGAGAGTTTTCTGACCTTATGCAGGGTGAATTCGAGATGAGTATGATGGGTGAACTCACATACTTTCTCGGATTGCAAATTAAGCAACTTAAAGAAGGAACATTCGTGAGCCAGAGAAAATACTGTTTGGAACTTCTCAAAAGATTTGACATGGCCAAATCGAAGGCCATTGACACTCCTATGCTAACATGTGTAAACCTGAGTAAAGATGAAAGCGGTAAGGACGCTGAGGTAAAAAGGTATAGAGGTATGATTGGCTCTCTTCTCTATCTTAATGCTTCTCGTCCCGACATTATATTTAGCATGTATATGTGTGCAAGATACCAATCATGTCCCAAGGAATCTCATCTAAAATATGTCAAACGTATACTTTGATACCTATCTGGTACTTGATAACACGAAATCGTATAGATATTTTCATGCATAATTCAACTAAAAGCTAACAGTTTTCGATCCGATTTCGGGTTATTTCCATGTATTTGTCTGATGTTTTTGCAGGTATTCAACGATCACGTCTAAACAAGGCAACATGAAGAAAAGAAGCAATCCCAGATGAAATATGGACGAAAAAGGAGTGAAAACACAATGAAAAGCGCAGCAGACAGTTTTTGCTGATGTGACGACCGTCACAGATGCATGACGACCGTCACATGGGTGACGACCGTCACACCTTGTGACGACCGTCATGCAGGCAAAAACGCCCCACTCAGATTACACGTCAAAAGAGCAGTTCCAATTCCCATTAAATGGTCCACTACTCCCTAAATTATCTGCCTCAAGGTCCATCATCCTCAGAGGTAACCGTTGGAATTCCACCTCTATAAAAAGGGAAGCAGGGGACTTCAAAAAGGGAGCTGCATTCATACCACGAAGTGCTGCCAAATTTACTTTCCAGCAAATTTACTTTCAGTTATCATTTGTATCCATTTCTCCAGTTTCATTTGTATCCCTTTCCTTTATTTCCCTTTCCATTTTTACTCATTCCCATTTCCGCTCTTCTGTAATTGTTACTGCACTGTACGATCGAATTGGAACTAAAGACAGAATCCTGCCAACATCTGTGGAGGATCTGCCCAAAGGCCAATTGGCATTATTTACAGGTTTTCATTTTGATCGACCTCTATTTTATCATAATGCAATTTATTATTTATTATTATTATTTATGTTTTGCTTTTCTAAATTCCATGTCTAGCTAAACTTAGGTAATCGATATGTAGTAATAATTCGAATGGGACTTGATAACTCTTGTTTGAAAACTTTCTTTTCACAAAAATAACTTATGGTCTAAGTGTTTAAAATTGATTTACGAAATAAACTTCGTCGCGAAAGCGAGAACTTATTTTAAAGTAGTTTTGCCACGAAAGTGGGAAATAAATTAAGATACGAACCAACAAGCGAAAGCTGCGGTAAGGTCAGATAGTAAACACTAGGCATTTGTTTTAATAACAGCGAAAGCACTTTAAAACAAATTAGAACTTAGAGATTTCCAAAAAGTAATTTTAACCCCGAACGGAACACGAAAGTGTACGTTAGGCCCTTAAGATTACGATTAGCGTCAATAACCATTGTGAGACGAGAGTCTTCAAATCTCCATTTTCTGCTTAAATAAACTGTGAAAACTATTTCATACACCAGTCACTTATCAAGTCCCTGAAGAACATAATTACTACATATCGATTTAATTAATTAAAATCCAAACAGTAATCTTAGTTCCCCTTTTAGTGACAACCTTATTCCCTTAAAACATATTCTACCTAGCTAAACATAGTAACTCCCGAGAACACTAGTTTGATTACGAGTCCCTGTGGGATCGATATCTTTTATTACTACGTGATAGACTGTGCACTTGCAGTTAGTTGTATTAGACATAGAAAGTCGCGATCAGTACTCCGAAGTATGGACTATAGTATTCCAAAGGTAATGATTGCTCATTGGTAGGTTTCTCCGATTCCGATTTTTCCGGTTGCAAATCGGATAAGAAAAGCACCAGCGGTACTTGTCACTTATTTTCAAACTCCTTGGTCAGTTGGCACAACAAGAAACAAGTTTTTGTTGCTTTGTCAACTGCCGAAGCGAAATACGTAGTCGCCGGTAGTTGTTGCGCTCAAGTCCTATGGCTTAAGCAACAACTATTGGATTTTAATCTAAAACTAGATTGTGTTCCCATTTTCTGTGACAATACAAGTGCTATTAACCTCACCAAGAATCCGGTGTTACATTCTCGCACCAAACATATTGAAATTCGACACCATTTTCTGAGGGATCATGTAGAGAAAGGTGATGTTGTTTTCGAACATGTTGACACCAAAAATCAACTAGCGGACATTTTCACAAAGCCGATAGCCACTGAACCTTACTTTTATATCCGTTGAGAACTTGGCATTCTCGACATTTTGGATCGGGTATAATAATTGCTTGTTTCGTCTTACTTCATTTACAACTACATTCTTGTACTTCTAACAAGTTAAGTTTTGTTGCAAGCACAAGTATATTATTATCAAGTGTTTCCGGTATAGAGGTGATGTTGTTCCATATTCTTTCTCTCTCTAAATATTCATGATTCAATTAGTATACCGTTTGACCAACATTGTATATATATATATATATATATGACATTTGCTACGAGTATTATGTGTTTTGGATGCAAATTATGTTGTGGCATTGTAAGTAGGCATCAAATGTGGCATTATATATGACATAAAATGAAAATCTGCATTTTTGCTCACTTTGAGTCGACCAAAACAGGGCAGCGGTCGACGCACGCTGTTCACTTTTAAATCTGTCAAAAATCAAACAGTATGTGTCGACGCATGCAGGAGTACGGTCGACGGCTCGCGTAAAAACTCATATTTTTTTGTTTGAAAAACGTTCCATCTTCCTACACTCTACTTTAAATGTGCAGTCTACATTAATTGTGCATTGGAATTGCATTTTTAGTAAGCTGCATCTAGTCATTCCTAGTGGCCCCTTGTCTCCTCCTCTTTCCCAAAAATCCTAATCTCCATCTATAAAAAGGTTAATCCTCATCTCCTCCAAATCACTTCAACAATTCTTTCCAAATTCTTGCTTCCTACCCCCACAAAGTCTCCAAACCATCATCAATTGCCTCACTATTCCGCAGAAATACCGGTAAAAGATCAAGGGCTTCAACATCTGCTTCTCTACCCATTACTGCTGTATCCTTGGTTCTACCACCTGTTGTTGACAACTTCAACAAAGATATTGGCAAGAGAGCAGTTGTTCCGCAACATGCATTCTACAAAGCAACAGCGGAACGCATGCATCTCACTCAAATCATGGCTCTGCTGGAGTTTCAAGGCTTTGTAAACTTTCTGGAATGCAACACCAGATACAATGAAGACTTAGTATGTGTGTTCTACACTTGCCTGCATGACAAGTTTCAAGGTCAGGATTTCCACACCACTATCAGCAATACACAGGTAAACTTGAATTCTGAAGTTTGGAGTAAATATTTTGATTTAACTGTGGCTGCTGATGAACACCCTCCTCATGAGGTAACCGATTCTCGCACCGTGCCTGGATATGAATTTAAGAGTGCCTTAAATGATATGCTGAAAAGGCCTTATTCAGATAATATTGTAAACAGTGATGCTTTTCCCAGAACTGTTACTGCTGGTAAACTCCAAACAGGGGAACGCATCCTTCAGTGGATTGTGGTTCGCATCCTGCGGCCGAAGAAAGGTGGTATGTCTCGAGTTGAACTGGCTGAGGTGCATCTTATATACATTCTGAAAAATAGGATTAAAATCAACTGGCTTTATTACATCGCCAGTCGAATGTTTGCTTTAAGAGATTCAGGAAAAGGAACTGCTCTTGCTTATGGGTCTTTTATTTTAGAGGCTCTCACCGCGGCTAATGTCGTATATCCATCATTTCCATTTGTCTCCATATCTTCTGACAAAGAATTCAACACGAAAACTTTTTCCATGATGGGCTACTTTTGGTGTGATGAACGACAATCCTACAGGTTTGTTCGCAGAGCAAATATTCCTTGGGTTGTTGACGACTCTGATGAAAGGTCTGAACGGGAGGACGAAGAACAAGACGAACAGGTAGATGAAAACGAAAATGAAGCGGAACAGGTACAAGAACCAACATATGAGACGCATGACAATTACCAACAGCCAGACCAACATGAGTTCACAAATACTGATTGGCTTCATCACATAGCTCCACCTGACGAACAAGAAGAAGGATACACAAATCAAGGATGGGGTGAGTGGCAGTACACAGGATGGACCACTCTGGGCAAATATTATGATCAGTACCATGCCTATCCTCAAGAACATCAACCTCCTCAATCATCACCATCTCCTCCGCAGTCAGATAACTCTGAATTTCTCAACATGCTGTAGTCCATGCAGTTGGACCAACAAAACTTTATGAGAAGTCAAGATACGCGGATGGAACAAATTCGAGCTGAGATACATACACAAAATGAACGGTTAAATTCCTTCTCCACTAGGATGGATGCCCGTTTTGAAGCTCTCGCTGCATCAAATGAGAGGCAGGACATGGAAATCGCTCACAGCCTCCATCACCTAAATTTTTCTGTGGAAGCATTTGTTAACTACTCTGATCCTCACCGCAATCCGGATGTTGCGTACCGGGGGATGGGCCAAGGATATTGTTAGGACACAGATTGGTTCTTTATTATATCTCTATGTTTTGATGATAACTCTTACGAAATTTTGTATTAAGAGATTATATACTCTAAAATTTGTTTAAGAATGTTTGCTGCAGATATTAAAGTGTATATTATTCTGAAAGAAAATTAGATCTGAACATGGAATTATGCAAGGCTCTGAAGTGTCAGAGGCGTCTCTTAGAAGAATCCGAGCGCTGCCTACAGAAGCATCTGAAGCAGAAGCTACAGAAGCATCTGAAGCAGAATCTACAGAAGCATTTGAAGCAAAAGCTACAGAAGCATCTGAAGCATTGAAGACTTTGTATGAAGAGTTTCTAGCTTAGTTTATTTCAGAAGACTCTGATAGTACTACGCTGCCAGTACTGAGGATCTGATCCCAAACTCTGCTCTGAATTATTACACGCTGAAAGCACACTTGCTGCAATGCTCTGATTCAGCAAACTCTGATGAACATCAAAGACTCTGATCATTCAAGGCTCTGATGTTATCTGCTGAAGTATTAGAAACTTGTTGAAGAAGAATTCAAAGTTATGTCCTTGGATAGACCAAACGACTCTTTCCTCATTTATGCTAGACACTAGAACACAGGCAAAAAGGATTTATCTGAATGTTCTACTTCTAGGAAAGGTCAAGTGATGTGAAGACAAAAAGGTTCCAGCTACTTTGCAGACACGGTCTTCAAAGCATGCAACGTCTTGGATCTTCAAGCCTATAAAAGCGAGTCTTCATCTCTCTTCTTCAGTTGACGAAATATTGAAAGAATTCAAAGAAAAGCTCTCATACAATTTATACTCTTTGCTGAATTTATTTCATAGTTCTTAAACTTAAGTGTAAAATCACAGTTGTGATATAGCTTATTTAGAAGCATTCAAACACTTGTTTAGTTTTACTCATTGATTGTAAAAGTTCCTTGAGAAGACCCAATTGTGGTCAGTAGTTCTTGAGAAGACTAAGAACAGTTGCTCTTAGTGCTTGCTATTGTAATCAGTTTGATAAATAGTGGATTAAGTCCTTATTGAGAAAGGCAAATCACTCTTGATAGGGTGGACTGGAGTAGTTGAGTTCAACGAACCAGGATAAAGATCTTTGAGTTTTTATTGCCATAATATTTTCTCTATACTTATTCAACCCCCCCTTCTAAGTATTTTCTCACCTTCAGTTGGCATCAGAGCTCCGGTTCTATGTGTGCTACCACTTCATAGTGACAAAAAAGATCCAGTGAGAAAACTTTGATATATATTCTTGGTTGTTATTATGGCTGAAACTTCAACATCTAACAACAACAACAGATATGAAGAAAGGGATAGAATCGGCACAAAACCCCCTATGTTTTATGGGGAGAAATTTGACTATTGGAAGGACATGATAGAGAGTTTCTTCCTTGGTTATGATGCTGATTTATGGGACTTAGTCATTGATGGGTATGTTCATCCCACTAATGGGGATGGCAAGAAAATGGATAGAAAATCTATGACTGAATCCCAAAAGAAGGAATTCAGAAATCATCACAAAGCTAGAACAATCTTGTTAAATGAAATATCTCATACTGAGTATGAGAAGATCACAAACAGAGAAACTGCATTTGACTTGTTTGAGTCTTTGAAGATGACACATGAAGGAAACTTACAAGTTAAAGAGACCAAGGCTCTGGCGCTTATATAGAAGTATGAAGCGTTCAAAATGGAAGAATATGAATCTATAGAAACAATGTTCTCTAGATTTCAGATCCTAACAGCTGGTCTAAAAGTGCTGGACAAAGGCTACTCAACTGCTGATCATGTGAAGAAGATCATCAGAAGCTTGCCCATCAGATGGAGACCTATGGTCATTGCTCTGAAGCTAGCTAAGGATCTGAACAAGATCACATTGGAGGAACTAATCAACTCACTGAGGAGCCATGAAATTGAACTTGAGGAAGATGAGCCTCAAAAGAAAGGTAAGTCAATTGCCTTAAAATCTAATAAATCTGTGAAAGCTTTGCAGGTGTTAGAAGAGAGTTCTGAAGAGTCTTATTTTGAAGAAGAAGATGAACTGTCCTTGTTGTCCAGAAGAATCAACAGACTCTGGAAGCACAAACAGAGGAAGTTCAAGAACTTCAAGAAGTCAGATCAGCGCAAGGAGTCCTTTGGACCAAAAAGATCTGGAAAGAAGGAAGTTGTTTGTTTTGAATGCAAATAACCTGGCCATTACAAGAATGAGTGTCCAAAGCTTCAGAAAGAAAAGCCTAGAAGAAAGCCTGAGCATAAGAAGAAGGTTCTAATGGCAACCTGGGATGATTCAGATGAATCTGGATCTTCATCAGAATCTGAAGATGAATGCGCCAACATGGCTCTGATGGCAGGCGTGGAAGATCAGAATGAAGGATCATCTGGATCTGAATCTGACTCAGAAGAGGTACTTTCTGATCTTACTAGGGAAGAGCTTATTAAAGTTTTATCAGAAGTCCTGAAAAATTATAACCAGATTAAGCTCAAATGCAATCTTGAATCTGAGAATAATCTGTTAAAGTCAGAAGTTGCTGAGCTCAAAGAAAACAATTTAAAAATGAAAACCAATTTTGAAAAAGCTCAACAAGACTCTGAGTCTAAAACTAAGTCTAAATGCAAAAATATTTTAGAAGAATATGACTTTAGCTTTCAGAAGTTTCTGGCTAAAAGCAAAGATAGAAGCAAGATGGCTTCAATGATCTATGGAGTTAGCAGAAACAACAGGAAAGGAATTGGATATGAATCTTCCTCTGGAAAGGATTTAAATCCAATGCCTTTTGATAAACTTATAATTAAGAAAACTCCCTTATACTCTCATTTCAATTTTGGTCATCTGAATGATATCAAACACACACGTTCTGATCAGAACGTTCCTGTGTTTAAGCCAAAAGTCAGTCAGAATAAAACTGTTGTAAAAAGACAGAAATTCAGACAAACTTTCAAGGCAACTAACCCAAAAGGACCCAAAACGATTTGGGTACCTAAGGATAAGATAATCCCTGTTGCAGATGTATTTAGCAGAAAAGTCAAGACGCCAATCATGGTATCTGAACTCTGGCTGCTCACGTCACATGACGGGAGAAAGGTTTATGTTCCAAAGCCTGGAACTTAAATCTGGAGGAGAAGTGAAGTTTGGAGGGAATCAGAAGGGCAAGATTATTGGCTCTGGTACTATTGGCAATGGTAACCTTCCCTCTATATCTAATGTTTTACTTGTAGAAGGATTAAAGCATAATCTATTGTCCATAAGTCAATTAAGTGACAATGGTTATGGCATAATCTTTAATCAACAATGTTGCAAAGCTGTTAGTCAGAAGGATGGCTAAATCCTATTTAATGGAAAGAGGAAGAACAACATTTACAAAATCAATCTTTCAGAACTTAAGGTTTAAAATGTTAAATGCCTTTTGTCTGTTAATGATGAGCAATGGGTCTGGCACAAAATATTGGGGCATATTAATATGAGACGTATATCTCAGATTAATAAACTCAATCTGGTCAGAGGACTTCCTAAGCTGAAGTTCAACTCAAATGCTCTTTGTGAAGCATGTCAAAAAGGAAAATTTTCAAAATCTTCTTTTAAAACCAAAAATGTTGTTTCAACTTCAAGACCATTAGAATTACTTCACATTGATCTGTTTGGACCAGTGAAAACTGCATCCATCAGAGGCAAGAAGTATGGATTAGTCATTGTTGATGACTACAGCAGATGGACATGGGTGAAATTCCTAAAGCACAAGGATGAGTCACATTCTGTGTTCTTTGACTTATGCAAACAAGTCCAGAATGAAAAAGATTTCAAAATTGTTAAAGTCAGAAGCGATCATGGTGGCGAATTTGAAAACAAATATTTTGAAAAATATTTTAATGAAAATGGCATTGCTCATGATTTCTCCTGCCCTAGAACTCCATAACAGAATGGAGTTGTAGAGAGGAAAAATAGAACTCTGCAAGAAATGGCCAGAACCATAATCAACGAGACTAATCTGGCAAAGCACTTTTGGGAAGAAGCAATAAACACAACTTATTACATTCAGAACAAAGTGTCTGTTAGACCTCTTTTGGAAAAGACTCCATATGAATTGTGGAGGAACAAAAAGCCCAACATTTCTTATTTTCATCCTTTTAGATGTATTTTTTATATGTTGAACACTAAAGAGAATCTTAACAAGTTTGAATCTAAAGCACAAAAGTGTTTCATGCTTGGCTATTCTGAACGCTCTAAAGGCTACAGAGTATACAATACTGAAACACAGATTGTGGAGGAATCTATACATGTTAGATTTGATGATAAGCTTGGCTTTGAAAAGCCAAAGTAGTTTGAAAGTTCTGCAGATAGAGAAGTAATTCTCACAGACTCTGAAGGCTCAGAGGCAGAAAAAGCTCAAGTGAAGGAACCAGAAGCAACGCCGGATGCAATTCCTTTAGCTTCTCAAATGAACAACTTGAACATTTCTGAAGAGTCAAATGTTAGAGGATCATCTTCCAGAATCAAGGCCTCTCACCCAGAGGATGTGATCATTGGAAAGAAAGATGACCCCATAAGAACAAGATCCTTCCTCAGATCATCTGAAGCATCATTATTTGGGTTGGTGTCAATTATTGAACCAACTTCTATGGATGAAGCTCTGTAAGACAATGACTGGATAATTGCCATGCAAAAAGAGCTCAATCAGTTCACAAGAAATGATGTTTGGGATTTGGTTCCAAGACCAAAGGGATTCAACATAATTGGAACTAAATGGGTCTTCAGAAACAAGTTAAATGAAAAAGGAGAAGTTGAAAGAAACAAAGCAAGGCTTGTTGCTCAAGGTTATAGCCATCAAGAAGGAATTGATTATACAGAGACTTATGCTCCTGTAGCCAGGTTAGAGTCTATTTGTTTACTCATTTCTTTTGCTGCACATAATAACATCACTCTATATCAGATGGATGTTAAGAGTGCCTTTCTAAATGGAATTATAGAAGAAGAAGTTTATGTTCACCAACCTACTGGTTTTGAAAGTGAAAAATTTCCAGAACGTGTTTTTAAACTAAAGAAATCTCTTTATGGTTTAAAACAAGCTCCCAGAGCTTGGTATGCGAGATTAAGCAATTTTCTTCTGGAGAAAAATTTTATCAGAGGCAAAGTGGACACAACACTCTTTTGTAAAACATTTAAGAAAGATCTGTTAATTTGTCAAATATATGTGGATGCTATTACATTTGGATCTACCAATGTTATGCTGGGAAAGGAGTTTGCTCAATGTATGCAGGCTGAATTTGAGATGAGTATGATGGGAGAATTGAGATTCTTTCTGGGAATTCAAGTCAATCAGACTCCAGATTACACTTACATTCATCAAACCAAATATGTTAAAGAGCTTTTGAAGAAGTTTAACATGACTGATAGTAAGATGGCAAAAACTCCTATGCATCCAACAAGTACTCTTGGTAAGGAAGAGGTAAGTAAGAAAGTAGATCAAAAACTCTACAGAGGTATGATAGGATCTCTTCTCTACTTAACTGCTTCTAGACCTGACATTTTATTCAGTGTATGCTTGTGTGCAAGATTCCAATCAGATCCTAGAGAATCACACTTAACAGCTGTTAAGAGGATTCTAAGGTATCTGAAAGGTACTTCTAATATGGGTTTGTGTTACAGAAGATCTAATGAATTTAAACTAGTTGGATTCTGTGATGTTGATTACGCTGGAGACAGAGTGGAAAGGAAAAGTACTTCTGGAAGTTGTCAATTTCTAGGAAGAAATATAACCTCTTGGTACAACAAGAAACAACCTAGAATTGCACTATCAACTACAGAGGCAGAATATATTGCTGCTGCTGGATGTAGCACGCAGATGCTCTGGATGAAAAGTCAGCTAGAAGACTATCAGATCTTTGAGAGTAATATTTCTGTATTCTGTGATAATACTTCTGCTATATGTTTGTCTAAAAACCCCATTTTACACTCTAAGGCAAAACATATAGAAATTAAACATCACTTCATCAGAGACTATGTTCAGAAGGGAATTATAAACTTAGCCTTTGTTGATACAGATCATCAATGGGCTGGTATTTTCATAAAACCCCTTGCTGAAGATAGGTTCAAGTTTATTCTGAAAAATATTGGTATGGATTTTTGTCCAGAATAATATTAGTCAGAAGCAAACTTCTCAGATGCAAAATGTTTAAAACTCTGAAGTATTTCATCTGTCAATTATTTGATTTATTGAATTATTATTATTTGTGTGTATCTGAACTAACCAATTTCAGAGGATCTGAACATTGACTAACATTTCATTTGTCAAAGAGAATTCAGAAGCACATGCAAGCAAACATGTGTCACTCTGAATCTGAAAAGATGGCCTGCACATTACTGAAGAGACATTTAAGGTATTGTTTGAATAGTTAAAATCTTGGTGTTCTCCCCAAATTTTCAGAATCAATTAATGTTTTGAAATGATTATTATTCTTTTCATTAAATGCTATTAATTGCTATTTGAGAACGTGTTGAATGTGTCTTTTTGTGTGCCCTAACTTCTCTCTATAAATACCATAAATCACACCATTTCACACTTTTCACTTCACAAACAATATATGCATTTCTGTTTGCTCTTTGGTCTTCATCAAAACCCTAAACCTTCATCTAAATCTTCTTCATCTTCATCAATGGCAACATCATCTTCTACCTCAGCTCAGTTTCAATCATCAATGGCTGCAGTTGCATCATCAAACATGGGTGTTACTCCATTTAAGGAACTTGAGAGAACCTTGTTAACCCCTGTTGATAAGCTGGAAGTTCTTTGTGAATCCATGGTGGAATTTGACTCTCTGGCTGATAATGGATTTGATTTGTGTTCTATTGTTGATGCACAAGGCTGGGTTAAGTATTTTGATAGATTATTTGGACCAGTGTATCCACACTTAGTGAAGGAATTTTGGATTCATGCATCTGTTTACCCAAAGTTCATCCTCTCTTCTGTTCTGGGAAAAGAGATCATAATCACTGAAGATCTCATCAGAAAACTCATTGGGTATGAGGAGACTAATGGAGTTTGTCATCTGCCAGCTGGGTGTGTTGACATGGAAGAAGTTTATGAGGAAGTTATTGCATCTGGACAAGCTTCAAACAAGTTTAAGGATTTGAAACCTGACTACAAAATCTGGGCAAAGATTTTTCTGGGATGCATCAATCACAAAAATTCCATAAATTCTCCAGATTATGTGAATAATGAACAACTCTACTTCATGTATTGCTTAAGTCAGAGTACCAAAGTAGATCTGCCATACATTCTCTTCATGCATCTGTGGAATCACATTAATACATCCAGAGAATCCATTAAGACTAAGGGACAGAAGATCAGGACGTGGATTCCTTTTGGAAGATTGATCTCAGACATTCTGACAGAGAATGGTCTGGTGGCTGCTCTTTATGAAGCTGGAGTTAAAGAAGAACTTGAGACAATAGTTGGAAAACCCTTGAATGGAAAGAGTCTCCAGAGGCTAAAAGTTGTGGATGAACTCACAACTGCTCCTAAGAAGCTGAATGTTACTGAAGTAAGTTAGAGAAGGATTCCAGTTTAAGACTTTCCAATCTTTGGTGCTGAAGAACCTAGGGATATTATTCTTAGGTATATTGAAATGTGCAAAGCAGATGGAACACCTATTCCTGCTGACATTCTGATTTGTGCAAGAGAACCTATTCCAGATGTTTATGAGGAGAACATGAGAAAAAGAAGACAATTAGAGGCAGATGATGCTGCTGCTCAGAAGAAACAGAAAGTTGCTGAAAAACCAGAGAAGCAAATTAAGAGAAAAGCTTATGGAGAAGTTCCATCTGTTCCTACCAAACGCATCAAGACAAAAGGTACTAAATCATCTTTACCTTCTATTTCTAAAATTACTGTAAATATATCAACAATTAGTTCTATGCCTGATCCTCCTCCCACTCAAAATCAAACTATTCCTGCTCCATCTCAAACCTCTGAACCACCAAAAATTTTTGAATCAAAAATTCCATCTGATCCTGTTTCCACAACACCACTTAAATCATCTGACATTCCTCAATCAGAACCACAAACAAAACCATCATAACAACCTACAACGCAACAACCTGAAATTCAACAACCAGTTGCATCTGAACCCATTCAATCTGAAACTGTTGCATCTGAAACCATTCAATCTGAACAAGTTGCATCTGAACCAATTGTATCTGAACCACCAATATCCAAACCTTCTAATCCTCAACCAGAACCATCCAATCCTATTGAATCAAATATACCTGATTCTGAGATTCTGGATATCCAACCTCTCAAGACTGTATTTGAAGTATCTTCTACATCTTGTACCCCAACCACCTCATCTGATTCATCTGAATCTGATGCTCATCCAGATGTTATCTCACCCCTTTCTCTCAGAGAATATGAATCTAACCAACCAGATCTACCCATTTCATCTGATGCTATCATTCCTGAACTAACACCTACACCAAAACCAAAACCATCAGCTTTTATTCCTTATTTTGATAATCCAAAAGCTGTCATCCCATCCATTCGCAGAATCAAACCGTTCTTTCGCATTATGCCTGCTCAGAAGAAACCAACCTATCCTAGCCCTCTGATCATCATTCTAGAATTTACCATTCCACCTCCATCTGTTCAACCCAAGCCTTTCACCTTGGAAACCCTTCTTAAACCAAAAACTAGGCTAACTGTTGATAATTTATTTGCAACTTTTATGAAAGAAATAAAGATGACTTTAGGATCTGTGAAGATAAGATGCTTGTCAACCATGGATGCAAATGAATCTGATGCTATCTGGAATAACTTCATTACAAGATTCAATATTGTTGCCTCAAATCTGAAGAATGTCTGTTCTGATGATGCGAAGCTGAGATTTGCTGAGATTGCCAGAAGCATGGTATGGAATATGAAAAGATCTGCACCTTTGCTTCTTGAGGATGTACCTTCATCTTCTGGAGTATCTGCTACAGAAGCCATTGAAGAATCTGCTTCTGAAGAAAATCCATTGGCTATGAAAATTGTGGAAAACCCCTCTGCATTTGTTGCTCCAGACTCTGCAACTCCCATGATTATTGACTCTGCTCCTGCATCACAATCTGCTCCATCAACTTCTACTGAGATAAAGAAAGAGAACCCAGACTTGGAAGACAAGATTGCAGTATTGGAAGCTGGGCAATCTGAGATCAAGTCATGGATGGCTAAGCAAGATCAGAAGAATGAAAACATGGGAAATGGATGACAAAGCAAGAAGAATCCTCATCTGAGATCACTCAACTTCTGAAGATGATTCTTTCCAAGTAAACCTAGTCTTATGTTTTTTGTATCTGATGTTTGTGCACCTGTACTTGAATTTCTTTTCTGATGATTTGTCTATTTTTATCTGAATGAATTAATGACTCTGTTGTTTTCTCTACATGAATGAATCTTTTCTCTATTTCCTTTTATTTTGTCTTTAAAGTTTTACTTTTTGATTATGACAAAAAGGGGGAGAAAATGAAATTCTGACTGTTCAAATAAACTCTACCTAAATGAAATTCAGACATATCATTTATAACTAACGTGAACTCTTAGTATTTCAGAACATTTGAGAAATATGACAAATTTCTTTAAAGTAACTCTGAGATCCCCAGATCAAGTTTAACCAATCAGGCTCTAATTCTGAAACATTCATCCAAGTCAAGATCTAATTTTTAGAACAATCAGGCTCTGATTCTGAAAAGAATACTCATGCAAAAAAGGAAGTTTCTATTCCTTCTAAGTATTCAATTCAGGGGGAGATTCATAATCTCAGGGGGAGTTATAATTATTGCTTTATTAAACAAAATTTCTTATGTTTTTGTCATCATAAAAAAGGGGGAGATTGTTAGAACATAGATTGGTTCTTTATTATATCTCTATGTTTTGATGATAACTCTTACGAAATTTTGTATTAAGAAATTATATACTCTAAAATTTGTTTAAGAATGTTTGCTGCAGATATTAAAGTGTATATTATTCTGAAAGCAAATTAGATATGAACATGGAATTATGCAAGGCTCTGAAGCGTCAGAAGCATCTCTTAGAAGAATCTGAGCGCTACCTACAGAAGCATCTGAAGCAGAAGCTACAGAAGCATCTGAAACAGAATCTACAGAAGCATTTGAAACAAAAGCTACAGAAGCATCTGAAGCATTGAAGACTTTGTATGAAGAGTTTCTAGCTTAGTTTATTTCAGAAGACTCTGATAGTACTACGCTGCCAGTACTGAGGATCTGATCCCAAACTCTGCTCTGAATTATTACACGCTGAAAGCACACTTGCTGCAATGCTCTGATTCAGCAAACTCTGATGAACATCAAAGACTCTGATCATTCAAGGCTCTGATGTTATCTGCTGAAGTATTAGAAACTTGTTGAAGAAGAATTCAAAGTTATGTCCTTGGATAGACCAAACGACTCTTTCCTCATTTATGCTAGACACTAGAACATAGACAAAAAGGATTTATCTGAACGTTCTACTTCTAGGAAAGGTCAAGTGATGTGAAGACAAAAAGGTTCCAGCTACTTTACAAACACGGTCTTCAAAGCATGCAACGTCTTGGATCTTCGAGCCTATAAAAGCAAGTATTAATCTCTCTTCTTCAGTTGACGAAATATTGAAAGAATTCAAAGAAAAGCCCTCATACAATTTATACTCTTTTCTGAATTTATTTCATAGTTCTTAAACTTAAGTGTAAAATCACAGTTGTGATATAGCTTATTTAGAAGCATTCAAACACTTGTTTAGTTTTACTCATTGATTGTAAAAGTTCCTTGAGAAGACCCAGTTGTGGTCAATAGTTCTTGAGAAGACTAAGAACAGTTGCTCTTAGTGCTTGCTATTGTAATCAATTTGATTAATAGTGAATTAAGTCCTTGTTGAGAAAGGAAAATCACTCTTGATAGGGTGGACTGGAGTAGTTGAGTTCAACGAACCAGGATAAAAATCTTTGAGTTTTTATTGCCATAATATTTTCTCTATACTTATTCAACCCCCCTTCTAAGTATTTTCTCACCTTCAGATATTAGTTGCATGATTGCATATTTTCATTGTCTATGATGTATTTGTTTTTGTTATGGTTGTTGGAATATTAAGTCCATTTGAATGTTTTCATTTCTTTATCTATTAATTACCTTACTCTTTCATTTTCAATATTATGTGTGAATATTGGTAAAATGCTTAGTTATCATCTGCTGAGTATTTTGTTAAGTGTTATTCTGTCAAGCTTTACCTTCTCCATCTCTTTTTGATGCTGTCAAAGGGGGAGAAAAGCCAAGTAGATCACAACAACTCTTCCATATAAAGTGCAGGATTACAAAAGAAAGGGGGAGTTTATGCTACTATGTTAATAATATTGCAATGTTGTTCTCACTAGCTTCGCGCAGGTTGTCATCATCAAAAAGGGGGAGTATGTGAGGGCAAGTAGTCACACAACATATGTTCTCAAGTTTCGATGATGACAAAGTACAACCTCGGATCAATAGGAGCTGTCAATTTCACCCAAAAGACAATTGCAATACTTAACATATCATATCCTTCCTATATCTCTTTAATTCATCATATTATCATTGGCAAAACACGTGATAAATATTCAGTCGTGACAAAATGCACGAAACAATAAGTGATGATTTTTGCAGGTTTTGAAGCTCTGAGTCGACCACACATCAGCGCATAACCTAGTTAACTTTCCCACGGGTCAGCGCATGGAAGATGTGAGTCGACCACCAGTCAGCACACAACCCAGTTCACTTTCCCACGAGTCAGCGCAAGGAAGCTATAAGTCGACCATTAGTCGGCGCATGAAGACTTCACATTTCCCACGGGTCAGCGCACGCCGACCTATGGTCGACGCATACTGTTGAGTTTTTAATATTGCTAATTTCTGCAGGCCATGCGTCGATGCATAGACCTGCTATGGTCGACCGTTCGCGCGTTTGTTATGTATTTTTTCACTGTTTGAAATACTGTTGTGTTAGTTATTTGGCTTATTACTATAAATAGTAGGTTGTTCATTTTAACTGATTAACAATTACATTTTGAGTAAATTGTGAAAACAAGAAAAGTGAAATAGGTGCCTGCATTTCTCTTCATCTTCATCCTTAAACAACACACAACACTGCAACTACACACAACCATTTTTAGAGTGCTTTGTGTCTCGTTCAAAGTGATAAGGTTCGAATCCGTTGAGTGAAAATCCAGTTCGGGTGGAGAATTGTGGCAGATTTTTCTTGAATAAAACCTTGAAGGTTTTGCCCTCCACGATTCTATGAATTTGGGGTTTTTTTTTTGTACGGATAGTCTCCATCAACATTCAGCGGTGCGGAGGTGATTGAGAAACGAAAGATTTCATCAATCTAGTAGCTGGGGCTGTGAAGTGTTGAAGGGAGTTCCAGGTTCGATTCGTTGGTGTCTAAGATCAGCCGGGCCGAGGGTTTGAAGAACTGAAAGTTATTCAACAAAGGGGCTGGAGTCGGAGGTCAAATCACAACGATCGAAGGTCTTGATTCAACTTGAATCAAGGAGCAAGAAGTGATAGCAACATCAACATGTATAGGGATTGTTTGTATTATTGCTTATCAACTCTTGTATAAACTACTACAACTTTTCAGGTGATATCTATTATAAATCATCTCAATTCTATTTTTAGAATTAAGGGCAGGCGTACCCCAAAGCGAGGACGACGGGGGAACTGCCTCAACAAATCTTTGTCTTCTTTATTTTTCAGCATTTTCATTTTCAGCTTAAAAATTAAGTGATTTTAGTTTAAGCAATTTTATTGATTCGAGCATTGAATCTAGTAAGTAACTGGAACTGTTTAAACTTGAGTACAATACACATTTGTACAAGGATTTTAAAGTTACTTACTTAAGTCAAAATCCACTTGGAGTGTTTTGCACACCAAGTGTTCGATAAATTGCCTGAACCAAAACTTACTTAGTTTACTTGCTATATTTTGGTGGGCTGTGTTGAGCATTGGAACTAGCACTATTAATTAGTGGTGAAACAAATTGATTAGTGTGACTAGTGTATTGAATCTACTCTTCTTTTATTATCATATCCGTTAGCTTAACGCATATCCGATCTTCCAATAACAGTTCGTTTTAGACGTGTTTTTACAAGGCCGCTTCCGCAGTTAAAAAAATTTTAAAACCAATTTTAAATTGGTAATCGCCGACTCAAATTTTAATTGGGATCTATTCAATCCCCTTTCTAGATTCGAGCCATCGTCTAACACGTTAAAGACAAATAAGTTGAGTCTGAGGTACATTGGTCTGTATCAGATCATAAGTCGGGTAGGTGAAATGGCCTACTGGTTAGCTTTTTTGCCTTCCTTATCTGGACTTCATGACGTATTCCACATATCTCAATTCAGGAAGTTTGTAGCACACCCTTTTCAACAAATCCTTTATGATATGATAGAAGTGTTGATCAAGTCCATCTGGTGTTATTGATAACAACACTTTGAGGTGAAGTCATCATGTGATGTGGTGATCAAGTTGTGGTGCTTGAAGATGAAGATATCAAAGCCTACCTATGGAGGATAACACCTTACGTAAAACGACATTTGATGAAATCAACGAAGATCTATGATCAATAAGTGTGTTTGATGATGGTGTATTTCATGAAGAGTTATGTCAAGTCTCTTTAGAAAAATATTCAAGTTTCTAGGGATGTGTTAAAGACAAAGATAATGAAGCTTGGTACCTAAAGCTTCAGAGTTGTGAAAGAAAGGAAATGTGATAGCTTGTCGAGCCTGTGTTGAATAATCTATGTCTTTAAAGGTATAATACTAGATCTCAAATTTACCAAGTTAAATCACTCACGCACTTTCTACGCATTGGAAAGCATTTATCATTTTATTAAAACAACCCAAAAATGTTTTTTGTGCCTAACTTGTTAGCTACTAGCTCAAAACGTTTATTATGTCTGAAATTTACACTATTTAATCGGTTTGCCCTTAGGCCTAGTTTATTATGTATTTTTGCAAAAACTTATATAGTTGAATAGTATTGACTCTTTTTATAAGCTTTCCATTTTTGTACTTGATAATTGACTATGTAATTTGCTTAATCGATTACAATATTAAAAAGGCCCATTAATCTTTTCCTTTTTATGTCACACTTTTTTCTATAAATATAGGGCTTTCATTCACTTCATTACACACCTAAAAAATTATTCTAAATACCTATCTCTCTCTCTCTCTCTCTCTCTCTCTCTATTTTTTCCTTAATGTTTTTGAGAGTGAAATCTTTTATTTGTGAGGTGTTTAAGTATGATATAAGGGTAGTATTGTAAGTTCTCAAAGTGATAAATTTTTATTTTGGTTGTGAGAAAAACCAATTTAAAAGCTCTTTTTTGATTGTTAAGGCGATTGAGTTAAAACCTTTGTTTGGTTTGTAGGTAGGTCTTCGTAGTTAAAAATCCACTTCGGTTTGTGAGCTTAGCCAGAAGTTAAAAGTACTCAGCTGGTTGGAGATTGTCATGGTGGTAAATTATCTTGGTTGGGTGGTCTTCATGGTTAAAACTCCGTGTTTGTTAGGAAGTTATTTATTGTAAAACTACAATCTTTTGCAAGGAGGTTTGTGGATCATGTCAAAAGCTTACATAATAGTGGAAACTATCAAGAAGGATTTCTTAGGGAAAGGAATAGGTCATTTTATCATACCAAACAACTTTAAATATCTAGTGTTTTTCTCTCTTCCCTTAACTCTTTACTTTTTAGTTGTTTATTTTTTGTGTGCATATCTATCAATATTATTTTTTATTTTATGCCGTTTTTATTTCTACTGCATTTCCAACTATCTAATTTTATGATAGGAACATTGGCGCTAAAAGGAGAGGTCGAGATCACGTGCTCTTACTCTTCTTGTTAGCCTTGATTAGGGGGAGTTGTTTTGGACTGACCAAAATAGTCTCACATTTCTTGGGAAATGAGACTAAGTGTAACTTATATATAACACCCACACACCTCAATTAATGAGATGCATTTTCTAAAGGACAGAGTCATGAGGATTCTCACACCTAAAGCAGACAATACCTCATAGTTGTAGTGACATACACTTGAGGTTGTGATTCTTGGTTTTGTGGAGCTAGTGATCTTAAAGATAAAATAGTATGTACATTTTTCTTCATTTCCTGCGGTCTTATCTTCCTTTTATACGTCCTTGAATTGTGTCAAAACTCCCAAATTTTTTTATAATTTACATATATATTTTTTCTTTTCAGGCCTATTTAGTTTTCTTCTCATAATTGGTGGATTAATTGGTTAACCATTAGATTAGACCAAAAATTTGAACCATTTTTTTGCATCACAATTTAAGAATAGGTTTCCATAAAGCTTTTTTTCTTACAAGAAAACATTTCATTATAAACGTGTCCATAATAAGTATTTCATTATGAACTACCATGTCATTATAAATCATAATGTAAGCAATTCCATTTTTAATGAAATAGAAGTAATATTAATACCTATAATAAGCTAAAACATATTAATCGCAATCACCTTTGTTATTCCATATACTTACAAAAGCTTGGGTGTATCTGTTGTGATCACAAACGATACCTTTCAACAAATTAAGATTGAGAAATGAAGTTCTTGGGTGAATAATGAAATCAGTTATAATAAAGAGAGAAAGAAGAAAAGATAAATAAGAAAGAAGAAGAAGGATTTGGACAAATTGCTATACTATTCACTTTCTCAATATTACAAAAGATTACAAGTGAATAACACAATCTGACCACACTCAACAAACTGAGTGTTCTAGCCTATATATAAACGAACTAGATAATTTGCAACCCAAGCTAACTAAACAATTGAATCCATAAGAAAAGGCCCAATTCGACAGACATTTTGATAATACATATTAGAACAGACTTCAACTACAATATGTATCCTTCGACCATATCATGCAACCCAGCTTCGACTTCATACTTGTCTCCTTTCGAAATACATGGAAGCTATTCCTCGACAAAACTTGAGTTCAACCCAAAATCTTACAAATCTCCACCTTGGGTCTAACTCAAAAAATAGGGAATAAACTAGCTTTCATCATGCAGCTTTATCAACTGCATACAGTGGAAAAACTTGCAACTTGGCAACGTCTTGGTGATTATATCAACATTATTATCATCATTCAAAACCTTCAGCACCTAGATTTCACCATGCTTGAATATCTCTTTGATGAAGTGCAGCCTCACATCAATGTGCTTTGTTCGATCATGATAGACTGAGTTCTTTGACATGTGTATTGCACTTTGACTATCACATTTAACAGTGATCCTTCGACCTTGAAGTTTCAGCTTCTTTGCAAAACCTTCAAGCCACAATGCTTCTTTCATAGCTTCAGTGAGGAAAATATATTCTGCTTTAGTGGTTGATAAGGAAACAACCTTCTGAAGCATTGCATTCTAACTGATTGTTGTGCCAAAGATATTGAACACATATCCAGAAATAAACTTTCTAGAATCCATATAACCTGCATAATCAGAGTCAATAAATCCTTCGATTTCGACTATGCTATCACCACCACAGGCTCCACCATAAATCAAGACTCTTTTCAGGGACCCATTTATGTACCTGAGATTCCACTTTACAGCTCGCCAGTGCACCTTTCCAGGATTGGCCATATACCTGCTTACAAGGCTCACACCATACGCTAAGTCTGACCTCGTACAAACCAAAACATACATCAAATAACCTACTACACTAGCATATGGAATGCTACTCATATAGATTCTTTCAGCTTTAGTACTTGAACTTTGAGTAGTACTAAGCTTAAATTATGGATTTGTCAGAGTCACAACAGGCTTTGAATTCGACATACAAAACTTGTCGAGAAGCATCCATAGGTATGTCTCTTGAGATAAGAAAAACTCCGACTGCTTTCTATCTCTCTAGATGTCAATCCCAAGAATCCTGGTGGCAGCTCCTAGATCCTTCATTTCAAACTCCTTGCTGAGTTCAACCTTTACCTCCATTATATCCTCGACATTGTTGCTGGCTATGAGGATATCATCCACATAAAGTAACATAATAACAAGTGAGTTTCCAGATCGAAATTTAAATTAAACACAGTGATTAAATTGGCTCCTAGTGAAACCAATGTGTGCCATGAACTTGTAGAATCTCCTGTTCCACTGTCGAGGAGATTGTTTTAGGCCATACAAAGACCTATTTAGGTTGCACACATAATCTTCCTTATCCTTTTCTACATATCCTTCAGGTTGTCACAACAGGATTGTTTCGTCTAGGTCACCATATAGAAATGTTGTCTTCACATCCATTTTCTCAAGTTCCAAGTTGAACTTCACCACCATGGTCAATAACATTCTAGTGGATATATGCTTTACAACAGGTAAGAACACATCATTAAAGTCGACACCTTCTTTTTGAGTAAACCCCCTAGAAACCAGCCTTTACTTAAGGCTCTTCGACATCACTTCTTCGATTCCTTCCTTGACCTTGAAAATTCACTTACAATTGACTAACCTTACTCCTGCAGGTTTCTCAATCAGCTTCCAAGTGCTGTTATCATGAAGAGATTTCTTCTCGTCATCCACGAACTTTCGTAATTCAATCTTGTTTTGATTCCTCATAGCTTCCTATAAGATCTGCATAACCAAGTCTCTAAGGTGGTTTGATGACTCTTTTCGACCTATCTCTTGCCAGTAGGTAGTCATCGAAAGTTTCCTTAGTTTCTTCAGCATCTTGCTCTTATTCTTCGACTTCATCTGGGTTATGCACTTTTAGCATCACTATGCTCTACCCCAACATGCATCTTTACCTATTCCATCTCCTCTTCAGAGATTTCTGCACTTCAACCAGCATCACCAGTTTTCTTGAACGCCATCTAGACCTTATTGAAAAATACATTACGACCTGTGATACATATTTTGTGACTTGCTTCTAGGAACCACAACCTATAACCTTTGACTCCATTAGGATATCCAAGGAACATGCATCTCAGAGCTTTAGTTTCGACCTTGTCTTGCCTAATGTGAGTATATGCTAAACAATCAAATAATCTCAATTTGTCGAGATCTGGTGGTTGATTCGACCAAACTTCTTCAGGTGTCTTCATTCCCAAAGAAGTCGAGGGATATCTATTTATCAGATAAGCTGCTGTCAAAATAGCCTCCGCCCAGAACACCTTCTTTAATCTAACATTAACCAACATGCATCTAACCCTTTCAAGGATTGTTCGATTGAATCTCTCAGCTAAGCCATTTTGTTGATGAGTACCTGCTACAGTCTTATGTCTTGCAATCCCAGATTCAACACAATAACTGTCGAACACTTCATTACAGAACTCAAGGCCATTGTCGATTCTTAACCTCTTGACCTTTCTACCAGTTTGAGTTTCGACCAAAACCTTTCAACTTTTGAAATTCTCAAAAGTTTCATCCTTCGTCTTCTAAATGAACACCCATAACTTTCTAGAATAGTCATCAACTATGGATAGAAAATACCTTGCACCTGCATGTGAAGTTCTCCTTGCAGTCCCCCAAAGATCAACATGAATGTAATCAAGGGATCCCTGTGTTCTTTGTTTACCTTTGTTAAACTTCACTCTACAAGATTTACCAAATACACAAGGTTCACAAAACTCCAACTTCTCGACTTTGTCACCACCTAGAAGGTTTTGTTTCCTTAATTTGACCAGGCCTCTTTCGCTCACATGGCTCAATCTCGTGTGCCATAATTCTATATTCGACACCGATTTCGTGGATGCAAAATCTGTTGAACCACTTACAACCTCATCCTCAAGGGTATACAAGTCTTGTTTCTTCACGCCTCTTAAGACCTCCTTCGACCCCTTCATGACTTTCAGGATACCTTGCTTTCCTTTGAAGATATATCCTTTCTTGTCGAATTCACCAAGAGAAATTAAATTCCTCTTTAGGTCAGGTACACACCTAACCTCAGTCAATAGCCTTATTGACTCATCATGGAGCTTAAATCTTACAGATCCAATACCTGAAATCTTGCAAGCTTTATTGTTTTCCAACAGTACTGATTTACCATCTTGATCACATAGTTCTTCAATCACATTCTTGTTTAGACTCATATGTCAAGTACATCCAGAATCCATAATCCACTCTTTGTAAGAGTTACTGTTCAACACCACAAGGACATCAAATGATTCATAATCATCTCGCACAATAGCTGCATCGTTGTTGTCCTTACCTCCATAATTATTCAGATGCTCAAGACACACCTTTCTTGTGTGACCCTCCTTCTTACAGTGATAATACTTAATCCCAGAAATATCACCACCATAAGACTTCTGCCGAGTTTTACCTTTCTTCTTCTCAAACCTACCATCTTTCTTCGATGATTTCGTTTTTACGGACAATCCTTCGCCAACTGATGATGATTGTTTCTGCTCCTTTCTTTCGTTCAAATCTTTCGAATACAAGGCTGCTTGAACTTCTTCAAAGGTCAGGGACTCTCTTCCATACAAGATGGTTTCTTTGAAGTGAGCATTTTACTTAGATAAAGAACACAACAATAATAACGCTTGATCTTCATCATTGATGGTAACATCAATATTTTCAATATCAAGAATCAGTTTGCTGAACGTATCCAGCTGCTCCGTCAACGCTTTATCTTCAGTCATCTTGAATGAATACAAATCCTACTTTAAGTACAAACGATTCACCAAAGATTTTTTTCATATACAATCCTTCGAGTTTCAGCCAAACACCAGCCGTCGTGTTCTCCTTCGAAACCTGCCTGAGACCTTTATCACCAAAACTCAGAACAACTGTGCTGTGAGCTTTCTCGATCATCATTGTATTTTCCTTCTCCATCAATGCAGCATCCATGACATCTCCTCCCTTTAACGCTTCTAGCAAACCCTGTTGAACAAGAAGGGCTCACATCTTCAAACACCATAAACCGAAATCATTAACTCCGGTGAGCTTCTCAACCTCAAACTTTATTGAGAGCATCTTTTCCACACTCACCGCACCAGTTTTTTGTGATCACAAACGATACCTTTCAACAAATCAAGATTGAGAAGCGGAGTTCTTGGGTGAACAATGAAATCAGTTATAACAAAGAGAGAAAGAAGAAAGGATAAAGAAGAAAGAAGAAGAAGGATTGAGACAAATTGCTATATTATTCACTTTCTCAATATTACAAAAGATTACAAGTGAATAACACAATCTGACCACACTCAAGTTGAGTGTTCTAGCCTATATATAGACTAACTAGATAACTTGCAACCTAAGCTAACTAAACAATTGGATCCATAAGAAAAAGCCCAATTCGACATACATTTCGACAATACATATTAGAACAGACTTCGACTACAATATGTACCCTTCGACCACAACATGCGACCCAACTTCGACTTCATACTTGTCTCCTGTCGAAATACATGAAAATTATTTCTCGACAAAATTTGAGTTCGACCCAAAATCTCACAACATCAAACTTGAGTTGCATTATCTTCTTCTTGTATAAAGGTTTGAGTGGGATTTCATGAGTCAAATCTCAATCAATTTTCTCTAATTCATCAAATTCACAATCATTTATTTGATTATCATTACTTGAAACAAAATCCTTATATTCTTCACTCATATATGTATTTTTCGCCTACATCTAATTAGTTTCGTTATGCACATGTTAAACACTATTATGTATTCATTTTTTAAGTTTCTTAACTTTTTGTTGGGAGATTCCACATTTTCATGAGTTTAATCAATGATTCCTCCAAAAGAAAATCTTTGTTTTTTTTGTTGTTGATGAGATTGTTGTTGTCTTCCTAGGTTCCATACTTGTATCTCATTATCGCTCCATTCGAAATTTGGTTGTTTCAGAGTTTCACAAATCATTCACGTGACCACCGCCAAAATAGTAAAACATAATGTCTTCCCATTGATGTTGATATAGAGGTTTTCTCTAAAATTGGTTTGATATTTTTATGATATGCATTGCTCATAACTTAAATAACGTATACCATATGTAATATCTAGTACACAAAAACTCAAAATAAAAACAAAAATAAAATAAAATCTAAACAAATTGAAAAGGAAAAAATTCCGAAAAAAACTAAATCAAAAAAATCAAATTCCTAATTTTAAAGATAAATTAAAGAAAAATCAAATCTTCCAGCTAAAGATAAATCAAATGAAAATCAAATCTTCCTAATTTAAAGATAAATCAAAGAAAAATCAAATCTTGCAGTTAAAGATAAATCAAATCCCTAGGTTAATGTTTAAATTGTGGGAAAAACAAATCCTACCTAAAAAAGGATTAGACTAGATCCTAACTTAAATTAGAAAAACTAAATAAGGTAAATAAATATATATTTTTAATAGAAGAAATTTTAAATCCTATGTTAATGTTTAAATGTGCTAACACTTCAAGTATAATCGATTTTAAATCCTTAACAACAATATCATTTCGTTAGAGTAAAATTTGTGGTCATAATATTTGTGTTAAGTCACAAGTAAAATTATTGTATTCATAAAGATTGTGGTATCAGACAAAGTGAGTTCACTTCTGAATTCAACGCACCGTGTGAATAATTAAACCGAGTTTGTGGAGTGCGATTAATTAGTTGTTTGTGTAATTGTATACTAGAGAATCGTTGACTAAAGTTGATAAATATAATTAAAAGGCATAATTAATCACCAAGTCTCTTAAATTAATTTAATGTTTCGCTTTAATCCCTTATATAAAAACAGTTATATGTTAGTCTTGTAAAAACATATCTCTTAACTGATTTGGTTATTCCAGTCAAATTTCATTAAAAATCTTTAAATTCTGCTGACGTGACATGACAACAAGGCAAAAGTTGACGTTTTTTCAAAATAAAAACTAATGGCCATGACCATTTCAGCAGATAACACAATGGTTTTTAATGGACTACTTTGTATATTTTTTAGTTAAGGGACTAAAGCGAAACAATAAATAAAGTTAAGGGACCAAAAAATGCATTTAGCCTAATAAAAATGGTTAAATTTCCCTATCGAATCATATACCACTAGATGTGAGAATTCATATGAATATTAATATCACTAGTCTAATTTAATTATGACATTTTAGAAATAGAGAATTATAATCTCGCAACTCCCATAATGATGGGACTCTCCAATCGCAAGGCGATCTGCTTTATGAAAACAATCCCATAGATGTTGGAATTCTCCAATCACAATGAAAAATATTTTATGGAACATAATATATGAAGATAGTTTAGCGAAACATGAAATTACATCTCATAAACCCTTCGGATACTAGGAGTCTCCAATTACAAAAATACCTAATTTGTCAAAGTAACTCCAAGATATTAGGAGTCTCCAATTGCTAAGACAAATTTTATATAGCGTGTTAAACTATATTAACAATCATGATTATTCATGTTACAAAATAAATGATCGTCACAAGCTTATAGTTTTACAATCGGTTAAACAAATTATTGACGAGTCTCACTTCCCTCTAGATCAATTCTCCTAATTATGTAGGCAAGAGAAAACATTAAACTTAAATAAAATTACATAACTATAATCAAAAGATCATTAAAATATAACTAATAAAATATTATAATGAATCATATATTTAGGATAAAATCATAGAGAAAACCTAATATAAGGGAACTAACCGTCCATCCTTTAAGGGATTAATGCCTATTACAACAAAAAAAAAAAACTACTTATAAATCTTACTAATGATTAGGGCCTGAATATTCTAATTGCAGCCTTCATTTCCCCTTTTCTTTGGTTCAATAGTTTAGACAAAATTGAACAATTGTAAATCTTACCTTGTTTCTCTTTAGATAGGCATTGTTACAGGATTTTAGGATTTAGAGAATAGGCTATTTTTTCCCATCAACATTTATAAAAATGTAAAATGCTTACTCGTTATTTCTCATCATTTTACATTTAGAATTAGACTTTGACTTCTTCATGATGTTGTAGTGCTGGAAATTTGCTTTGTTTTTCTGTTAGTTTCACCCCATTTCGAGTTACAAAGTTTTATATATGATCAAAATTTGTCACATAGGTAAAACTATGTCTGTTCCAACGTCACACTTTTACTTAATCGTGTAGTGATTGTTTGATTTATATGCTTTAGAAATTACACAGAAATTTTGGATCATGCCGATGTACCATTTAAAGCTCCACATTTTCCCTATCAAGCTTAATATCCCTCTAATTATGTAACTATGCTGAAATGTATGGATTGTGCTCCTTTAACTATTGAAGTTTGATGGAGCCACTATGTTTCTTGTAGATTTTCTTTGATTTTCTTCTATTCTTCGTGTCTTAGTTCTCTCTTAGCTTTGTCATCATAATTTTTTGAGTAAAATATTATGAAATTTGTCTTGTTAGGATATCTTCAACGTGGTTTGGTCTTTTTCAAGTGCCTTAGGAATATTTAATGAAAACTATAAAACAAAAAAGAATTAGCAATCGAAGTACTTAAAAGTAAAGTAACTTAATACTAAAAATCGTTGTGATATAATCCAAGTTGTGCAACCCAAACTCAAAGTTAATTAAGGTTTTGAGTTTGTTACTTAGTATACAAGTTATTTATATATAAATAGATATAGTTTGTAATTCAGTTTGTACAATCACATTGAATGATGATAATCCTTATTTTTCATTCTCTCTCATTCTTTCTCTCCTCACTAAAAAGTGCCTCACACACTAATAAATTGGTATCTTGAGTTCCAGTTAGATTATTAATTGTGTTTTCAAGAATCACATGTCAATGGTCGTGTTTCTAGGATCGTGGATTGTTAATCAATCGTTGCAAAGATGAATGGTACTAATAGAATTATGAATTCTCTTCCGATTCTTGACGGAAAAAATTGGAACTGATGGAGCAAGCAAATGAAGTCCTTGTTAGACTTTTATGAAACCCTAAAAGTGATTACTAATGGCGTCCTTGAGCTTGCTTAGAATGAAACCAATGCTTAGATATCCGCAAAAAAGGAGGTGAAGAATATAGATTGAAAGGTTGTATATTGCATTTAGTCAGAAGTAGATTCAAAGAATTTCGACAAGAACTCTCATGCTGAATCAGCGAAGAAGACGTGGGATATTGTTATCAAGCAATATGAAGGAGGTGAGAAAGTCAAAGTCGTCAAATTGTAGACTTTGTGACAAAAGTATGAATTACTACAAATGGAAGAAGATGAAAAGATTGCAGACTATGTGTCGAAAGTGCAAAATCTCATGCATCTCATGAAGGGTTGTGGCGAACCTGATAAGTGGTTTTTATACGTTATTTTACCATCAATTTTAGTTAATCTTCTTATATGTTTAGTTGCATTTTATTTCTTTTTATCGCATTTTATGCGTTGGTTTTGTATTTCCATTGTTTTTAGGGTCAAGTAAGCAATCAAGAAGAACCAGAGCAAAAATCAGGAAAAACAGCAGAAATTCAGAAGAGTTTTTGAAAGGAAAACAATGGCCTAACACGACCCGTATTAGGAGGTTACCAAGAGAAAGAAATTTGAGTGATGGACAGTGGGCTGACACGGGTGCCCGTGTCAACAAGTCTAGGGCATGAATAATTTGCATCAGAAAGCCAGGGAGCCAACACGGCCGCCCGTGTCACCTGACACGACCCGTGTTGGCTTGGTCATGTCAAGTTCCAATTTTCTTGTTTTTGTGACCTTTGTGTTTTCTAAGGGTATTTTGGGTATTTTCCTATTGCTGTTTTGAACATGAAAGTATTTAAGACGTATTTTGAGAAGGAAAAAGAGACTTTTGACGAGAGAAGAATTACACGATCAAGATTGGAGAGGTCAAGAGGATTGGGGAACTGAAGGTTTTCATGAGCGGAAGTAATTGAAGATCAAAAAATTCTATTATCTTGTAATGTCTAGTTTTTACTTTGTATTTTTATCGAATATTATGAGTAGCTAAACCCCCCAATGCTAGGGGGTGTCCCTGATTTGAATTTGTAATGACTCTGATATTAGTATTGCAATAACAATTCTTTTATTTTTCATAACTAATTTAATATCTAGCTATTCTTAATGCTTGTCGTGTCGGACAAATAGGGTTTGATTTTTGATTAACGATTAGGCTGGACCACCATTGTTAATGCTTTGCTTTGGATCATTTTGTAGTAGATATCAACTAGGACTAGGGATGCCCTATAGAAACCTGAACATTCTTGATAATTGATTTCTTAATTTCATCTGTAAATCTCTATGGACATAGGAATTAGGGTGGATGATTAAAGGTTTTCTCGCTAAGGACTTAAGAGTAAACATTCTAAATAATCGGTAATATGTAGTTACAATAAGTTGTTGCAGTGTTAATTCAGAGTTGTTACTGAGTCGGATCACACACTTCCCCTAGCATGTTACTCATATTTGTTGAAACCACTTAGTCAATTTCCTTCTTTTATTTGCAATTATTTTATAATTAAACCAAACAATTTCAAAACTCCAAGTACTTTTGTTTAATTGAATTGAAATCATAACTTATATTCCTATACAGTCCTCGAGATCGATACTCGGAGAAATTCCCTTTTATTACTACATCGGAGATATTCAGAGAATTTCCCTTTTATATATTATTTTTGTTCCGTTAATACTAATATGCGTCTAACATTTTTATGCGAGGAGAATCCTCAGCTACTTTTTATTTTAATGCAGAAATCGGAAGAACTCTACACTCAAGGCGTAGACAAGTAAGACTGGCAACTTCAGAAGCAGAACCTTCAGCGTCAGCATCAGAAGAAGAAATAGTCTCTATTCATTCAGAGCATTCCGACTCAGGTTCAAACTCAGATAGAGATACTGTGACTATGGCTGGAGTTCCACCAGCAGAGAAACTACTTGGTGATTACGGTGGAGCTAATGCATCGGCTGGTAGGTTAACAATTGTAAACCAACCGGTGAATGTGAAAAATTTCTAGTTGCATCCGAGCACCATAACCCAACTTGAGAGGAGACCTTTCACCGGAAAGGTTAATGAAGATGCCAACAAACATCTGCAAAGATTTATGAGTATGAACACTACTCTCAAGATTGATGGGCACACCGATGAAGCAAAAAAATTAAGAATGTTTTCGTTCACTCTCTCTGAAGATGCTGAAGAGTGGTTTTACTCGTTACTCGCCGGAAGTATTTCTACTTGGGAAGAGATGGAGAAGGCCTTTCTTAATGATTATTTTCCTGCCTCTGTGTATATTCTTAAAAGATATGATATAATGAATTTTAAACAGAAGGAGGGAGAATCACTGGGCGATGCGTATAAAAGGTTCAAACGGTTATTGGTTGCATGTCCTACAAATAACATGGATCAAACTGAACAGTTGCAGATGTTTGTGAATGGTATCAAGATGAAGACTAAGCAACTAATAGATACGGAAGCTGGTGGCTCATCAAACTTTACAAAAACCACTGGTATTAAAAGATCATTGAAGCCATTGCTGCAAATGAGCATTTGGAACTATATGACTGTAGTGTGAGTAAACCGGAAGGAACAACTGAGTTGAAGTTGGCTAATAAAGTTGTAAAAATGGAAGATCAAATCAAAGCTGAAGTAGAAAGAAGGCTTAAAGCAATGAATGTAAGTACTCAAACTGTGGCTCAAGTTTAACCTATCTAAGCGGTGAGTTGTGAGATTTGTAGTGGGTCCCATTTTACTGCATATTGCGTTGCGACTGCTAAATAAATTGAAGAGATAAAGTTTCTGAAGTAGAATAATCCCTATTCTCAGACTTATAATCCAGGGTGGAAGAATCATCCTAACTTATCCTGGAAAAATTAGAATCAACCTCAATATCAACAGCAACAACAGGCTCCTCAGAAACCAGAATGGGAGATTTCATTGAAAAGATGACAGCTCACAATATCCAGTCCCAAGAAGAGACACAAAATAATTAGAGGAACATCACAACTTCTATAAAAAATCTCGTGGTTCAAATGGGACAAATAGCCCAACAAATCTCCATGCAAACTCAAGGAACCCTCCCGAGCGCGACAGTAACGAATCCAAAAAGTAATGAGAATGTTAATGTTGTCACGACAAGAAGTCAGTGAGTTATGGAAGAACTATAAGTGAGAGAAAACAGGAAAGAACCGGATAAAGCTGTACCACTTGCAAAGCCAACTGAAGAGAAAAAGAAAGAGGAGATTAAATCAAAAACCAAGCTACCATACCCTCAGAGAGTTACAAAGAAGGATCAGAAGGAGAAAGACTTTGAAAAATTCAGCACGGTGTTCAAAAACTTAGAAATCAATATGCCGTTTTTTGAAGCACTCAAACAAATGCTTTTGTACAAGAAATTCATGAAAGAGGTAATAGGGAAAAAGAGAGCAATGGGTGAGGAGCAAAAAATTTCAACTGAGTAGTGTAGTGAAATATCACAAGAAAGAGAATCCCCATCAAGCGGGAAGACCCTAAACCTATAGAAATCTCTTGTACTATAATTATTGATTCATATGCTAGTGTGAGTCTCATGCCTTTATCTATTTTCAAAAATCTAGGTATTGGAAAAGTGAGCGATACAGGAACAAACTTGAAATTTGCCGACCACACGACTAAGAGGTCATATGGGTTAGTAGAGGATGTACTGGTGATGATTGATAACTTAACCTTCCCAATTGATTTTTAGATTATGGATATCCCAGAAGATGAAGAGACTCCCATCATACTTGGCTGATCATTCTTGCTTACTAGTCGGTGCAATATTGATATTGAAACAGGTACTCTAACCTTTAAATCCTTTGATGAGGAAATAACTTTAAAAGTGTTGGACATCAAGAAGTGAGGTAAAGAGGAAAATAATCAACCTTCAGTGGGAATGATCAAAACAGTGGAATAAGGAAAAAGTTCAAAACCACTTCCTGAAAAAGTCTCTGGTGTAATCTATCAGGTTGCAATATCTCAGTCGTCTAAGGCACATAACGAGACTCCAAAATTAATTTGAGGAGTCAAAAATAGAAATGTTGGATGTGATTTGATACACAAAGTTTCTCTTATCTCTGGTCCTGACTGGCCCTCTGTTGCAGAAAGGTCAAGCAACAAAGTGTGGAAGCTGAAATACCCCCCATAACAATGGAGAGTGAACCGTCGAGCCATGCGACGTTAAACGAAGCGCTATGTGGGAGGAAACCCACATTTTTAATGATTGAGCATTTTATTTTTGTTGTTATTTTGTTTCATCTACAGGTAATAAACGAGACCTTACAGGTGCAAGCTAGGATGTAGCAAATGGGTGTTGCATTACCCTCTGAATCCTCAGTAAGGAACTCTGTGAGCTACGTCTCTTCCTCTATTGTTCTAAAATATTGAGGCCAATGTTTAGTTCAAGTTTGGGAGAGGAGTTTCTGTTTTGAGTTTTCGTTTTAAGTACTTTTTAATTGTGTTTGTGTGCTTTTGTTTAAAAATTGCTTTGAACTCTCCCCAAATGAGGACTGTAAAATTTTTCTTGTGAATACTGTAATGTGTGAAGTAGTCAGGAAAGTATATAGAGTTTGAGGGAAGATGAGTTAAAACTAGGGAATTTGAGAAAGTTTGGAAATTGAGGTATAACCTGAACACCCTAGATTCCACGGAGTAAGGAAACGAGTCCAACGTGTAGATTTGTGCCATAGTACTTGGATTTGTGACATCATGACAAAAGCAAAATAAGGTGATTTCCATTTCAAGAAAATATTGAATCCTAATCTTCACTCTTACACTGTCGATCTCTCTTCGGAGATGAATGTGCGTGCCAATTTAACTGAATGTAGGACTAGAGATTATCACGAAGAAGGGGTGGGTACAAATCAAATTTTGAGCCTTATATCCTTTGTTTCTATAACTGTGAACCAGATCACGTTATAATCCTTATAAGACCTAATTGAGACATGGTTTATTATGAAAGCATACTAAAGCAAGGTTGCGTAAATTAACTCCTACGGATTTGCTAATCACTTGTATTGGTGTCATATTCTTGCTATATCTTTCAATAGCTAAATCAACATTGCGTTTGGACTAATGGTCCATCTGTCACACTCTATCACATCATTCTAATAATGATTGATTTTTCAAACTTGCATGAGCATTGTATTAAAATTACCATTTTTTAATAAACAATCTTAACTGTAAGTCAGTACTTGGCATCAAGGAAATTCCAAGCAACAATCATAGGAACTTGATCATTCAACAATGCTAACCCGAATCGAGTTCACTTCATAAACATATGGAATAGGGGCATGACATCCAATGAATATGTTGACCAATGAACTTGTCAGATTGAAATAAATATCCAAGTATCAGTAGATTATGGAGGAAGGATCACCTCAGTTCTCAAAGCATATGGGAAAACCCTTGTAATCAACACGTTCAGTCAATCTGGGGAAAAACTCTCAAAGACTTGATTAAGGGTAGACCACTGCAAGATTTAGACACTGGGGAAAATTGTCTCAGACCATGTCACGGTATGATCACTTTCAATGTGAATTCCTTCAAAGACCCTACAGTCTGGGGAAAGACAAGTTGTAAATGGGAATTTTTCCCTTCATTCTTTCAAGTTCATCAAGCAAACTGCATAGAATGGTGGTATCCATTGAGTCCACAACAAGTGTCAAAAGGTCATGCTAATGCGACATCCTATCTCCTCCTGGAAGTAGCTTTAGGGCAGAGCAAAAGCACAACCAATATGCATTGATCACGTCGTTATGCTCATACAAAGTCATCATGGTGTATCAGGAAAAGGAGTTGAGATCCTCTCAAGAATAAATACACAACTTATTAGCGAAGGATCAAACTTGGGGCACCTAGAGCATCCACATCTATTTGCTAATCATCACATCATCAAAATCCAAGTGTCGGGAAGTCAAACCCTATTACCAACCAAAAGTCCACCTTTGTTAGCATCTTCACAACCCCTAAAGTCCAATGTCATTTGGCGCATAACCAGAAAGTTTAGTTTTCATTAGCAACCACTAAAAGTCCACCCTCGTTAACATCCTCATAAAATCTTAAAGTCCAATTCTCATTGGCAACTACCAAAGTCCACTTAATTGGCATCCTTATAAAACCTGAAATTCTAATTTATTGGCAACTACCAAAGTCCACTTCATTGGCATCCTAACCTAAAAGTCCAGTTTATTGGTAACTACCATAATCCACTTCATTGGCATCCTTATTAAACCGGAAATTCTAATTTATTGGAAACTACCAAACCTGAAAGTCCAATTTCATCTGGAAAATACCAAAGTCCACTTTGTTGGCATCCTGATAAAACTTGAAAGTCCAATTTCATCTGGAAATTATCAAATCTAATCCCTAGTGGTGTTCAAAAGGCCCTTACTCTCAAAAGGGAGACCTATCCCCAATGTACCCAATCATTTGCATTGTCACATCCATGACATGAAGGAATAACATCATATCAATCATTAGCATATCCATCCATAGTTTTCTTTTAAGAAGCTTTATCAACCAATCTTGTGCATTCATACATGCATTAGAATCCCCAACAATTGCATCTTCGTATGCATATCCATGCATCATGCAATTCATGGCATTTCCACCCGAGGTGGGACATCATATTAAACATAGCATAATCAAAATCTAAGATCAATTAGCAAGCATCTTGGTCAGTCCTCTTTCAAAGTCGGCAGTATTCCTATGAAAAGAGTTAATACCCTGCGCGTGTTCATGGAATTTTATTCCCTAGCAAGTGATTCTTAAAATTTATGGTTGATAACCCCTGTTATCTTTTTCTCTCGTTTGTCCCCAAGAAGAGGTTATCCTAAAAAGTCTCTTATGAGATTTTCCCCTGCAGAACTTTGCTAGCACATTTACTTCGAAAGGAATTTTGGCTTAAATTATTTCCCCCAGCAGATTTAATTATTGAGATACTGTTCTAGTTTCCTCGAAGAGCCTTAATTTATAAGGTACTACTTCGCACGATCTAGGAAGTCTCATGCCCTTTTTGTTGAGATACTGCTTTGGTATCATCAGAGAGCCTTAATTTTTAAGGTGCTGCTTTGACCACCCAAAGAGTCTCATGTTTTGCTGAGATATTGTTCTAGTATCCCTGAAGAACCTTAATTTATAAGGTACTGCTTCACATGATCTAGGAAGTATCATGCCCTTTTTGTTGAGATACGGTTCTAGTATTCTTGAAGAGTTAATTTGTAAGGTACTGCTTCATATGAATTAGAAAGTATCACGTTTAGCATTTGAGATACTACTTTGGTATCCTAGAGAACCTTAGTCTATAAGGTGCTGCTTTGTCCACCCAAAGAGTCTCATTTGTCTTGAGATACTGCTTTGGTATCATTGGAGAGCCTTAATTTGTAAGGTACTGCTTCGACCACCCAAAGAATATCATGTCTTGGTAAAGACACTGTTCTAGTGTTCTCGAAGAGCCTTCATCAGGTACTGCTTCGTATGACCTAGAAAGTCTTATATCGTTGTTTGAGGCACCGCTTCTTTAAATCGAAGAGTCTTACTTGTCTTGAGATACTGCTTTGGTATAATCGATGGTCCTTAGTCTATAAGGTATTACTTAGACCACCCAAATAGTATCATGTTTTGTTGAGATACTGCTTTGGTATCATCGGAGAGCCTTAATTTGTAAGGTACTGCTTCGACCACCCAAAGAATCTCATGTCTTAGTAAAGACAATGTTCTAGTGTTCCCAAAGAGCCTTCATCAGGTACTGTTTTGTATGACCTAGAAAGTCTTATACCGTTGTTTGAGACACTACTATGTTAAATCGGAGAGTCTCATTTGTCTTAAGATACTGCTTTGGTATCACCGGAGAGCCTTAATTTGTAAGGTACTGCTTCGACCATCCAAAGAATCTCATGTCTTGGTAAAGAAACTGTTCTAGTGTTCCCGAAAAGCCTTCTTTAGGTACTGCTTCGTATGACCTATAAAGTCTTATACCATTGTTTGAGACACAACTTCGCTAAATCAGAGGGTTTCATTTTTCTTGAGATACTGCTTTGGTATTCTCGGATAACCTTAGTCTATAAGGTACTTCTTAGTCCACCCAAAGAGTCTCATGTTCTGATGAGATACTGTTCTAACATCTTCAAAAAGCATTAACAGTTAAGGTACTGCTTCGCATGATCTAGAAAGTCTCATGCCTTTCATTTCTTTATCTGCTCTAGTTTCCTTGGAGAATCGTAGATGCGATTGAGGTATTGTTCCCTCTTGTTAGAATATCTCGATCAATAAGATACTGCTTCATTGGTTTAGAGAATCCCATTTCCCTTTTGCAAAGATATTGCTTTAAATATCCCTGAAGAGCCTTAAACTATAAGGTACTGTTTCATGCAATGTGGAGAATCTCATTTCAATGTTAAGCTATTCTAAATGTCCCTGAAGAGCCTTAAGTCATAAGGTACTACTTCGTGCGACATGGAGATTTCTTGAATTTAGATACTGCTTTGGTAATCCAAAGAATCTCAAGTTTTATGTTTATTTTGCACCATGCTATCCTATTATGATATCTCTTATGTCGTTTTTGCATTGCATTCTTGTCAGAAAATTTTTGGGATCTTCTTGTATCTAATTGACTTCTACCCTAAAAATGAACGCCATGCAACAATTCATTCTCTCGAGTTCAAGACAATTAGATAGGGGCATCTGTCATACCAAAGTTTGTACTTCCCTTTTTCAAGTTTTCTTGCATTCGACTTTACTTTCATTTTTCCATATCCTGCATAGCATAACATACTCTTCATCATGAATAATTCCTAAAATGATTGTCCAGAATGAAATGTTGGATATACAGAGAGACCGATTGAATTATTTCTCAAGTGTACAAAAAATCAGTGGTTGTAAAGTTTCAAATTTAAGCTTGCAGACATCAGTGATATTGATGTACCACTCACATAGTTTAACCCGACGTGCTCGTATTATTTTTCGAGGACTTTTCAATCACATTTAGATCAGTCTGAGCCTTTTTATCGGTCTCGATTTATTTTCAAATCTGACCAAATGCTGTATTTTTCCAAGTCGTTTATTTCGCGTTGATCATTTTAATGCAGTCAATTTTTTTCCGGGTACTTTGGCGCCAGACTTTTATTTATTTTCATCTGTTTTACTTTTATCTTTTCGCCAAAATATTCAGAATAACAAAATAGAAATTTTTGTATCTTCATTTTAATTTTATCACATGCATTTAGAAAGATGTGAGTTTTATTTGATTTAATATTATTTAAATGAATTAAATCATCTAGAAGGGACAATTTATGATTTGTGCTTCTTAATGTACTTCTTTGATTCAATTAGGATCGTCAATTCACATTTAATCAAAGACTAATATGCATTATATTCATTTTTCCTTATTAACCAATCAAAAATTAAGATTTTAATTAATTAATTTTAATAAGGAAATAAAAAAAATAATGAAGATCTTTCCCATGTGATAGAGGACATGCGACACTCCCAAGAAAGGTGAAAAAAACGGTTTTTGCATAAGGTGGGATTCAAACGCGGATTAAAAGGGAAGATCCAATCATAAAGAGGAGAATAGTCCCACTCAATATTGAACCTCTCTCTCTCTCTCTCTCTCTCTCTCTCTCTCTCTCTCTCTCTCGAATAAACACAACAAAAAGGATGATGATGCTTTTCATTTATTATTCACTACAGAAAGAAGAAAAGATGTACATCACCATCTTCTAAAAAGTAAAAGCATTCTTTTCTCTCCCTTCGTTACAAATGTATATCTCCCTCAAACTCACAAACCGCAACTGCTCAAAACCCTTTCCTTTCTCTACTTGAAAATCAACCCATCATCTTCATCCTTCCGCCATCGTCGGCGACCACCGCACCCTTTTCTTCTTCCTCGCCAAAACTCCACCCATTCTCCATTTTTTCTCCATTCGAACACCCCTCAACCTTTTTCCTTTCCTAAATCCGCCTCTCTATCGTTCACCACCACCAAACCACACCCTTGAACTTCATCTCAAACCTCCGACGACAAACATTTTTCTTACAACACCATAACTCTGACCAACCTGTGTTTCCGGCAACGAACCTTCCCTACTGTGGATCTACGCAAACAAATAAGATTAACCACCAAACTCCATCTTCTTCGTCCATATGTTTCCGCTGAATACCTCTACTTAAAAAAGGAGATTTGCTTATTTCTCCTTTTGGTGTTAATTAATTTAAGAATTTTGGTGGGCCAAATTGTTTACTTGTCCATTAGGCCCATTATTATATTTTACACCTACTATATGTTGTAATGGTATTTTATTGGGTTGCTCTTTGATTTTCATTGCATTTTAAAGCGAATTCGATCATTTTATGTCGTTATTCCACCAAACTTTCGCACATCAATGGAAAATTTATCCGCATTATGATCGTCATGTATGACATTCTACTAATACTGTTATTATGCACAAATCAGTTTTGAAAACATTATAATTAATTTTGTCTATTATTTATTAACAAAGCAACTTAAAATGAATCTTTTCAATAAGCAAAAACTTTGGTTTAAAACTAAGTAATATTTTTATCCCGATTAAATCATTCATCAAAACCTTTTCGTAATCAAATTACAAAAGAAGTGGGTTCTTGGAGTTTCATATTCCTTGAATCCTTGAACGATTGCTCTAGAGGCACATGCCTTGGGTTGCTTTTCATTCAATCCTTCGTCTTGAAAACACTTAATAATTTCTAAAAACCTTTTCATAATCGAATACGAAAGAAGAAGGGTCTTGGAGTATCATATTCTTCGAATCTTTGAATGAATGCTCTTGAGGCACACGCCTTGGGTTGCTTTTCGTTCAATCTCCCGTTCCTAAAACACCTAATATTTTTGAAACCGTTTCTTAATTAAATTACGAAAGAAATAAGTTTTTGGAGTCTCGCATTCCTTGAATTTTTGAATGATTGCTATTGAGGCTCGAACCTTGGGTTTTTTTTTTCCATTCAGTCTTTCATTTCTAAAATACTTGCCATAATTACTTGGACAAAGGAGGGACCATTGGAGTTTAACATTCCTTGTGGTACCTTTTAACAATCCTTGGAAAGTTCATTGTCCATCAAACAAATTTTCATAATTAATCGAATAAAAAAGGTGTCGTTGGGATCTAGCATTCCAAAAATGCCCCAATTAATTGGTTTCGAGGCTCACGTCTCGTTCTTATCAAATAATCACCATTCTCCTTAAAAAACATTTGCCTAATTAAACCTCATTTTTCTCGCTCTTGTGCGATTGAAACACTTAAAAAACACTCAAATCAAATTCTCTTTTCTCAATTAAAATCCTTAACACATTTAATCCATAAATCAAATATATTTTGCAAAGAAAACTGTTTAGTCCCTTCTATCACGCATATAAAATAGTGCTTCAGCCTCCCCTAGTGAGTGGACAAGCCAACGTTTAGCAGTTAGAATATGATCTAAACACTCGTTCGTTAAAAAACACCAACCAACCGTAGTCCTCTGAACTACGGTTGCTCTGACTTCCTCATTACACTATAAAGGCATGTAGACATAGGATTGCGAGATCCTAGCGAGCTACCTTTTATTTCTTCTACCTAAACCTTTTTCTTATAGTCCCACGAACTACAGACGCTCTGATTCTTCTTTTTTTCAAATGAAGGATACGTAGGCACAAGGGCCCCAATCCTTGGCGAGCACCCTAATAAAAAACCATCCATTTTCCCCTTAGAAGCAAATTCTTTACTCATTATTACCTTAGAAGAAAACAAACAACCTTAGCTAAAAATTTCACGAATCGAATTAAGAGGTTCCCGTTGAGTAAAATGGACGTAGGGGGTGCTAGTACCTTTCTCTTACATAATCGACTCTCAAACCTAGAATATGGTTGCGATGACCATTTTCTTATCTTTCAAAGGTTTTATCATTATTTTCCTATTACTTCCTTGGAATGAATAAAGTTTAGTGGAGACTCTGTTCAAACATTTTTTTCCGCGTCCATCGCGAGGATCATATTTTTCGAGGTACGACACATAGTATTTCCAAAAATGGCATACGAGTGGAAGGTTTGATTCGGAAATTAAAATTATACAGATGAATATTGATCAAGCTAACACAGATTATTTCACAGATATCAAAGATTATAATGATTAAACGATTGGTATGAATTGATTCAATTTGTGTAATCAAAGAAGTCTATACACAATGATTCAATTTATGGAGTTTCAAATTTAATTTGTTTTAAGATTATCAATCAAGAATCATGCTTAACAAGTTATCCAATTCCAACAAAACTTAATGCTTACGTAATAAATCACTATCAAGAACAAACGATATAATACGATGAAATTGAAAAACCTAAGCATGCAATAAATAGGAATTTAATATCCAAGAGTAAGATAGAGAAATATGTCACCGAGATTTATAGTGCTTCGGTGTTCGTCTTTGCTTTTCCTATGCTCACTCTTCAATGGTTTCCCATTGGAACCTCTATAGTTCCTTGTTATTTGAAAAATATTTCCAAGAGTTCGTACAATCATCAATATACAATACAACAGAGAAAATGAATCTCTTAATTTGGATCTTGACTTGTATACAGTACACTTGTCACACTCTTCTACATAATATTTACTCGAATATGTTTCTTGAATCTTCCAATAACACCAATTCTGATCTAAGACTTCGTGTGTAGCACTCAATTCTTTGATCCTACTGATTCTTTGAGTGGTACAATTGTCCGAAGATCAGAGAAGTACACCCCCTTATATGTATCCTTCCACACAGTCACTACTAAGGCAATTATGGAGAGGGGAACCTACTTCTCTTCAATGGAATTTGTCACCATCATTGACAATCCCTCAATCTTGCTAGCAACCTGAAAACTTAACAAGATCTCCAAGAACGACTAGTATCAAGTACGCGTCATGTTCAATCAATCTCAGAACTCTCGTTATCAAGATCTTATCTCAATTGAATTTGATGATGTAAGAACCTCGTAGCAATACTTTGAACACTCAAAATCGAGGAAATTGATTTTCATTAAAAATTACACTGGAAAATATGTTCATAATGATAGATATTTTAAGAGAAATGATGACAAAAATATTTTATATGTTCTTGAGATTAAGCACAAAAAATGGTTGAAAATTTTAGTTAGATTTGAATCAAGAGAAATATATGATTTAAATCAAATGAGAAAATGCAGTGGAATGGAAGAAATAACTGATTTTTGAAAAAATTTCAAGTTGATTTGGATCAGGCAAAGAGTGATTTGAATCAAGTGTCACGTGATTTGAATCATTTTTGAATCATGTTTAAAATTGATTCAAATCAAATGCCACAAAACTGACCATGATTTTCTGAAAAAAGAAATTGATTCGAATCATGTACAAATATTGACTCGAATCAAATCAAACAGAACCTGCTCCCATGAAAATGATCATAATCAAGTGTAAAATTTGATCATAATCAAATGAATGAGTTCCACTTCTGTCCAATTTGACCAGGATCAAAAATTCAGTGTAAAAATAAATGATTCAAATCAATATTTTAAAATCTCAAATTTTCAAAAGCATTTTGAGATTTTACTTTTGAATCAAAGTTTAACCAAAACACAAAATGATTTCATTCCACTAACATATGCTATTAATCAAAGAACATTTAGATCAAGATCAAATCTAACCAAAGTTTTATGCATGATAAAAAATGAATCATATCAAACTTGATTCCAAGAAGTGCAAACATGAAGGACACTCAACGAATCGAAATAAAATCAAAGATGAAAGCAATAAAGACAAGAAGCTAAATAACTAGATATAAAAGCTCCCCCTGAGTGAAGTAGGGATATGCAACTACATTGGGATTTTGGTTTTAAATGTATAATTTTGTTGCCTGTGCTATAAGGATTTTGGATGATGTCAGATTCATGTTAAGGGGGATGCCTGATAAATGAGATGATATGCATGGTTTTATGCTAGAGCAATGAAAACATGATTAATTCATGATGTGATTTATGTATTGACTTAAGGGTTTCCAAAAGTTCCCCTATGGCAGACCATGTATGGTTAAAATGGAACATAAGAGCTTTTTTATGGTGAAACTGCTTGTCAAGGGAAAATGTTATTTGATAGGAGATGGTTCTAGCATGATCTCCTGGCACTCATTTCAAACTCGATCACTGCTAATGTATTGTAGAATTTTCCTAAGAATCTCGAAATGTGGAAAGAGCTTGCCTCTGGAGTTTATTGTGCACCAATTTGTCAGGTCTTGAAGAAGTTTTTCTTAATAAGAGTTTCGAAGCGATTTGTCATAATATGACCTTGAGATGGCTTGCCATAATATTTTTAACTTTAAAGCAGTATGCCCATGATTAACCAGTTTTTGGAATGATTTACCCATGATCAAAAAAATCTGTAAGTGATTTGCCACATGCCAATATAGTCTTTCAGGTGATTTACCCATAATCATACCATTTGCGAATGATCGAGTTTCTCGCAGATTTCTCATTTTTCAAATTTCCTCGATGCTAAGCACTGACTTGCAAATAAAATTGTTCCTTAAAGATGGAAATTCTAATGCAGTGCTCATGCAAATTTTAAAATCGAAAGTTGTTTATTGAGACAACGCTGTGATGCATAATGAAGGGATCAATAGTCTAAGTGAAATGTATACTTAGACGTTCAAAGTGTGAAAATGACGATGTCGTAATACAAATGAAGATGATTCGCAAATATCTTTGGAGTCAGATTAATGCAATTTTGTTGTAGTATGATTTGAAAATGAACCTTGCTTTAATTAGGTATTTTGAGGGTTGTAGCATGACCTTGTTCATGGTTTTTAAAACAAAAGGATATAAGGTTCAAAATTTAATTTATACCCATATATTCTCCTTGATGATCTCTAGTCCTACATTCAATTAATTTGGTACACACATTAAATTTTCAAGAGAATTTATGATGTGATGGTTCAAGAACAAGTGAGGTTTTCTTGAACTGGAAGACACTTACTTTTGCTTGGTAGTCATACAATTTTGTTTTTGTTGAGGATTTTAGTGACCTCTTTTGACTTTTTCTCTTTCTTCTTCTTCTTTTGTATTGTTAGTTTTTTCATGGACCATCTCTTTTGAGTTTCCAATCCACCAGGATGCCCTAATATTTGCCTAAGTCACTTTTTCAAGTTTTGACTTAGCGGACTTTTCTTTCTTCTTTTTTTTTTGAAAGTTTGTGTCTGCACTGTTAGTGGTTGGTGAGCAACAACCATTTTTGAATTTCAATATCTTTTTGACACTTAATCGTGTGTGTGTGTGTGTGTGTGTGTGTGTGTGTGTGTGTGTGAGGAAGAAGGTGAGGTTAATCCTCAGATGGGATGTTCTATCTTGAAGTTTGAATGCGCAGTCAAATTAACTGAAAACTACCCTTCCCCTGATTAAGCATAAGGACTTTTTTATGTAGAAAGAAACATCAACTTATGGGATCAAAGAGGTTTTCTAGAGATTGACTCCTTAACTCCTTAGTGTTTGTGAAGTTTTATTCAAAAGCTTAATTTGTGTGTCGACCTATCCATTACATGTGTTGACACATACTGATGGAATTCTGACAAACTCAAAAGCTCAATTTTATGTGTCGACCTATACGAATTTTGTTTCGACACATAATATCAAAACTTGGAAATTTTGACACTTGTGAATTGTGAATGACTAAGGAGGACTCACTTTAACTCATGCATGACTAATAAATGAGAGACACATACATATGATAATTTTTCATGGTTTGATAGCTAAAATCATGCAAACATGCAAATGTAGGCATGAAACAGTAAAAGATATAGATCAAATGTGAACACATTTAGAATATCATCACTATAAACATGTAAAATGCAAACACATAATGGTCACATTTGAAATTTTGGAAGTGAACACATATTACATACATCAAACACATAACACATTATATTCCTTTAAGAAATAATTAGGTAAAAGAAATACTTACAAATAAAACAAGAAAAGGATTGGAACGATATTACCTCACCGTACGAATGGCGGAGGATGCACTTGTATTCCACATGGAACTCTCAAACGAAAGATGGAATGAATGAAAAATGTGTCACAAACACAAACGAAACTAAAACACTCTTACCACTTTTCTCTTTGTACAACTACTTGAAAGTGTGATTAATAATGTATCCAAGAAGATTATTTATTTGATGATTATTGGAGATTCTCCAAGTCAAAAGAAGATCATTCACTGCAACTGGACTTTCAACCTTCCCTTTTCCACAATTGTTATCTTCTTCTTTCTTATGTTCCACCATTTTAGGATGATCAATTCTTTTTCCGGTTTCTTTGAGAATGTCTTGTGAAGATATACCTATATTATGGAAAGAAACACCTATCCCAGAATTTCTTGGATAAAACATTAATGGTAATCAACACGCTTTTACCGATTAAAGAACACTATATGTTAATTCCTTTTGGTTACACAACCCTTCTTCCATGCCATAAAGTCACCAAAATAGGGAGATGTAACATGTCACATGTCTTGAGCATCCACAAACAAGATCCCATACTCTCTTCATAGACCCAAGACATTTATCCTATAAAATGAACAACAAGTTCTAGGTACCCAATCTTCATTGGGTCCTTGCGGGTGAGTGAAAACAAGGTTGCATTTGGGAAACTATTGAACAACTCATTAGGGACAAAAAGTTTCCAAAATTTTCACTTTTTAATATTATGACCCTTTTTGCAGCAATAATGACAAGATAAGTTGCGATGAGATGTGCTTTTTCTATATGAGTCCTTACACACATATTTATACTTTTTTATTTAATAAATTCAAATATATTTCACACTTTGAAGGATCAATAACAATCGCAATCTTAGGTTGTAAGGCTTTGTCTAATTTGACTTGAAGAGTATTAACCTCTTTTTGCCAATTGTGACAATGTTCACAACCAAACCTTGAAGGTTTTACATCCTCATTCTTGTTGCTTTGAATATCTATCATACATCTCTTAATAGCTTCTAATTTCCTTTCGGATTCTAACACTTTAGCCTCTAATTGTAAAAATAATTTTTCATGTGAAGCTAATTTATGAAAGGCTTTTAGGGCCTCTCTATAAAGATCTTTAAAGGCTTTTTATAATTGAAGATAAGATAAGTCACTAATAAATTCAAGCTTAGAAAGGCTTACATTTTTATTCTTCTTTCTATGTGCCATTAGACAAATTCGGGTCTATTCAACACTTGAACTTCTGATTTCATCACTTGAGGAATCACTTGCACTCTCCCAAGCGACATAAGATCTTATAGACGTGCTAGATTTCTTGTGATGCCCTTTCTCTTTATCTTTCTTCATCATAGGACATTCCATTTTATAGTGACCGACTTCTCACAATTGCAGCAAGACCTTCTAAATTTACCTTTCCTATCTTCATCTTCCTTTGAGGAGTTTGTTAGCCTTCTAAATTTGGTTAGGCTCTTGCTGGAGTGTTTGAATCCATTTTTCCTTATATACCTTTGATATCTTTTGATAAACAGTCCCATATCCTTATTGTCGGAATTCTTGTCATCTTGACTTTCACAATCACGATGCTCTTTGTGTGAGGACCTTGAGCTTGAGGTATTTAGAGAAATAAACTTGTTCTCTACCTCCTTGTCCTTTCCTTTCTCCTTCTTCACCTTCTTTTCATACTCTTTTTCGTGTTCTTCTGAGCAAGAGAGTTCTTGCTCATGTTCTTCCAATTCGTCAAACAAGGTAGTGAGATCAAGTGCTTTAAGATCATTCACCTGTTTAATAGAGGTGACCTTGGGTTTTTATTCCCTATTTAAACATCACAACACCTTATTAGTAGCAATATAGTTGGAAATAGGCTTACCTAGCGCATTCAATTGATTGGTAAGATGTGCGAGCCATTTTCGCATTTTCGTAATGGTTTCACCATGCTCCATGCGAAATAGCTCAAAATATTGATTTAATTTGTTGATCTTAGCTTGTTTGACCTCATTAGTACCCTCATGGACAAATTCTAATTCGTCCCATATAGCTTTGGCGGTCTCACAATTAGAAACACAATAATACTCATCAACGTCTATTGCGGATTTGAGAATATTTTTCGCCTTCCAATCATGTGGCCATAATTTCCAATCATTATCATTCCATTGTACTTCCGGTTTAGATACAATAACACCTTCACATTGGTCATGGTAATTTCATTAGGATCATTCGCAATGGTGTCCCATATACCATTTTCAACTGAGTTGACATGAATACACATAAAAGCATTCCATTATCCATAACTTTCGCCGGTGAAAATTGATGCTCTATGGTATGCTCCATTTGGTTCAATAGCCATTCTTCTAATAAAAAATCTTAAGCATAGAATTAATTGGGCCTCGTGATACCACCTGTTAGACGATATGCTTTGATCTATAGGGGAGTGAATAGATAAAAAAAATTAAAACTTTTGGCAAAAATAGAATTTTAAAAGTTTTATGGTACAACAGAAACAACCTGAATCAAATATTCTAACCAAACCTTCTATCGAAAAGCTCAGATATGGATAAAGATACACAAATGTATGATAATAAACATAAATTATTCAAAAACTATCAATCACAAACAATTTAATGCTAAGCTATACGTAGAGCTTATTCTCAATGATAAAAAAACACACAAAAACATAATAAAGAAATTTATCAAACACTTTGCATGCAATCGCTATCGTTTGGAAATTTTATTTTTTTGTTGGTTTTAAAACCAGTCACAATCAAACGGATTATGATTATATCAATAAAACCTATTGCAAAATGTGAGAAAAAAATTCCCAAACAAAGTTATCAAACTAACGATGAATTCAATAATTTGCAAACACATAAATGAGAGAGAGAGAGAGAACAAAAGGATTTATTTAGCCATTTCCCCAATCGGCCTCTTTATGGGAATGTCTTCCCTCAATTCAAAATAAAATTGAAATAATTACAATTAACCTTATTTTGCAAATAGTGTATATACAAGAGATGAAGAACTCTAACCCTACAAACCCTAGGTTTGTTGTTGATTCTACCATCTCCAAAACCCTTGATCAAGTCACCAACAATGTTGCTTCAATTCACCAGTTGTTGCTACTACCTTGCAAGACACTCCTTGTCTCAAGGTTTTCACTCGGTCGAATAAATCTCAAGCGCACAATTGTTGAAACCCAAGATTTACCAATATAATCCCTCGCCTCATGCTACTTCCTTGCATGGAACCCCTTGTCCCAAGGCTTTCACTCGATCAAATTCGAATTATGTAATCTTGTCCAAAACCTTCAAATTCTCAATGATCTTGAAGAAAAACCCTAGCTCGATTTTATTATTTGAAACCCTCAAAGAAGTTAACCCAATATTATTGGTACAACAACCTAATTGGACGTTATCAACCCTTTTATAGATCGTCACCCTATAAAAAAATGACTATGTGTAGTTTGATTGTGTTTATGCATAGAAGAGAGGTCGAAGATTATAAGTATGCTTTGAAATCTTGGTTTCATGTAGGTTTTACTCTAGAACATTTCAAGAAGTGATGCATGTATCAAGTATATATATGTATGCAAGTTAGGAGAAAAGTGAATGCAAAAGGAAATGAAAGGAAATAAAAAATTCAAGATCTTAGGTCAATAGATCGACCTATCAAAGCAATGTGTCGACCTATAAAGGTCTTAAGTCAACCTATAAGAGGAGGCACATGGATAATGGATACAAGCTTCAATATTGAGGCATGTGTGTCGACCTATGCAATCTATGTGTCAACCTATGCTGAATAAAATCTTCTATAGGTTGACCTAAAGTCGAATGTTTCGACCTATGCAGTGTTTTTCAACCCAAAATTAAAAAAAAAATTATGCCTAAAAATATTTTCTTAATGCATGGGTCCTTTCTAAATCATTTCCAAATATGTTGACATGCTACCTAATGCTAAAATGCACAACGCACACCTAGAATCAGTTTATACCGTCCAATGTACAAAAAATGCTAAAGTTTGTCCTAGTTTTGACATCATACAAAATATATCTAAACGGAGGTTGCACTCACACTAGCAATCAAACATGCTTTATCATGTACTAATTCAGAACTTGAAGAAGAGGTTTTACCACCAGAAATGTCTATAGGTGGTCCAAAACTGTTAGAACACAGATTGGTGGTTCTTATATCTCTACGTTTTGATGATAACTTTTATGGAATTTTGTAGTAAGAAAATATATACTCTAAAATTTGTTCAAGTATTATTGTTTCAGGTATAAAATTAAATACTCTTAAAGAAGCAAAATACATAAGTACAAGAAACTATGCAAAGCTCTGAAGCATCAGATGCAAGACTATCAGAAGATTCTGAAGCGCCGCCAGAAGGATCTGAAGCGTTAATGAAAGAAGTGTACAAAAGTTGAGGCTTTGATAATTAGACTCTTATCATTAATATTCACGCTCTTAGCACATACTGCTGCATACTCTGATGAAGACTCTGATCAAGATTGAGACTCTGATACATTAAAATCTGATCATCTATCAAGGCTCTGAACTTTTCAATCATCTTAAGCTCTGATCATCTTAAAGTATTTCATACCTTTAAGCTTGCTACAAGTTTTGAAGTACAGATTATGAAGACTTCATCCTGAAGGAAGCTTGTTGAAGAAGCTGTAAACTTGATTGGACGTGGTGCTACTTCCAAAGTAACCAACGACTATTTTGTCCAAAGAAGTGACGTGGTGCAAATCCCAAGGCTTCTACAACCATACCTTTCCTGCAGAAAGCATATCTCTGCCCATACGTTTTGGTAATGAAAAGTCATACAATCTAATATTATATTCAGCTGCGCATCACTCAAAGCATTTGAAAAGCTATAAAAGGAGAACCTCTACAACATTTTGAAGCTGCTAATTTCCTGCTCATCACTTGCTTATTGCTAGTTCACTAAGAAAGAAATACACGCTTGATTCATCAAAGAGAAAATCTCACAAGATCTTATCCTTTTGATCTCTCATAAAACTGTATAGTTTTTGTTGTACTTAATCTTAAGTGTAAACATCACAATTGTGATACAGCTTATTAGAAGCATTCAAACACTTGTTAGTTTACATTAATTTGTAAGAAGTTCCTTAAGAAGACTAAGGTGTGGTCAGTAGTTCTTGAGAAGACTAAGACAGTTGTCCTTAGTGCTTTCTATTGTAATCAGTTGATCGATAGTGGATTAAGTCCTTGTAGAGAAAGGCAAATCATCTTTGATAAGGTGGACTAGAGTAGTTGAGTTCAACGAACCAGGATAAAAATCTTGAGTTGTTTTTTATTGCCATATTTCTTAAAACGCTTATTCAACCCCCCCCCCCCCCCCCCCCCTTTCTAAGTGTTTTTCTCACCTTCAGTTGGCATCAGAGCTCCAGTTCTGTTTGTGCTATCACTTAACCGTGACTAGAAAAGATCCAGTGGGAAAAACTCTTGATATTCTTGGTTGATATTATTTATGGCTGCTGAAACTTCAACATCCAACAAATATGAAGAAAGAGTCAGCATAAAACCTCTCATGTTTGATGGAGAGAAATTTGATTATTGGAAAGATAGACTGGAAAGTTTCTTTCTAGGATTTGATGCTAATCTTTGGGACTTAGTTATTGATGGATATGTTCATCCCACTGATGGGAATGGCAAGAAAGTTGACAGAAAATCAATGACTGAGGAGCAAAAGAAGGAATTCAGAAATCACCACAAGGCTAGAACTATTTTGCTAAATGTCATATCTTATACTGAGTATGAGAAAATAACCAACAGAGAAACTGCCTTTGATATATTTGAATCCCTGAAGATGACTCATGAAGGGAACTCTCAAGTTAAAGAAACCAAGGCTCTGGCGCTGATCCAGAAGTATGAAGCTTTCAAGATGGAAGAATCTGAATCTATTGAAGCAATGTTTTCCAGATTCCAGATTCTCACTGCTGGCCTAAAGGTTCTAGACAAGGGTTACTCTACAGCAGATCATGTCAAGAAAATAATCAGAAGCTTGCCAACCAGATGGAGACCCATGGTCACTGCTCTGAAGCTGGAAAAGGATCTGAACAAGATTACGCTGGAGGAACTAATCAGTTCTCTAAGGAGTCATGAGATTGAACTAGAGGAAGATGAGCCTCTAAAGAAAGGTAAGTCAATTGCTTTAAAATCTAATAAATCTATTAAAGCATTGCAGGTAATAGAAGAAAGCTCTGAAGAGTCTGCTTCTGAAGATGAAGAAGAACTATCCTTGTTGTCCAGAAGAATCAACAAACTCTAGAAGAATAAGCAAAGGAAGTTCAAGAACTTTAGAAAACCAGATCAACACAAAGAATCTTCTGGGCACAAAAGATCTGGAGAACACTCTGGATACAGAAGATCTGGAGAATCCTCTGGACACAGACGATCTGGAAAAAGAGAGGGTGTTTGCTATGAATGCAAAGAACCTGGGCACTACAAGAGTGAATATCCAAAGCTTCAGAAGGAGAACCCAAAAAGAAAGTCAGATCACAAAAAGAAAGTTCTGATGGCTATTTGGGATGACTCAGATGCATCTGATTCGTCATCAGAGTTAGAAGAGGAATGTGCAAATGTAGCATTCATGGTTGACATTGAAGACAGTGCTGAATCATCTGGATCAGAATCAGAATCTGATTCTGAGGAGGTATTTGCTGATCTTTCTAGACAGGAACTTGTTGAAAGTTTATCTGATATTCTTGAAAACTATAGCAAAGTTAAACTCAAATACAAAACGCTTCTAAAGCACATTGAATTTGAGAGTAACAAGTTTGAATCAGAAATAGCTGAACTAAAAGCTGAAAATCTTCAATTGAAAAATAATTTAGAATCTGCTCAACTAAACTCTGATTCAAAATCTGAACCATGCTCTAAAAATATTTTACAAGAGTATGACTATAGTTTCAAGAAGTTTCTAACTAAAAGCCTAGATAGAAGCAAAGTGGCTTCAATGATCTATGGTATTAGCAGGAACTATAGAAAAGGTGTTGGATATAAATCTGTCTCTTATGAAGATTCAAATCCAAAATCTGTTGATAAACTGGATATCAAGTATCCTCCTTTGTATTCTCAGTTTACATTTGGTCACTTGAATGATATTAAACACACAAGTTCTAATCAGAACAAACCTGTGTTTAATAAATCTAAAGCTAATCAGAACAAGTCTTATGTTGAAAGACAGAAGTTCAGAAAAAGCTTTAAGGCAACTAACCAAAAAGGACCCAAGAAAATCTGGGTACCTAAGGATAAGATAATCTATGTTGCAGGCATCCTTAGCAGCAAAGTCAAGACTCCAGTCATGGTACCTGGACTCTGGATGCTCACGACATATGACGGGAAAAAGGTATATGTTCCAAAGTCTGGAGCTTAGATCTGGAGGAGATGTCAAGTTTGGAGGAAATCAGAAGGGCAAGATAATTGGCTCTGGAACCATAAGCAATGGTAAACTTCCTTCCATAACTAATGTCTTGCTTGTTGACGGGTTAGCTCATAATCTATTGTCCATAAGCCAATTAAGTGACAATGGTTATGACATAACCTTTAATCAAAAGTGTTGCAAAGCTGTTAGTCAAAAGGATGGCTCAATCCTCTTTAATGGTAAAAGGAAAAACAACATTTATAAAATTAGTCTTTCAGAACTTAAGGTTCAGAATGTTAAATGCCTTATGTCTATTAATAAGGAGCAATGGGTCTGGCACAGAAGATTGGGTCATATTAATATGAGACGTATATCTCAGATTAATAAGCTTAATCTAGTCAGAGGACTTCCTAATCTGAAGTTCAACTCAGATGCTCTTTGTGAAGCATGTCAGAAAGGAAAATTTTCAAAATCATCTTTCAAATCCAAAAATGTTGTTTCAACTTCAAAACCATTAGAGTTACTTCACACTGATCTGTTTGGACCAGTGAAAATTGCATCCATCAGAGGCAAGAAGTATGGATTAGTCATTGTTGATGACTACAGTAGATGGACGTGGGTAAAATTCCTAAAACACAAGGATGAGTCACATTTTGTGTTCTTTGACTTCTGCAAACAAGTCCAAACTGAAAAAGATTTCAAAATTGTTAAAGTTAGAAGTGATCATGGTGGTGAATTTGAAAACAAACATTTTGAAAAATATTTTAATGAAAATGGCATTGCTCATGATTTCTCCTGTCCTAGAACTCCACAACAGAATGGAGTTGTAGAGAGGAAAAATAGAACTTTGCAAGAGATGGCCAAAACCATGATCAATGAGACTAACAGGGCAAAACATTTTTGGGCAGAAGCAATTAACACTGCATGTTACATTCAGAATAGAGTGTCTATTAGACCTCCACTGGAAAAGACTCCTTATGAATTGTGGAGGAATAGAAAGCCAAACATTTCTTATTTCCATCCTTTTGGATGTATTTGTTTTATGCTGAACACTAAAGAGAATCTTAACAAGTTTGATTCTAAAGCACAAAAGTGTTTCATGCTTGGATGTTCTGAACGCTCTAAAGGCTACAGAGTATACAATACTGCGACACAGACTGTGGAAGAATCTATACATGTTAGATTTAATGATAAGCTTGGCAATCAAAAGCCAAAGCAGCTTGAAAACTCTGCAGATGGAGAAGTTATTCTCATAGAATCTGAGAAACCAGAGGGAGAGAAAGCTCAAGAAGAAGCTACGCCAGATGCAACTCCATTGGCTGCTCAGATGAATAACATGAATATTTCTGAAGAACCAACAGTTAAAGGATCATCCAGAATCAAAGCTTCTCATCCAGAAGAAATGATTATTGGGAAGAAAGATGACCCTATAAGAACAAGGTCATTTATCAGATCATCTGGAACATCACTTCTTGGGTTGGTGTCTATTATTGAACCAACATCTGTGGATGAGGCTCTGAGTGACAATGATTGGATACTTGCAATGCAAGATGAGCTGAATCAATTTACAAGAAATGATGTGTGGGATCTGGTTCCTAGACCAAAAGGTTTCAACATTATTGGAACAAAGTGGGTATTCAGAAATAAACTAAATGAGCAAGGAGAAGTTGTTAGGAACAAAGCAAGGTTAGTAGCACAAGGTTACAGTCAACAAGAAGGAATTGATTACACTGAAACTTATGCTTCAATGGCAATGTTAGAATCTATACGCCTTCTTATTTCATTTGCTGCACAACATAACATCACTCTATATCAGATGGATGTTAAGAGTGCCTTCTTAAATGGAATTATAGAAGAAGAAGTTTATGTCCATCAACGTCCTGGTTTTGAAAGTGATAAATTTCCAGATCATGTTTTCAAACTCAAAAAATCTCTTTATGGTTTGAAACAAGCTCCCAGAGCTTGGTATGAAAGATTAAGTAATTTTCTTCTGGAAAAGAACTTTATCAGAGGCAAAGTAGACACAACTCTTTTCTGTAAAACATTTAAGAAAGATTTATTAGTTTGTCAAATTTATGTGGATGATATTATTTTTGGATCTACCAATATTATGCTGGGAAAGGAGTTTGCTTTGTCTATGCAGACTGAATTTGAAATGAGCATGATGGGAGAACTTAGATTCTTTCTGGGAATCTAAGTAAATCAGACTCCAGAATGCACATACATCCATCAGACTAAATATTTCAAAGAGCTTCTGAAGAAATTCAATCTGAATGAAAGTAAATTGGCAAAGACTCTAATGCATCCTACAAACACATTTGGTAAGGAGGAGGTAAGTAAGAAAGTTAATCAAAAACTTTACAGAGGTATGATTGGATCTCTCTTATATTTAACTGCTTCAAGACCTAATATTTTATTCAGTGTGTGTCTGTGTGCTAGATTCCAATCAGATCCTAGAGAATCTCACTTAACAGCTGTTAAGAGGATTCTAAGGTATCTGAAAGGTACTACTAATGTGGGTCTGTGTTACAGAAGATCTGATGGGTATAAGTTAGTTGGATTCTATGATGCCGACTATGCTGGAGACATAGTAGAACGTAAAAGCACTTCTGGAAGCTGTCAATTTCTTGGAAGTCATCTGATCTCTTGGTTCAGCAAGAAGCAACCCACAATTGCACTTTCAACAACAGAGGCAGAATATATTGCTGCTGCTAGTTGTAGCACCCAAATGCTCTGGATGAAAAGTCAACTGGAAGATTATCAGATCTTTGAGAGTAACATTTCTATCTTTTGTGATAATACTTCTGCTATATGCTTATCTAAAAATCCCATTTTACACTCTAAAGCTAAGCATATAGAGATTAAACATCATTTCATCAGAGACTATGTTCAGAAGGGAATTATCAATTTAAACTTTGTGGATACAGATCATCAGTGGGCTGATATCTTTACAAAACCCCTTGCTGAAGATAGATTTAAATTCGTTCTGAAAAATATAAGTATGGACTTCTGTCCAGAATAAAATATTCATCAAATGAAATTTTTCTTCAGATGATAAATGTCTAAACTCTGAAGTATTTCTTCTTCTCAATTCTGTGTTTATTTATTTGTGTGCAAATCTGAACTAACAAGGCTTAGAGGATCTGAACGTTGACTAACGTTTCATTTCTCAAAGAGTTTCAGAGGCACATGCAAGCAAACACGTGTAGGTCAGAATCTGGAAAGGTAGAGTGCACCATACTGAAGTGACGTTTGAGGTATTGCTTTGAAAATCCAAAATCTCTTGATTTTCCCCCTTTTGTCAGAATCTTAAATGCTTGATATGATTTTATTCCTTGCATTAATTGCTTGATATGATTATGTTTCACTTCATTCAATGCTTATGTGTACACGTGAGATCTTATGTCTTTTTGCATGCCCAAAATTGCTCTATAAATTCTCACAACACTTCACAAATCACACTTTACACTCTTTTCACTTCTCATATGCTTTTTTGTCTTCTCTATTATTTCCATCTCATTTCAAAACCCAAAACCTCTCGTAAACCCAGACGCATCTCAAGAACTTCAATGGCTTCACCATCTTCAACACCTGCTCAGATGCAAACCTCAACTGCTGCTGCATCTTCTCCAAATGCTGCTGGTTCATCCCAAACTGTTGTTGTGTACAAGGCACCTGTGAGAACTCTTCTCACTCCAATCAAAGACCTTGAAGTTCTGTGTGAGAACTTTGTGGATTTTGAATCCATTAAAGAAAATGGTTTTGATCTCTACCCAATCATCAAAACTCAGCATTGGGAAAAATATTTTGACAGGATGATGGGTCCTGTTTATCCAACATTAGTGAAGGAATTCTGGATACACGCTCAAGTTTGCCCTAAGTTCATTCATTCATCTGTTCTTGGGAAGGAAATTGTCATCACTGAAAAGTTAATCAGACAACTACTTGAGTATAAGGAAACTGATGGAATAACAAGTATGGCTACTGCTCGTGTGGATTTGGCTAACATTTTTCAAGAAGATTGTGTTTCTGGGGAACCATCCAACAAGGTCAGAGATCTGAAGCCTGCTTACAGAATCTGGGCTAAGATTTTCATGAGTTCTATCTTCCATAGGAAATCTTCTAACTCACTAGATTATGTGAACTCAGAACAAATGTACTTCATGTTCTGTATGAGTAAAGGCAAGAAGGTGGATCTGCCTTATCTTCTGTTCAGTCATCTTCTGAACCATATCAAAGAAACAAGAGAAGAAGTAAGGATTAAAGCTGGAAAGATCAGAAATTGGATCCCTATGGGAAGAATGATATCAGACATTCTAACAGAGAATGGTCTTCTGAAACATCTATTTGATGCTGGAGTGACAAATGATCTGTCTTATGTTATAGGATCTGTCATCAATGGGAACACTCTGAAAAGAATGAAGGTCATTTCAGAGCTTGCTGGAAAACCCAAGAAATTTAACTCTGAAGACGTCAGCAGAAGGAGAATTCCTTTGGCAGATTTTCCTATGTTCAGTGCTGATGAACCTAGGAACATCATTATGACATTCATTGCTAATTGTCTGAATAATGGTATCCCTCTGCCTGTTAACATAGTTCAGAAGGAAGGAGAAGTACTGCCAAATCTTCTAAGAGAAAGGCGCAAGAAGAGGAAAGCTGAGGAAGGATCTGTTGCACAGCCCAAGAGGAAAGCCTCTGATGCTGCTGACAAACCTGAGAAGGACAAGAAGCAGAAGGAAAATCCTCCAGAAGCTACTGTGGAAGAAATTAGAGAAACAATTCACCAGGTATTAACATCTGATCCCAAACCATTTGTACCTTCACCCTCACCTTCACCTCCACCATCTCCTCCTCAACCATCTGAACCTCATTCATCTGAACCCATTTCATCTCCTCACAAACATTCTCAACCATCTTCTGTTCAACTACCATCTGAACCCCCTCAACAGAAATCCTCTGAACAACAACCCTCTCAACAAACTCAATCTGAACCACAACAACAACCATCATCTGAATCACAAAAACAACAATCTTCTGAACCACAAAAACAATATGAACCACTCTCTTCTACTCAACCACCAGAAGAACCAACCATCCCAAATCCTGAACCATCTGTCCAACAACCATCTGAAGACATTATGGATGTGTCACCACTTGCAACCATGTATGTCCTCTCTTCAACTTCATGTCATTCAACTGAATCATCTGATTCTGATGACTCTGAAGTCCCCTCACCAACTAGCTTACATATTCCTGGTCCTTATAAACCACTACCATCTGACCTACCTGCTTCTGACCACCCTCTTCGCTTCAAATTCAACTTCACAAATTTTATACCACCCTCATCTGATGTTGTTACATCAACACCATCTGATGGTGACACCTCCATTCCTCAACTCACCATACCACAAACATCCATACCACAACCATCTGAACAACCATCATCTGATCACCCACCTCCTGAACAAAACCAAACACCTCATGAACCATCACAGAAAGTCACTATAGAAGACTTTCTGAACCCTAAACCCAGATTAGATGTTTTTACTCTGTTCAAGAATTTCAAGAAGGAAATACGTATGGGGATTGCTTCTGTGGAGAAAGAGTACATGGCTAGTATGGATCCTGCTGAATCTGAAGCTTCTTGGAACAGATTCATATCTAAGTTCAACTCTGCTGCATCTTACCTCAGAACACTCTGTGCTGATGATGCAAAGGCAAAGTTTACTGAAATGGTCAGACAGACTCTGTTGAGCATTATCACAACTCCAGTGCTTCTTCTGGAAGATGCTCCTGCTGAAGACTCTGCAATGATAGAAGATACTCCTGCATCTGACATGGCGATTGATCATCCTATGGCAACTGCATCTGCTTCTGAACCCTCTGCATCTGAGGTGAAGACTGAGACTCTAGATGTTATTCAAGAAGTCAAGGAAATCAGATCATGGATGATAAAACAGGAACAGACTACTGAAGAGATCAAGACTTGGATGGCCAAGCAAGAAGATTCCACTGCTAAGATTACTGATCTTCTGACCTTGATTGCTTCTCGCTAGCCCTAGTTTTCTTTTTCATGTCTTTGCATTCTTGTTTTGCACTTGTTTTTCTGTTGCTCTATTTTCTATCATCTGCTGTATGAACATCTTATCTGTTTGTTCTATTTTGATCTTTATGAATCTGGCTGTTTTGTCTTTCATTTATGTGTTGTGTTTTTCTCTTCTTCTGTTATCTTTTCTGTCTTTAAAATTCTTTTTGATTATGACAAAAAGGGGGAGAAATAGAATTTGATTGTTCAATCCATAAGTAATACTAAAATGAAATTCAGACATTGTATTAATCTAACATTGAATCTTAAGACTTTCAGATCTTATTATTTCATCTGACAAAAATGATCTGAAGTTACCCTGAGAAATTACCAGGCTCTGATCGTTGAAGAAAATTTGACTCTGATTCTGAAAGATACACCAGACTCTTCATTTTGAAAGAAATAATCAGACTCTGATTCTAGAAAGCATAAAAAGGATTTCTACCAGGTTCTGAAATATACTCAAGCAAAAAGGGAAGTGTTCTCTTCTATTAGAGTATTTATTTCAGGGGAGATTCTTAATCTCAGGGGAAGTTATATATTTTAGTTCTCTTTATTGAACAAAATTCCCTATGTTTTGTCATCATCAAAAAGGGGAAGATTGTTAGAACACAGATTGGTGGTTCTTATATCTCTATGTTTTGATGATAACTTTTATGGAATTTTGTAGTAAGAAAATATATACTCTAAAATTTGTTCAAGTATTATTGTTTCAGGTATAAAATTAAATACTCTTAAAGAAGCAAAATACATAAGTACAAGAAACTATGCAAAGCTCTGAAGCATCAGATGCAAGACTATCAGAAGATTCTGAAGCGCTGCCAGAAGGATCTGAAGCGTTAATGAAAAAAGTGTACAAAAGTTGAGGCTTTAATAATCAGACTCTTATCATTAATATTCACGCTCTTAGCACATACTGCTGCATACTCTGATGAAGACTCTGATCAAGATTGAGACTCTGATACATTAAAATCTGATCATCTATCAAGGCTCTGAACTTTTCAATCATCTTAAGCTCTGATCATCTTAAAGTATTTCATACCTTTAAGCTTGCTACAAGTTCTGAAGTGCAGATTATGAAGACTTCATCCTGAAGGAAGCTTGTTGAAGAAGCTGTAATCTTGACTGGACGTGGTGCTACTTCCAAAGTAACCAACGACTATTTTGTCCAAAGAAGTGACGTGGTGCAAATCCCAAGGCTTCTACAACCATACCTTTCCTGCAGAAAGCATATCTCTGCCCATACTTTTTGGTAATGAAAAGTCATACAATCTAATATTATATTCAGCTGCACATCACTCAAAGCATTTGAAAAGCTATAAAAGGAGAACTTCTACAACATTTTGAAGCTGCTAATTTCCTGCTCATCACTTGCTTATTGCTAGTTCACTCACAAAGAAATACACGCTTGATTCATCAAAGAGAAAATCTCACAAGATCTTATCCTTTTGATCTCTCATAAAACTGTATAGTTTTTGTTGTACTTAATCTTAAGTGTAAACATCACAGTTGTGGTACAGCTTATTAGAAGCATTCAAACACTTGTTAGTTTACATTAATTTGCAAGAAATTACTTAAGAAGACTAAGGTGTGGTCAGTAGTTCTTGAGAAGACTAAGACAGTTGTCCTTAGTGCTTTCTATTGTAATCAGTTGATCAATAGTGGATTAAGTCCTTGTAGAGAAAGACAAATCATCTTTGATAAGGTGGACTGGAGTAGTTGAGTTCAATGAACCAGGATAAAAATCTTGAGTTGTTTTTTATTGCCATATTTCTTAAAACTCTTATTCAACCCCCCCCCCCCCCCCCCTTTCTAAGTGTTTTTCTCACCTTCAAAAACATCATGTTAATAGGTGATGGTTGATTAGATATGGTATTAATAACTAACTGATTCTGATCTCCCATGTGTCCAACAATGGGTGAGGAAGGATGTATAAGAGAATGAATAGGTAAGGGAATTGGCGAGGGAGTTGGTGATTTTCGGCTAAGGGTGGAGTAATAAAAAACATATTCAGATAATATGGTTCAGATAGATACATGTTCTACCAGCATTCAGAGCTTCTGAAGTAGCCACAACTTTTGAGACAAAATTTTCAAGAACAACAGGAGCTTCAAACACAATAGTCTTTAATCCAGCCATAACTCCTGCAGCCTGAGCCTCAGCAGATTCCAGCCCACCAATAGTAGCAGCCTGTTGATTCCTATCATCAGTGAATTCTGAAGACTTCAATGGCTGATCCAACATTACATATGCTAAAATTTGAACACACTTAATCTAAGCCCAATTGTATCCTTCTGAACAGAGACATCTAAAGTCTTCTTCTTTCTGATCAAGGATGCACTTACATCCTCTTCTTCCTCTTCCAACTTAGCCAGCTTCCTCAATCTATTTTTCCTTTTACGTGCTTCTAAAATGACAGAGACAAAAGCAACTTTCTTAGGAGACTTTCCACTCCTAGTCTTGGAGGGCATCAATTCAGTATATGCAATGACCTCCTCAATTTCCTTCTCAATATTCTTCTGGTGAATAAATTTCTTTTTGGAGGGTTTCTGAACATCTAAAGATACCTATTTCCTCTTGTTAGAAACCTTAAACACTTCAATAGGCTTGCCAAGAATGTCTTCAAGTCTGATTACTTGTACTTCCTTGAAATTATGTTCAATGAAGTTCTTGACTATTTTAGGGTTATCCATCCTGGTTATGACAGGATAATCATCAAGATAATCAGGATTTGTACACCTAACATAGAAAGGTACATTCGAAGCCACAACATCTCTTTTCTTCATAATCTTCATATTACCCATAACAGAAGCAGACAACACATTTCCATATATTTTCTTCACATCTTTATTGTCAGGCATGTTTTTCTGGGTATGAATTAGACGAACCTGAAAGAACAATTTAGACAAAGTTCTAGCATAAGGCATATTCTTCTTGCAAAGATTTTTGCTATCTCTGATTGCTTCACTAAGATGATGGAAAATTTAGGCAAACAAATTTTTCTTATTTTCATTCTTCAAGTAGAAAAGGAAATGTTTGTGATCCCAAGAAATCTGATCAGTGCTTCCTTCTCTAGGAATCAGACAACCAATTAAGATTTTAACTAAAATTCTTAGTTCCCTCTTCATGTTCTTAACCTTTCCAAAGTCAAAGGAACCAAGTTTATCAACATTCTCTAACAAGTACTTTTTACAGCCTCACCTTCAAGATTGTTGTCTTTAGTACCCACAATAAACCTTCCAGAGTTCAGAGTTCTCAAACATTTAGAAATAATATTTCGAGTGATGACCACATGAACACCAATCATAGTAGACCTGATTTCCACTTCTTAAATCCAACTTCTTCTCTCTTCTTCCCTTTCAAATAACTATTCTTCTCCACTAGAAATCTAAGTTCCTCAGATGCAACAAATTCATCAAAAACTTCTGCTCTAACCCAAAAATCCTTCATAAGATAAGAATAGGATGGTCCATTCAGAATTTCAAAGATAGGAGGCCACTCTTGAATTTTGAAGAAGCTCCAAAGATCATAGCCATTTTGATTGAATGACTCAAAATCAACAATCTGTTCCACCAAAAGCTTTTGATAATCTTCATTCAAATCCATAGACCTGGGCTTGATGGTCATACTTTGCCAGAGTCGACAATCATGTGTGCATGTTGAGCATTGGATGAGGACGCCAATTTTTAGAGGAGATTTTAAGGTTTTTAGGATTTACTTTTTGAAAAAGAGGTTTTTCAGAGAAGGTTAGAAAAAGCAAAGTGTATGTAGTGAGAAGTGAAGTGTGCGTTTCTGATTTACAAAGTGTTTTTGAGTGAAAAAGGAATTTCAAATAGAAAACAACATAAATGCAAAAAGAAATAGATAATCAAATAAGTAAATGCAAACAACCAAGAGCAGAGGATTTTTTACTTAATAGTTGCAATCCACGTGTCAGCGGGCGTTTCAAATTTATTACACGTAAGAGGAAAGGTGTCAAAGGCAGTTACTAGAAGATGTTAAATTGTGTTCATACCAGAGAAACTTAACCTTATTCATGGTATCAGAGGCTGATATGCTTTAGAGGCTATTTATTCATCAGAAGCTAACTCACAGCTTTCTGATCAAGGTAGCTTCTAAACATCATAAGACTCTGGTATATAGAAAGATTTTATGCCCAACTAATAGAAGTAGGAATATCACACTAAATTGTAATTCTTCTTTCATAAATATGAAGATCTTCTAATAAACATTAGCAAATGTTAGGATTAGAAACTATCTAATAAAAACATAGATAAACATACCTCACTTTTAGTAGTATCAGATTTTAAGACTGTCCAAGTGGAACATTATTGTTCCAACAACGCTCTTCTGATAATCGCCAAAAGCCTTTTCAGACTTCTAAAGATAGCTGGATAAATTTTAAAGATAAAAACATAGGTCTGAAGCACCAGTTCAACACAGAAGGACTTCAGTCTTCCCAGTACTAGTGATATTGTCTCTCTAGTTTCTTCGGGATTCCACACCTCCTTCCTATTTTAGAGTTAGGATTTGGAATGTATGTCTTCTTCTTTTTTAGGGTTGTTAGCAACCATTGTCCTGGAGCAGCTGTTGCTTTGTTCTTTCCTTTAAGAACATCTGTAACAAAAACAATCTCATTCTTTGGTACCCATACTCTTATGGGTTCTCTGAGGTTAGTTTTGCAGGGTTTCTTCTTGCTTTGTTCCTTAGCCTTATAGTAAGGTTTAGATTAATTCCTGAAACTTTGTCTAGAATAGGTTTTAACCTTACCTTTTTAATCTCTCGAAACATTAAATACAACAATACTGGGTTCTAAGTTCTTCAAAGTCTTTGACTTGAGGGTATTAGGTTCTAATTTAATTAGAACCTTTGACTCTTGAGTCAGAGATCTTAATTCCTTTAAAATCTGATATTTATCTATCATATGTTCTGATTGATTCAAAATTTTACCATTTTCAATAGCTGACATAAAGTAAGCATTCAACCCCTTTTGAGCAGTGCTTGAAGAAGAAGGGTCTGGTGGTTTTACCAAAACATTATACCTTATATTATAAGGTTTTTGATGGTATCCAAGACCTTTTCCTTTGCTCTTACTTACTCCATAGATCATGTAAGCAAGTTTTGTTCTTTCAAACCAAAATCTAATGAAATTCTGAAGAGCCAATTCACTTTTATCTAAAGGTCTGTCAAACATTTCTTGCAGTAAAGTAATTTAATCTTTCTCAAGTTTTTCAATTTTTTCTTTTAAGAGTTTTAGCTCATCTTTTAAAAGATCATGTTGCTTTGTTAGCATTTTCACATGCTTGTCTTTCTGCTGGCATCTTTCCGTAAAATCATGACTGAGAGTACCCAAATCAGATATAGAGAGTTTAGAAAGTACCTGATCTATTCTTCTAAATTTGAGTCAGAACCATCTTCAAATTCTGTATCTGAGAAGGTTGAAGCCATCAAGGTATGGTTGGCTTCTTCATATTCTCCTTCATTTTCAAGTTATTCCCATGTTTCCATAAGACTCTTCTTGAACTTGCCTTTGAAGTTTTTCTTCTGAATGTTTTCCTTCATGCTTTTATCTTTGTGGAGATCAGGACATTCATCAATAAAGTGACCAGGCTTGTTGCATCTGTGACAACCAACCTGATCTTTACTCCCAGAACCTGACCCTTTGAAGTTATATCTCTTACCAGAGAATTTGTTCTTCTTTCTGGCTAGTTGTTGAAATATTTTGATGATAAAAGCTAGTTCATCATCATCAGATTCTTAATCAAAAGCTTCATCATGAGTGGCGTCTTTGAGATTTTTATTTTGAAAATATTTCTCAAGTCTCTCAAAATAATTTAAAGCCAAGGTTTTAACTTGCTTTTCAGCCTCATCTCCATTTAACTCTATTTCATGAATTTGGAGATTGCTAACAAGACTCTCAAGACTTAGAGTGTTTAAGTCTTTAGATTCTTGAATAGAAATTACTTTGGGTCTGTATCTGGCAGGAAGACTCCTAAGAATTTTCTGACATGATCTGAAGTAGTATAGCTCTTGTTTAAGAGCTGAAGTCCAGACACAAGAACTTGAATTCTTGAGAACATGGATTCGATTTTCTCACCCTCTTTCATTCTGAACATCTCATATTGTTGAACTAGAAGATCAACTTTGGCTTCTTGCACCTGTTGATTACCTTCATAGGTTGCACATCAAGATTTAAAGATAGTCTTAGCAGTAGACTTATCTATAATCTTTATATACTTAAAATGAGGCAAGACATCAATAAGAATCCCTCTCACTCTATGATGTTTTCTATAGATCTTTTTCTTATCAAGAGTGAAAGACTTTCTATTAACAACCATTACAACATCATTGACCTAAAAGTCAATGCCATCTTCAAGGATGTCCCATAACTCATCATCCAAACCAATAATATGGGTGTACATCTTACTCTTCCACCATTCAAATTCAATGGAGTTACTACTGAATGTTGGTCATCTAGAAATATAATTATTTTGACTAGATGTACTTTGATTATGGTTGTTGCTTCCACGAGGAGAATGTTTCTCATAACTAGTTTCAGAAGAACTACCAGCCATAAAGGTGAGAAAAATACACAAGAAGGGGGGGGGGGGGGAGGTTGAATTGTGTATGCTAAAATTTGTTTCACTTATGATATGAGAACTTCAGAATTTGTACCAAGTTCAAAGTCTGATATCAGAACAGGTAATATTAGTGAAAACATAATGATTAGAAGTAAATGCAAGCAACACAAAAAGATTATCCTGGTTCCTCTCCTCAACTGAGAGTAGTCAAATCCCCTTGCCTTAATAAGAGCTTTTCACTATAACCAAACAGATTACAATTGCTCAAGCACACTTGCAAGAAACTTCAATTTTCAATCAACCTAGAAAGAGACTTCTTCTCAAGCAACCTTGCAAGAGACTTCTACTCTATAACCCTAGAAAGAGGCTTCACTTTCTCAAATATACAGACAATAGACTTCAATTCTCAACCACAAAGGCAAGAGACTTCCTCTACTTAAAAAAAATAATTTTGTAGAAAAGGTAACTACTAGAAAGAGACTTCTACTCAATCTACCTAGAAAGAGATTTTTTCTAAGAGTTCGGTGATCATTTCTCCATATGGAAGTCCTACTGATTGGTGTTCTTTGGAGTGGATAATAAGGTGAAAAATCCCTTCTACCCATTTTGTTGGAACTTCTTGGGTTAAAATCTAAATGAGTATGATATTTTCTCTGATGACATAGTTAAGGTTGACATTTCATGGAAAAAGGATTACAATTTGAAGTTAGTTAATGATGTGCACCTTTTGTTTTCGAGTGAATCGATTTGAAATGAAGATTTATTTTCTCCATGGGGTTAATAATAAGATAGTAGAATATGGAACACTTGAAGTTTTAAAACCTAATGGTCCTCTCATTGGTGTAGGAATTTCCTTCACTAGATAGCTCAAAAATTCTACAAAAATTATCCTTATGAGTATATATATATATATATATATATATATATATATATATATATATATATATATATATATATATATATATATATATATATATATATATATATATATATATATATATATATATATATATATATATATATATATATATATATATATATATATATATATATATATATATATATATATATATATATATATATATATATATATATATATATATATATATATATATATATATATATATATATATATATATATATATATATATATATATATATATATATATATATATATATATATATATATATATATATATATATATATATATATATATATATATCTCCACTCCTCTAATTGATGACCTCAGGGACGTTCATATAATCTTCACATTTGAATAAAGTTCTCTTACGAGGTTTGGAAAGTTTCTAGTGTATACCTTTGTGAAAAACTCTTTTAAAGAGGCTTGATAGGTTTGATAGTACGGTTTATGACTTCTCATGAAGCTTGGCTTTATGAACCATGGTTGGGTCACATTGTTTCTAAGGATTATCATTTTCTCTTCTTTATATCTACTTATTAGACCAGCGGTGAAGACATCTCTCTTTTGAGCACCTCCAGACTTGTGGCTTGATAAGGCCATGATGATACTTACGGTAAGGGAAAACTCACACAAGAAGAATGTTAAAAGAAAAGAGAGTTTGAGATGAAAATAAAGAATCAATTTGATGGTTTGAGTGTGTAATTATTGCAAGTAATCAATGGTGATTGTGCATTTTGAAAATCATATCAATATTATTCCAAAAGTGGTGTGCCAATCGAGTGGCTTGAGGCTCCAATCAATTTGATGATCAAATATTTCAAGATATTAAACCTTTATCATTAAAGTTAGGGTCTGATTACCTTAGAGAATATGTTTAGCTTGTATTTAATATGAAAATATGTGCACAAAGATTTTCCAATCGATTTCTTGAATGTGCCAACCGATTGGGATTAGGGTTTCATGCAAATCCATTACTTCCTTTTTCAATGAGACACAACTCTCACAAACTTCTATTGAGTTTCTAATTAATCCTTAAATCTAGAGATTGTTATGTTTGTGACTTTCGGGGGAAATCTAGGAAAGAAGAAACCCTTGGAAAGTTCAACATTTTTATTCAACTATTGAAGGATGAAAGAATGGATTTACAAGAATCATCATAAACTTCATCAAGAAGCTCTTTTAAAGACGAAGAAGTAGAATCAACCCTAGTTATTTTCTTCAAACAAACAATTTTGATAGATGAATGATCATCCAAAGAATCATATAATAAGTGTGACGAGGAAGCTTCATCCATTAGGATATTTGAAAAAGCTTCATCAAAGAGAATATTTTCTTCAAGCAATAGAGATGATGAAGAAACCTTAGTCAGTGGAGTATTTTAAAGAAGAGATAAAAAGTCAACATCCAGAAGAAACTGTGATAAGTAAACTTTTGGAGGAAGAAAATGATATATCAATGGAGGAAATATTAATAAACCCTTATAGAGATCCTTGCAAAGAAGTCTTTAAAAATATACTTGATGATACATCAGAATATTCCTATGAAGTGCCTCCTCAAAAGGAATTATTTGATCATAAATTCCTCAACTCTTTAAAGGAAGACGACTCTAAGGTAAATTCTTTATATCATAGTATATTTTTTAAGCTTAGTGTTAAGCTCACTAGGGAAAATGAGAATTTAGATAAGAACATTACTGATCTTAAGGAGTATGCCGAATTCTTGGAAAACAACAATAAGCTTATTTATGAAGAAATTTCTAACAAATAAGAAGTGAATCCTTAAAATCAGCTAATTTCTAACATATGATTATTGTGATTCGTTTAAAATGGAAGTAGCTAATCTTAATAAAACCTTAAGTAACTTTATAAGATGGAAGGAAAACCTAGATTTGATCTCATCAAATCAAAGCCTTTCTATTAATAAAAATAGAGTAGGTTTTAACCTAGATAGATCACTTGGAAGTATAATTAAAAATAGGAAGAAATTGAATCAACCTATTTATAAATGTTCTTTTTGTAATAAGCTTGGACAATTAGATCCTTTTTTCTATGATAAACTAAGACGAACAAAGTGAATAACTCTAAACCTCTTAAAGGCAGTAACACACCAAGACCTTAAAAGATTGGGGAACCAAAGGTGAATACCTGACTAGTTTTGCACAAAGTGCTTTGCAACTTTGAATATTCTCACGAGCAAAATCTGATAAGTTATGAAAAACGTGTTTATATACAAAATTTATTCGTCTATGGTGATCTTGATGGTGTTATGATGGTAATGCTTAGCAAGGTTTTATATTAGCATTGGTGGTAGTTCTCAACAGATGTTCATTGGCATTTATGGTGGTGTTCAACAAGTTATTAAAGCATTAATAGTGGTCATGACTACAAATTACCTAATAAATATGCATCCCTCAACTGCCTTAGGGATGAAGACACCTAAAGAAGTTTGGTCAGGTCATTCACCAGACCTCGAAACACTTAGAGTTTTTGGTTGTGTAGCATATGTTCACCTTAGGCAAGACAAGGTCGAACCTAGAGCCCTAATATATATGTTTCTTGGATACCTTGAAGGAGTCAAAAGCTTATAGGCTTTAGTTCCTACAGTTAGGTCACAAGAGGTGTATCGGAAGTTAAGATGTAGTTTTCAATGAAGTTGAGATTGATTTCAAGAAAAGTGACGACATTGATCAAAGTACGAAGATATATGTAGATGAGCTAAAACAAGAGGAGTTTCCTGTTGAGGTGGAGCATGTTGATGCTGAAATGAAAAACCCATATGAAGTTAAAGAGAAAGAAGAAGCAAAAGGTTGTGAAATGAATGAGGAAAATGATAATGAGTATCTATTCGCCAGAGATAAAACAAGGAGAATTATCAAATCACTTAAGAGACTTGGTTATGCATATCTCATAACTTTTGCCTTAATATATGCTAGTGAGGTTTTAGATAAAGAGCATAAAGACTATAAGGAAGTTATACGGAGTCAATACAAGACTAAATGGCTTAGTTCCATGGTTAATGAGATGAATATCTTCATGACAACAACACTCAAGAGTTGATTAAGAGATCCACATGGGCCAAATTAGTTAGTTTTAAGTGGATCTTTAAGGTGAAGGAAGGAATCGAAGAAGTGAGACACAAGGCATGGTTGGTCGCTAGGGTGTTCACTAAAAAAGAAGAAGTTTACTTCAATGATGTGTTTTCTCCTGTTGTAAAGCACAAATGCTTCGATGATGTACTCTATCCTGAAGCAATCTCCTAAGCAATGGAATAAGAGGTCTGATAGGTTCATGAAACACATATGTTTCACCAGGAGTCAGTTCGACCACCATGTTTACTTAAGATTTTGACCTGGAAGTTCACTTGTGATTTTAATTCTATTTGTGGATGATATCACCATAGTTAGTGATTATGTCAAATTAGGTATTGAGGGTAAAGGCTTATCTTGGATAGGAGCTAGAGATAAAGGATCATAGTATTGCCATCATAATATTTGGGATTGACATCCGGAAAGATAGAAAGCGATCGAGATTATGCTTATCTTAAGAGACATACCTATGGAAGAATCTCAACAAGTTTGGTATGTCAAATTTAAATTTTGTTGTGACTCCAAAAAATCCTCAATTCAAGCTCAGTGTAACTCAGAGTTCAAGTACCGAGTTCGAAAGAGCCTATATGAATAACATACTATATGCTAACATAGTAGGTTCTTTGATGTATGCTATGGTTTGTACTAGGCCAAACATAACATATGTAGTGAGCCTCGCATGCAGGTATATGGCCAATCCTATAAAGGCTCACTAGAAATCATTAAAGTGGATCCTAAGGTACATAAATGGATGTCTAGGTAGAATTTTGATTTAAGGTGGAGCCAGAGGTGATAGCAAAGTTGGAATCAAATGATTTGTAGACTATGATTATACAGGCTTTATGGATTCTTGAAAATCTCTTTCTGGATATGTATTCACCATGTTTGACACAATAATAAGTTGGAAAGAAACACTTCAGAAGGTTTTTTCCTTATCAACCATAGAAGCAAAAAACATTACACTAATTGAAGTTGTGAAAGAAACATTCTGGCTTGAAGGTTTTGCTAAGAAGCTGAAACTTCAAGGTATGATTATCACTGTTGTGATAGCTAAAGTACCACACACCTGTCGAAGAGTTCAGCATATCATGAGCAAACAAGACATATTTATGTTTGGATGCATTTCATTAGAGAGACAATTGAGCATGGAGAAGTCCAAGTGTTGATGGCTCTAATGACAATGTTGCTGATATGATCACCAAAACAATGCTAAGTCGAAAGTTCTTCCACTATATGCAGTTGATAAAACTGCATGATGATAGCTAGTTTGTTTCATGTTTCAATGTTTTATTCTAAGGTGAATATTTGTAGCTTATGGGTTATAAGTAGGGCTGGAAATGAGTCGAGTCGAGTCGAACTCACCTCAGCTTGCCTCGACTCGTTAAGAATTGTTCGAATTCGAGTTCGAGTTCAAGTTCGACACGAACTTTTTTTTAAGCTCAAGCTCGACTCGTTATAAGTTCACGAACAGTTCGGTTCGACTCGTTAGGTTCATCTCATTAGGTTCAGCTCACATGGTTCACGAACTTAAAAACTATTTTTTTAAATATATATACTTTTTAGTATATTTGACATTTTAAATAAATATATATATTTTAAATAAAATATTAAAATAAAATAAAAGTTATCATATTGAAATTTAACTTTATCTTCGAAATCTACTAATTCAAAACTCACACAACTTTCAAGAGATACATTTGAGAGTCTAATTCAAAAACTACTAAATTGAAGATTAAATTTGTCTAAGATTTGAAGTAAATATTTAAACCTAATCTTAAAGACAGTATAATTCTTTTCATATGTAATCGAGTTGACTCATGAACCTAACGAGTCGAACTATGTATAGTTCAAGTTCAGCTCATTTAGTTAACGAACTTAATTTTTCGCTCATACTCAACTCATTTGGTTCATGAACCTAGTTCAACGATTTAATTGTCGAGTCGAATTCCGAACTATCTTCGAGTTGGTTTGGTTCATTGCCAGCCCTAGTTATAAGCTAGTGATGAATCAAACTGTTAGAACACAGATTGGTTCTTAATAATATCTCCATGTTTTGATGATAACTATTATGAAATTTTGTATTAAAGAATTATATACTCTAAAATTTGCTTGAGAATGTTTGCTGCAGATGTTAAAGAAAATATTACTCCAGAAGCAAATTAGATTTGAACATAAGAAATATGCAAGGCTCTGAAGCGTCAGAGACATCTCTTAGAAGACTCTGAACGCTGCCTCCAGAATGTTCTGAGTGCTGCCTCCAGAAGAATCTGAAGCAGAAGCTACAGAAGAATCTGAAGCAAAAGCTGCAGAAGAATCTGAAGCAAAAGCCAGAAGCATCTGAAGCAATGAAGAATTCTGTATGAAGAGTTTTTCAAGCACAGTTAGTTCAGAAGACTCTGATAGTACTAACGCTGCCAGTACTGAGGATTTGACCCAAAACTCTGCTCTGAACTTATACACGCTGATAGTACACTTGCTGCAAAGACTCTGATTCAGCAAAACTCTGATGAACATCAGAAGGCTCTGACCAATTTAGACTATGATGATTCTTGCTGAAAATTGTTGAAGAAGAATTCAAAGATTATGTCCGTTGGAATAACCAAACGACTCTTTCCTTATTTATGCTAGACACAAGAACACAGACAAAGAGGATTTCTCTGTGCATTCGTCTTCTAGGAAAGGTCACATGATGTGAAGACAAAAAGGCTCAGACCTTTTGGTACACTATTCTCAACGTGAAAAGCTCTTGGATCACTGTGCCTATAAAAGTAAGTCTCCACTCATCTTCTTCAGTTGACGAAACACTTGAAAAGAATTCATTATAAAGCTCTCATACAATTCATACATTCTTGCTAGAATTATTTCATTGTTCTTTATCTTAAGTGAAAAATCACAGTTGTGATAAAGCTTTATTAGAAGCAATTTTAACACTTGTATTTATTATTACATTTGATTGTAAGAGAACCTTAAGAAGATCCAGTTAGGATCAGTAGTTCTTGAGAAGACTTTGAACAGTTGTTCTTAGTGCTTACTATTGTAATCAGTTGATTAAATAGTGGATTAAGTCCTTGTTTGAGAAAGGCAAATCACTCTAGATAGGGTGGACTGGAGTAGTTGAGTTCAACGAACCAGGATAAAAATCCTTGAGTTTTTATTTCTAAGTTTTATCTTCATACTTATTCAACCCCCTTCTAAGTATTTTCTCACCTTCACAAACTCTATCAAAGTCGAAAAGCTATTTTAGTTGTTGAAATATGCTAGGTAGTTAGAATGTCGAGTGGGCTAGCCTGTTAGCACGTTTTTTTTAATATGTTAGTTAAAATCTAGGATTTTAGTTTTCTTATAAATAACATATTAGTCCTCACTTATCATTAACTTTTATTAGGGAAGAAAGTGGTGCGGTTGAGATTCAATTGTAAACATTTTCCTATAATGCATAATTGAATCAAGAATCAAAGGTTTTATACCACTTTGAATTGTTTTTTCTTTTCTCTCTTTCTCACTTCGTAGTTTTCTTGTTGATTAAGTAACTGACTATACTCTATTATCATGTCCTCGATTTCATAAAAAATTGGTGAGGTGAGCATGAAGGAGAAAATGTCGTCAACAAAGTATGAGATTAAGAAATTCACCAGAGTGATTGAGTTAGGATTATGGAGCTTGAAGATACAAGTGCTTCTTGTACATCAAGGTTTTCTACAAGCATCGAAAGGATCAAAGAAGATGGATGATTCCCCAACAACGAAGGAGAATACGACGATGTTTGATAAAGCCCGTAATTCCATCATATTGAGACTTAGTGATAAGGTTCCCCGACAAGTCTCGAAGGAGAAAATGGCTGCCAGCGCGTGGAAAATATTGAAGTTTTGTACATGACCAAATCTTTGGTTTATCGTCTCTACCTAAAATAATCTCTATATTCATTGAAAATGATTAAAGACAAAGTCTTGAAGGAAAAACTAGATACGTTCAATAGGCTAATTCTTGATCTAGAGAATATTGATGTCAAGATCGATGATGAAGGTCAAACGTTGTTGTTGTTGTGTGCTTTTCCAAGATATCATGCTCATTTGAAAGAAGCTCTCTTGTATGGAAGAGAATACATGACCTTTTAACAAGTTCAATTAGCATTGTACTAGAAGAACTTGAATGAAAGAAATGAAGGGAAATCAAGATCCAAAATGCAACGGAAATTAAAATTTTCCCTTTAGTGATCCTTATGAATGGTCATGATCAGTGATAGAAACAATTACCTCTTGTGGTGATAAAACCTTTGAAGCTGAATCAAAGGAGTGATCACGAGTGTTGAACGATGAACAAAACCTCTACTCAGTCCACACGAACAAATTCCTTCAGTCTCAGTGTTAGGTGCTACGGTTGAAGACTTTGAGTGTGTGTGTGTGTGTGTGTGAGAGAGAGAGAGAGAGAGAGAGAAAGAGAGAGAGAAGGAAATATGGTTAGGGTTTCAAAGTCCAAATTTTCATCAAGAGTGTATGCTTCTGCACAAGGGTTCTATTTATAGAACCACTTGTGTGGGCTGCAAGCTAAATAGCCCACTTAAGTGTATGCGCACCATATCTTATGGTGTACTGTATATCACCTAAGCGAATGGTACCTTACTATATTCGGTATTCTACTTAAGTGCACCATACCTTACGGTGTTCTAACATTTACTTAAGTATATTGTACCTTACGGTGTTCCTTATTTACTCTACCTCTTATCATTATGTCCTTATGTGTGTGATCCTGTAGGTTTTCACAAAATTGGTAATTATATTAAATCATGCATTTAACATAATAAACAATGAGCAATATCTAGCAACACATCACTGCTACCCAAGTCACTAAAATGTCATGTGATCTGACAAAACCTTTTGTGGTAATACTGTGTGTATAATTACCCTTTTGCCCTTATATCTATATTGAACACTTGGCATATACCGTGTCATCCTTGTCTAGTTCAAATTGGGCCCTTAGACATCTATAATGTTATGCATGATAGGCAAATTCCATCTAGGTCACTCATGTCCCTCATCATGCTTTGTGGAGTACCCATCAAATGTCTTTATGGTCATCCAATTACGGATAATGTTAGATCAATAATAACATACTCGACTCTACATCTAGGGTCCATTGTGGTTTCAGGTCGAACGATGGCATACACCATTATCACTGTTGCACCCCAAATTTTGACCCCTTAGATCCTCATCATCATTTTAGGATCGTATTCATTTGATTAACTAACCTTAATCCAGTTCAAGTTTATCTTTGTCAAGATGCAGATGAATTAGGGTTCCGTACCGTCAAAATCGAGATTTCGGTGGTCTGATCAATCAATGTTTTGGATTGATCCAACTTCAAATAAGTCTCCACAAGATCAAGAATACAACATTAGGTCAAGTATGAATCCAATTTGAGGTGGTCACCCGGGGTTCGAGAACAGTGCAATTTGAGACACCCGATTAGGGTTTTTGACTGGAAAAAGTCAACTGTAGTTTGAATTTTGATTCAAAGAGTATTTCAATGATGGGATCAAGGTCCCTTAAGCTCCCATGGCTTAGTAAAGTCTGTCCAAAGAGTTTCAAGTCCTCAGGATGTCCGGATCACCAACGGGCGACTCGGTAGACACCGATCGATCGAAAAGTTGACCAAAAAGTCAACTCTCCAACAATAAGGAATTTAACTTCAAGGTGTGAATGAAAAATGTTCCTTATATCATATTATACCTCCCCATAAAATTTCATGACCATTGGATCAAGGGTTAGGAAATAATTGCAAAAATCGGGAATTAGGGTTTCGAAAGGGGCAAAACCATAACTCCTCAACCACACATCCAATTGAGGTGGTTCTAAGCTTGTTTGAAAGGTCTTGACAAACCCTACAAAAGTCCCACAGTGGTCCATATTCAAAAAATTCATGGAATTGGAGTTATAGCAAAAATCATTTTTCAAGGGTAAAGGACTTAGTGAAATTTCCCAAATTCTGGCCATACAAACCACTTTTTTCAGAACTTTGAAAGGTTTTTCAACCTAGTTCCATCAAGAATTCGGAAATTCCCAAAACATGAAAGTTGTAGAGCTACATGAGGGCTTTCTAAAAAGTACAGGAACTCCCCAAGAGGAGTTGTGAGCTGAAAGTTATTGTACATGGAAGTTGGGTCTTTCACACTGAAAATCAACTTGACCAAATTTCTCAAAACCAGAATTTTTACAACACTAACCATTCCTAGCCATTGGATCTTGTTCCTTTATGATATTGTGAGGCTTGGATGATGCAAACACCAGAAAAAATGAAGAATTGGAGAATTTGTTCAACTTGGAGCAAGTTGACATTATAATATTCATTTAAAAGAAAAGAGAGAGAAACTTTTCAAGCACATGTGGCAGCTGCAATGCCTACACCTCTAGATTCTCACCAATCACCTCATTCCATCTCTCATACTGTCATTGGCTTGCCTAGAGCCTTGGAATTGATTTGAACCATGGTTGTCCCAAAAGATTTGGAAGGATTTTCTTCCAAAGGGTTTCCCTCCCAAAATGATAAAGTTCAAGGTTGGTCCTCACTCCTCTTGCACTATAAATAGAGGCCTCTTCCATGAAGAAAAACACACCAGAGCATCCTCTAAAAACCAAGAGAAACATTGCTCTCAACCTTTCCTCATTCTCTCAAAAGTTCCAAAGTTCAAAAACCTCCATTTTCATCAAAAAACTGTCTTTAGTAAAACTCTGCTCAAGACCAGTTCCACCACTTCCAAGCCACTAATCAGCATCCACACAAATCATATATATCATATAGAAGGTGTTCACACCTTCTAACCACCCAAAAAACTCATTTTCACAAAAGTCAACTGTCACACCATGGAAGTTTGACCATAAGCCTCAAGACTTGCCAAAACTTGATCCAAGCTGTTTCTTGATGATTAAACACTCCTAACACCTCTATACATCATGTATCAAGTGTCTAAGCTCTAAAAAACCAGCTGGAAATTACCTAACTCCAACTGTCTTGAGGTTTGGTTTTGTTGCTTCAAGAGGAAGTAAGCTTCATCTCATTGCAAAGGAAGGTTTATCTCTGGGTTTCTAAGCTTTTTAGCTTGCTCAAGGCTGGTCAACAAGAGGTATGTGATGTTCTAACTATCTCTAAGTCATACATTGTCATGTATTGTCATTTTGTGGTGATTTGTGTGAAAGCATACCATGGCAGCCCCATTCCACATGTTTGGCACAATTGCATTTTGATGGTCATATTCTTGTTGTATGCATTTCATGACAACCTTAATTGCTAAACTCATTTCAATACACATTTGTAACATGTATGAGTGACTGGTTTGATTTAATTCGAGTTGTAACTCAGAATTCCTATTTTCACACTTCAGCACATCTCACTTGCATCACAAATGCCACATTTTGAACCAAACTGTTTTGAACTTTCTTGCTTGATCAAACATGACTTATATCACATGTATGAAGTGTCTTCACACTTAAACCAACCAGTTAGTGCATAAACTGAGAGTTGAGTTCTATCATGCATTTTTACATTGGCAATTTGCAACTGATATGGCATTCTTCATAGCAAGTGGTTTCCTTGAGGTACTAGTGTTGAGATCATCTTCTTATCATGTATGAATGTTGTGTGAATGATTAGAATGACTTGAATTTACTTTGAACTGCATCTGCTCATCATCATGCATTTTGGTTATCTTTTTGCAACTTGACATACCATTTTCCATACCAGTGAGTTTTGAACTTCCTTTAAATGATAGGTACACTCACCAATGCATATGAAACATGTTTGAGTGATCATTTGTGATAGAAACTATCTGCATCATGATTGTCCATTTTAACATGCATTTTGCTCAAATTTTGCACATCCCATGCCATGTCACCACACAAACTAATCTATGCACCTTGCACCACACAAAATCTCTCCCTAGCATCATTCTATATCATTTTTGAATCTTGTATGAGTGCTTGGCCTGACTTGAGAGTGTTTGAGTTTGTTGGAAAACTTCAAAATGCATCACATAACACTAATGCACACCAGTTATCGAATTTTCTTGCACATTGAGAATTTTAGAAAACTGAGATTACCATCTTATTCCTTATTCAATTCTACCCAATTTCCATATAAATTTTGTGCCGATCCGATTAACGGTTAGGAAGTTACGATACAAAACGTAAATCCATTTGTTGTGTATTTTTGCCCAGCCAGAAAATTGTCACTTTTTACACTAAACTTCCACAAGTGGAAGTTACTTGTAAAATTGCATGAAAAGAAATTTGACACTTTTTACACTAAACTTCCACAAGTGGAAGTTACTTGTAAAATTGCATGAAAAGAAATTTGACACTTTTTACACTAAACTTCCACAAGTGGAAGTTACTTGTAAAACTGCCCAGAAAGAAAATTGTCACTTTTTACACTAAACTTCCACAAGTGGAAGTTACTTGTAAAATTGCATGAAAAGAAATTTGACACTTTTTACACTAAACTTTAACCAGTGGAAGTTACTTGTAAAACTGCCCAGAAAGAAAATTGTCACTTTTTATACTAAACTTCCACAAGTGGAAGTTACTTGTAAAACTTGCCATTTTTCACTCCAACTTCAAAAATTCATATCTCACTCGTTTTTCATCATTTTGAACCCATTTTTTTTGCATTATATTTGTCTTGATGCCTACTTTCATGTGATATTTTTAAATTCCATGTTTGTTCATTTTCATGCCTTTGGGTTACTTGCAAGTTTTCTTGGTATTGAGGTCGTTATCTCCCATACGCAGATGATTTTCTTTTTCACTATGATTGTTTGCGCTTAGATATTCATTTATTCTCATTCCTTGCATATTAGTGAGCATGTTAGGACTTTCTCCCATGGTTGTCACCATGATTTCTTCATCTTTACTTTGTTAAGTAATCCTCTTGCCATGTACCTCCTAAATTACGAGGCTAAACTAATTTAATTGTGTGAGATTGTTATCTATGCATATTGTTGTTACACTTTGAGGTTATGACATGATTATTTTCAAATTGTTATTGGTTTACACGGTTGTTACCTTCATCATGCTTTCAATCTTTGTCAAGATATGCCTACACCTTTGTCAAGACATGCTTATTGTAATATGCTTACTATAATTGGTCGTAACCATTCGTCCTACTCAAAATACTTGCTCATTATAATGTATTGGTTAATCCTTGATCATAATCATTGTCTTCTATATTCCTCATGCTTGAATATGTTTATACTTTGTTAAGTATTTTCTTCCCCAAGTGATGGAACTTTTTAGTTCTCATCCAAGTTGCCCCTCTCTCTCCTTCCAAAGGAAAGTCTCTCTATTGACCCTTGGGTCATAGATAGCTCAACGCAATCATAGGTCTGGATAGAACCTTCTTCCCCTTTTGGTCTGGATAGAACCAATAGGATTCAAAATCATAGGTCTGGATAGAACCTTCCCCCCTTTTGGTCTGGATAGAACCAATAGGACTTAAACTCATAGGTCTGGATAGAACCTTCCCCCCTTTTGGTCTGGATAGAACCAATAGGATTCAAAATCATAGGTCTGGATAGAACCTTCCCCCCTTTTGGTCTGGATAGAACCAATAGGACTTAAACTCATAGGTCTGGATAAAACCTTCCCCCCTTTTGGTCTGGATAGAACCAATAGGACTTAAACTCATAGGTCTGGATAGAACCTTCCCCCCTTTTGGTCTGGATAGAACCAATAGGACTTAAAATCATAGGTCTGGATAGAACCTTCCTCCCCTGTTGGTCTGGATAGAACCAATAGGATTTAAACATCATAGGTCTGGATAGAACCTTCCCCGTTTTGGTCTGGATAGAACCAATAGGATACCCTCATAAGTCTGGATAGAACCTTCCCCTCCTTTTGGTCTGGATAAAACCAATAGGATTTAAATCATAGGTCTGGATAGAACCTTCCTCCCCTGTTGGTCTGGATAGAACCAATAGGATTTAAATCATAGGTCTGGATAGAACCTTCCTCCCCTGTTGGTCTAGATAGAACCAATAGGATTTAAACTCATAGGTCAGGATAGAACCTTCTCCCCCTTTTGGTCTGGATAGAACCAATAGGATTTAACCTTTTTGGTCTGGAAAGAACCAATTGATCCTTATTTTGTAGTTCGTGCCCGAACTACGACCGCTCTGATTTCTCATTGGATAATGAGAATACGTAGGCACAAGATGCGATATCTTGACGAGCAACCTTCCCCTTCAACCTTCCCCCTCACTAGGAGTGTTTACCAACTAGAACCCTAGGATAGAGTTGTTAACTCTATGTAAGGATCATGGATATGATCACTTAATTCCCCCTTTGAGTGTTACAACATAGATCTAGAGAGTTTTGGAAAACTCTACACAAGCATGGATATGTTTGTTCCCCTTTGAACCTTGATCGTAATCAAGTGTTCTTTAACCCTAGTGAGGTGAACTACGATTGCTCTGATTCTATCCTAGTAAGGATACGTAGGCAGAGGACGCGACGTCTTTGCGAGCAAATTTAGAAACTATCTTTAGGTCATAACCTACACCCTTTACCCAATCCCAAACCTTAGCAAATAACCAACAACTTAGCATGCAATTAAACAAAAGGTTCCTGTAGGGTACTACAGATGTTTAGGATGTGAAATACCTACCCTATGCATAACCAACCCCCGATCCCCGAATCTCTTAGCGTTGTTGTTACATCGCGCAAAAGGTTCTTTCTTTCTTTAGACCTTTCCTTTGGATAAATTAAAGTCCGGTTGTAATCTAAGAATTAAAGATTCAAGTTAATTCAATAGCTTGGTATCACGATTCTCACCACAACAAAAATGACGACTTCACTGGGGACACTTTAACTTGAGGGTTTAGCCTATTTTGTTTAAATTGCATGCTATATTTGTAAATATTTGCTTAACATGTATATTTGTCAATATATTTGTTTGATTGTTGGGTATTGGGTTCTTTGAGTGGTGAGACGGTCCTATACCCGGACTTGAGTGAAATTATGATAAGATGGTGGTATATTCAAGAAGGCTTATAGGAAGTTGATTCCCGACCAAGCTAACTTGAGAAATCGCCGCTCAGTGTAGGCCCTCTTGAAAGTTTTGTATTGTTGATCGAGTATTCGTGAAAATAATGCTACTTTCGACGAAGGAGCCCATGACACTGTGAACTTTTAGAATACATTCTACCCCACTTTGGCCTTATTAGGACGTAGTTCGATAACTATAAGGAAGTATTTCCGAAATAGTTGATACGTGATACTACACTCAGACGAGATTCTCTTGAGAATATTATCGATTACCAAGTGATTCGGGAAATTGGTAATATCCGAAAGATGGGTTGATGACTCTGGGAACTATATTAGAACCCGTTCGGCAGGTACAAACTACCTCATAGTACAAACCTTTGGGAATGGGTAAACCTTTGACTCCAAGCTTTTACTTCAAGCCTAGGAGGTCTTTGTGTGTGTATATGCATTGTATTTGTGAATACTTGCCTTTGTGTTATGTGTGCATCATCCCATCATATCACCATAAGCATATCATGTCGCAACTAGTTTTGTAAAACTCATTCGATCTCTGGTATTTTTAAAAGTTGTAACTTTTTCAACGATCAATGAAATGAGGGTTTTAACCTAATCAAACTTATGGGTTTTGTAAAACCAGTTGCGTTTTTGCACTTGCATCAACATTTTACATATCATACTTCGTTGCATTGGTTTTTTTGGTTCATTCTGTGTTCCGTTGACATCATAAGGGGGATATCTAGCACAAATAGGCAACAATGGAAGGACTTTTGAAAGCTCAGGAAATGCTGAAAGAGGACATCAGAATTCTCAAGTGTCAGATGAATTGGGTACTTGAGACATTGCAGAATATGATGAAGAAAGAGGGTCACTCTGACCATGTTGCATCCAGAGAAACGAGGGATGCATTATCTTTGATGGTTCCTCCAACTCAAGGACATCCTCGGCATCAACGAACAAATAACCATCAATCGCGTCAGTACGCCCAACATTCAGTGTTTGTTCCTCCTCAAGCTTCTCAAAGCCGAAAATTGAACAAGAAGGATCATGTCAGGAAAGATAAGACTTGCGGTAGACAAACTCCAGTACCGTTAAGCAAACTTTACCCGCTACTGATTCAGAACTCACTAGTGACTCCACGATTATCCAATCCGGTGCCAGGACCATGGCATAATGCGAACTTAAACTGTGAATTTCACAAAGGAGCCGAAGGACACAACTTGGATGCATGTATAGCATTGAGTTATCTTGTGCAAGAGCTAATCATTGACAAACGCTTGATCCTCGAGGAAGACCATCCAAGAGTGGATTGTGGATATCATACTGGAACAACAGGGCACCTAGTTGAAGAATGTGAAGGTTTTAAACTAAGATTGCAAGAGTTGCTGAAACCTCGGGAGGATAAATCAAAGGACAGTGCTGCAATTCCTGAATCTAAAGGCAAAGGACCCGTGAGACCCCTCATAATTCTATATCACAAGGAGCATGTGTTTGTTGAAGGTGTTTCCCCGCACGGGCCTAAAATTTGAAATTTGTTTTGTTAAACAATTTTGATTCCCTAAGGCTGGCAACTGTAGACTGTTTCAGCATTTTGTTGTGTTTTCTTCGCATTTGTGTTGCTTGTAAGCTGTTGTTTATTTGAATTGGCAAGATTAATGAAATGTTTGTGCATCTTTTGATTAAATCCATTCCTTTCACTCTCTTTCTTTTTTCCTTTCATTGTTATGAGATAACGAAAAATGCAAAAATTTCTTTTGTTTACTAAACTGTTGTTTAAAACAAAGGTTGGAGAGGATGATGAAAACTATATCCATTAGTTGTTGTTGATATGCTTTCAATGTAACTTTGCTGATGATGTAAGGCATTGTTTCGATTCCTAAACACTGGAGAAATAAGGAAGATAATCCCTCGTTAACCCCTTCGAGCCTAGAAGTAGGAGTTTTTCTTTCTTTACAAAAAAACAAAACCTTAAATCTCAAACCTGGGGCGGGTAGTTCTCGGTTAACTTAAAGATATGTGCATACAAGACACTTTAAAAGTGGTGCATTCAGGTTTTCACTCGTACACAACAAGAAAGTGTCGAAAATGATTTTCAGCATAAAAGATGATGATGGTTCGCTGTAGCCATTAAACTAGGTGGTCACCTCCTTTCTCAAAAAAAAAAGTGAAAAAGAAAATGAAAAAAAAAAGAAAAAGCCCGCTAAGTCAAAACCTGTGAAGGAGACTTAGGCAAAAATGGGGCATCCCATTGACTGTATATTCGAACAAAGCAGTTCAGAAAAAGGTCAGGGATAAAAAAAAGAGGAATGATGTAAGAGTTATCACTCTTAAAAATCCTCAAATAGGAAAAAGCTATCAAATACTGTAAGGGAGTGGTGACTACCCTAGGTTTGTGAACCATCGCCAACTATCATCAGTCCAATTCTTAAGCCTGCAAGAACCTGAGTGTATAGTTTGAGTTAACTGAGTGTAGGATTGGAGTTCATCATGGAGAGTGGGTGGGACCAAATAACTTTGAGCCTTTATCCTTTGTTTCATGAACCATGAACCAAGCCACGTTACAGCCCTTGAAAGACCTAATTGAGGTAAGGTTGTTTTGAAAGCATATTACAGCAAGGTTGGATAACCTGACTCCTAATGATCTTTGTTAATTGTGTGTGTTAATCACTTTATCCATCATTTGTAAAATAATTGGACCACTTTCACTTTGATCACTTAATCACTCCGCCGTGTGTGTTTCATCAAAAAATGTTTTCAAAAGATTGCACGAATTTTACATTGAAAATTGCCAATTTTTAATGAACAACATTGCGTGCAAAACAATCCAATATCAAAGGAATCCCAACAAGCGCTGCCAGCTAGGGAATTTGACTTGATAAAGGAAGCTCAGCCTGGGGCAACCAATTTGAAGGATTTGTTAATCATTTGTTGTAACGTTCAGTTAATCAGAGCCGACCAGGTCAAGATCAGATGAAACTCTCGAGGAACAGTTTAGTCTGGGGCAATACTTTTGCAGTTACCAGCTAGCAGGGGCAAGTTTGTTCCCCAGTCGTTACTTCCACAGTCTGAAGACTTTGTTGTGCAAATACCATAAAGCTGGGGCAATCACGTCGAGATTTGAAAATCTCTCTAAGTGTTTGAAGACATTGAAGCATCTTTATGTCGTTTCTTTTGTAAAAGCATCCTTATGACTTCTTCTCACAGACTGTGTAATCTGGGGCAGAAAAAGTTGAAGACTATTTGTCGCAAGAGCCGTTACTCACTTGAAAATGGCTATTATCGTAATGGGGCATAAATGTTTTGTTCTCATGATGCCCTTTGTCAGCTCTCCAGTTAAGTTGTGTGATCTGGGAATCTCTCGATGTAATTTTCCTTCAACAAAGAATTCAAACTCATGATGGCGATCCAAGTGAAGTCCTGAGGTTTTGGCCTAAGAAGATTACTCTCTCCCAAAGAAGGTGGTAGCCTTGAAGTGGAATTGTTGTTCTTCATGATCATCCCTTTTATGTCCAATCTTGGTAAAGTTTGGTTGGGTCTCCGTGTCGAGATGTTTATTTCATCTCCTATTTTGTTTTGTCTGTTTCGTCAACATTAACATAAGCATGCCATAAAGCATAGCATCCGTGCATCGTTGCTATCCCTGGTTGCTACCTGTTCCTGTTTCACTTTGGTTCCCTCCTCAGTGATTGGGTGCGTTGTCTCTCTCTAATAGAGTTGTCAGCCCTTAAGCATAAAACGTCCATCCTTTATCAATTCCCCACAGAGTTTAATCCTCGTGGATGATGGTTGCTTTAGTTATCTTTTTCCATGATTGGATAAAGTGAGTCCCCATTCAAGTTCATTTCTCAATGGTTGGAGTCTTGTTTGACAGTTTCTTTCTAGCTTGATCCTAGATTGAACTTCGGTCCCTGTCAGTCGCTGAACCTACCTGGACGTGCATTTATTTTGCACTATCAAGAAGAACATCTTATATTGCAATACAGGTGAGTGGCAGTCTCTTTGGAGAAGCTTAACCTTCATCAACGATAAATGGCAGTCTCTTCGGAGAAGTTTAATCGTATTCACAGATAAGTGGAAATCTTTGACAAGAAGCTTATCGTCTTCAGTGATAAATGGCAATCTCTTCGGAGAAGTTTAATCGTCTTCAACGGTGAGTGGCAGTCTCTTTGGAGAAGCTTAACCTTCATCAACGATAAATGGAAGTCTCTTCGGAGAAGTTTAATCGTCTTCAGTGGTGAGTGGCAATCTCTTGGGAGAAGCTTAACCATATTCAACGATAAATGGCAGTCTCTTCGGAGAAGTTTAATCGTCTTCAGCGGTGAGTGGCAATCTCTTAGGAGAAGCTTAACCTTCATTAACGATAAATGGCAGTCTCTTCGGAGAAGTTTAATCGTCATCAACAGGTGAGTGGCAATCTCTTAGGAGAAGCTTAACCTTCATCAATGATAAATGGCAGTCTCTTCGGAGAAGTTTAATCGTCATCAACAGGTGAGTGGCAATCTCTTAGGAGAAGCTTAACCTTCATCAACGATAAATGGCAGTCTCTTCGGAGAAGTTTAATCGTCATCAACAGGTGAGTGGCAATCTCTTAGGAGAAGCTTAACCTTCATCAACAATAAATGGCAGTCTCTTCGGAGACGTTTAATCGTCATCAACAGGTGAGTGGCAGTCTCTTGGGAGAAGCTTAACCTTCATCAATGATAAATGGCAGTCTCTTCGGAGAAGTTTAATCGTATTCAACGATAAATGGCAGTCTCTTCGGAGAAGTTTAATCGTCATCAACAGGTGAGTGGCAGTCTCTTGGGAGAAGCTTAACCTTCATCAACGATAAATGGCAGTCTCTTCGGAGAAGTTTAATCGTATTCAACGATAAATGGTTGTCTCTTCGGAGAAGTTTAATCGTCATCAACAGGTGAGTGGCAATCTCTTAGGAGAAGCTTAACCTTCATCAACGATAAATGGCAGTCTCTTCGGAGAAGTTTAATCGTATTCAGCAGGTGAGTGGCAGTCTCTTGGGAGAAGCTTAACCTTCATCAACGATAAATGGCAGTCTCTTCGGAGAAGTTTAATCGTCTTTAGTGGTGAGTGGCAATCTCTTAGGAGAAACTTAACCATATTCAACGATAAATGGAAATCTCTTCGGAGAAGTTTAATCGTATTCAACGATAAGTGGCAATCTCTTGGGAGAAGCTTAACCTGCACCAGTGATAAATGGAAGTCACATTTGAGAAGTTTATCTTAAGGATGTCGACGCACGGTTGTGACCAACATTGTTTGAAAATCCAGTGGATACTGATATAAGTAATTTGGTGGTGACCAATCATATTTCAAGTAAGGCCTGTTGGTAACCGGCATTATGAAAATCACCAAACAACAAATACTGACAATTTGGTTGTGTATCAGTCGAAACTAAGTCACGATCATTTCTATCATAAGCTCAGGTTGTGTACCTTTGGAGATAGATGTATTGTTCGATTCCAAGCACAGGTTTTGTACCTTTGGAAGATGTTTGTTGCTATCCCGAGCACAGGTTGTGTATCTTTGGAGATAGATGTATTGTTCGATTCCAAGCACAGGTTTTGTACCTTTGGAAGATATTTATTTCTATCCCGAGCACAGGTTGTATACCTTTGGAGATAGATGTTTGTTTTCATCCCAAGCTCAGGTTGTGTACCTTTGGAGATGTATTGTTGGATTCCAAGCACGGGTTTTGTACCTTTGGGAGATTATTTGTTGGCATCCCGAGCACAGGTTGTGTACCTTTGGAGATGTATGCTTTGGATCCCGAGTTCAGAAGTTCCCAGAGACTAAAGTGGTTGCGTTTGCATGAAGTGTTCTATATCCTAATGTATTGAGGATGTTCAGCTTTCATAACCTAATGTATTGAGGATGCTTCAACTTTCGTTCCTATTGTTTTGAGGGTCTTTGCCCAATCCTAATGTGTTGAGAGTTTTTTCACTTATATATCCTAATGTGTTGAGGGTTGTGTCTCTTATATATCCTAATGTGTTGAGGGTTGTGTCTCTTCTATATCCTAATATGTTGAGGGTGGTGTTTCGTATCCTAACGTATTGAGGATGTTCAGCTTCCATTCCTAATGCTTTGAGGATATTGGTTGTTGTTCCTAAGGTATTGAGGGATATATTTGTGCTTCCTGGTCGTCACCAAACTCTTTGAAAATCCAATAGTTACTAGCATTTCCGGAAAACTAATCGTTATTGATACCGAAAGTTGATTGTTACCAACTTCCCCAGCTGAAGTCCTGTATTGTTTGGATTTCCCAATTGTAATGGGAACTTCGACTTGGTTGTCACCATATCCCTAGTAAGTCTAGTGGAAACTAGCACTGTTTGAAGCTATTTGTCATTCTGGTCGTCATCAGTCTCCCCAGTTGAAGCTTTTGCTTTTCCAGTCGAGTCTCGGAGAACTAGTGGATACTAGTTTCCCCGGCATGTCCGGTCTTATTCCTAACCTCTTCTTGAAGATCCCGTTTGAACTCTTCGTTATAGGAAATTTTTCTCAATCTGGTTGTCCCCAGTGAGATTCGTGTCTTTGTTCCATCTTTTCCCCGATGAAGATGTGCTTCCCCAGTGGATTCGTTCCCCAGCAAAGTTTTCCCTAGTGGGTTTCTTCCCCAGTGTGGTTTGCATTTCTTTTCTTTCGTTTCCCCAGTGAAGAATTGTCATCTTCCTCGGTGAGCTTCCTCATCTGGTTATCCCCAGTGAGCTTCGTATCTCCTTTCCCCAATGAAGATGTGTCATCTCTGGTGGAATCCAGGTCCCCTGTGTGAAAAATTCCTTTGAACAACATCGTTAGTCATGTTTGAACTATCTTGCTTACTTAGTCTTGAATCTTTCCCCAGTGTGTTGGGTCCTCGTGAGTGGATACACGTTGTATAACCGTTCTTTTATATTTGTGTCTGCATTTGTCTTGCATTCAAGCATCATATAACATCATTTATATTTATGGCATATTTGCATTTTTCCTTTTGCATACCATCGGATCTAAGGGACAAAATTTCTGGCTTGTTATATTTAAATACCTTTCACTAAGATTCTACGAGGATTGTCATCTCTCATTACCATCTAGTGAAGATATTTAAATAGGGGCATCTGTTGCACCCCAAATTTTGACCCCTTAGATCCTCATCATCATTTTAGGATCGTATTCATTTGATTAACTAACCTTAATCCAGTTCAAGTTTATCTTTGTCAAGATGCAGATGAATTAGGGTTCCGTACCGTCAAAATCGAGATTTCGGTGGTCTGATCAATCAATGTTTTGGATTGATCCAACTTCAAATAAGTCTCCACAAGATCAAGAATACAACATTGGGTCAAGTATGAATCCAATTTGAGGTGGTCACCCGGGGTTCGAGAACAGTGCAATTTGAGACACCCGATTAGGGTTTTTGATTGGAAAAAGTCAACTGTAGTTTGACTTTTGATTCAAAGAGTATTTCAATGATGGGATCAAGGTCCCTTAAGCTCCCATGGCTTAGTAAAGTCCGTCCAAAGAGTTTCAAGTCCTCAGGATGTCCGGATCACCAACGGGCGACTCGGTAGACACCGATCGATCGAAAAGTTGACCAAAAAGTCAACTCTCCAACAATAAGGAATTTGACTTCAAGGTGTGAATGAAAAATGTTCCTTATATCATATTATACCTCCCCATAAAATTTCATGACCATTGGATCAAGGGTTAGGAAATAATTGCAAAAATCGGGAATTAGGGTTTCGAAAGGGGCAAAACCATAACTCCTCAACCACACATCCAATTGAGGTGGTTCTAAGCTTGTTTGAAAGGTCTTGACAAACCCTACAAAAGTCCCAGAGTGGTCCATATTCAAAAAATGCATGGAATTGGAGTTATAGCAAAAATCATTTTTCAAGGGTAAAGGACTTAGTGAAATTTCCCAAATTCTGACCATACAAACCACTTTTTTCAGAACTTTGAAAGGTTTTTCAACCTAGTTCCATCAAGAATTCGGAAATTCCCAAAACATGAAAGTTGTAGAGCTACATGAGGGCTTTCTAAAAAGTACAGGAACTCCCCAAGAGGAGTTGTGAGCTGAAAGTTATTGTACATGGAAGTTGGGTCTTTCACACTGAAAATCAACTTGACCAAATTTCTCAAAACCAGAATTTTTACAACACTAACCATTCCTAGCCATTGGATCTTGTTCCTTTATGATATTGTGAGGCTTGGATGATGCAAACACCAGAAAAAATGAAGAATTGGAGAATTTGTTCAACTTGGAGCAAGTTGACATTATAATATTCATTTAAAAGAAAAGAGAGAGAAACTTTTCAAGCACATGTGGCAGCTGCAATGCCTACACCTCTAGATTCTCACCAATCACCTCATTCCATCTCTCATACTGTCATTGGCTTGCCTAGAGCCTTGGAATTGATTTGAACCATGGTTGTCCCAAAAGATTTGGAAGGATTTTCTTCCAAAGGGTTTCCCTCCCAAAATGATAAAGTTCAAGGTTGGTCCTCACTCCTCTTGCACTATAAATAGAGGCCTCTTCCATGAAGAAAAACACACCAGAGCATCCTCTAAAAACCAAGAGAAACATTGCTCTCAACCTTTCCTCATTCTCTCAAAAGTTCCAAAGTTCAAAAACCTCCATTTTCATCAAAAAACTGTCTTTAGTAAAACTCTGCTCAAGACCAGTTCCACCACTTCCAAGCCACTAATCAGCATCCACACAAATCATATATATCATATAGAAGGTGTTCACACCTTCTAACCACCCAAAAAACTCATTTTCACAAAAGTCAACTGTCACACCATGGAAGTTTGACCATAAGCCTCAAGACTTGCCAAAACTTGATCCAAGCTGTTTCTTGATGATTAAACACTCCTAACACCTCTATACATCATGTATCAAGTGTCTAAGCTCTAAAAAACCAGCTGGAAATTACCTAACTCCAATTGTCTTGAGGTTTGGTTTTGTTGCTTCAAGAGGAAGTAAGCTTCATCTCATTGCAAAGGAAGGTTTATCTCTGGGTTTCTAAGCTTTTTAGCTTGCTCAAGGATGGTCAACAAGAGGTATGTGATGTTCTAACTATCTCTAAGTCATACATTGTCATGTATTGTCATTTTGTGGTGATTTGTGTGAAAGCATACCATGGCAGCCCCATTCCACATGTTTGGCACAATTGCATTTTGATGGTCATATTCTTGTTGTATGCATTTCATGACAACCTTAATTGCTAAACTCATTTCAATACACATTTGTAACATGTATGAGTGACTGGTTTGATTTAATTCGAGTTGTAACTCAGAATTCCTATTTTCACACTTCAGCACATCTCACTTGCATCACAAATGCCACATTCTGAACCAAACTGTTTTGAGCTTTCTTGCTTGATCAAACATGACTTATATCACATGTATGAAGTGTCTGCACACTTAAACCAACCAGTTAGTGCATAAACTGAGAGTTGAGTTCTATCATGCATTTTTACATTGGCAATTTGCAACTGATATGGCATTCTTCATAGCAAGTGGTTTCCTTGAGGTACTAGTGTTGAGATCATCTTCTTATCATGTATGAATGTTGTGTGAATGATTAGAATGACATGAATTTACTTTGAACTGCATCTGCTCATCATCATGCATTTTGGTTATCTTTTTGCAACTTGACATACCATTTTCCATACCAGTGAGTTTTGAACTTCCTTTAAATGATAGATACACTCACCAATGCATATGAAACATGTTTGAGTGATCATTTGTGATAGAAACTATCTGCGTCATGACTGTCCATTTTAACATGCATTTTGCTCAAATTTTGCACATCCCATGCCATGTCACCACACAAACTGATCTATGCACCTTGCACCGCACAAAATCTCTCCCTATCATCATTTTATATCATTTTTGAATCTTGTATGAGTGCTTGGCCTGACTTGAGAGTGTTTGAGTTTGTTGGAAAACTTCAAAATGCATCACATAACACTAATGCACATCAGCTATCGATTTTTCTTGCACATTGATAATTTTAGAAAACAGAGATTACCATCTTCTTCCTTATTCAATTCTACCCAATTTCCATATAAATTTTGTGCCGATCCGATTAACGGTTAGGAAGTTACGATACAAAACGTAAATCCATTTGTTGTGTATTTTTGCCCAGCCAGAAAATTGTCACTTTTTACACTAAACTTCCACAAGTGGAAGTTACTTGTAAAATTGCATGAAAAGAAATTTGACACTTTTTACACTAAACTTCCACAAGTGGAAGTTACTTGTAAAATTGCATGAAAAGAAATTTGACACTTTTTACACTAAACTTCCACAAGTGGAAGTTACTTGTAAAACTGCCCAGAAAGAAAATTGTCACTTTTTACACTAAACTTCCACAAGTGGAAGTTACTTGTAAAATTGCATGAAAAGAAATTTGACACTTTTTACACTAAACTTTCACCAGTGGAAGTTACTTGTAAAACTGCCCAGAAAGAAAATTGTCACTTTTTATACTAAACTTCCACAAGTGGAAGTTACTTGTAAAACTTGCCATTTTTCACTCCAACTTCAGAAATTCATATCTCACTCGTTTTTCATCATTTTGAACCCATTCTTTTTGCATTATATTTGTCTTGATGCCTAATTTCATGTGATATTTTTAAATTCCATGTTTGTTCATTTTCATGCCTTTGGGTTACTTGCAAGTTTTCTTGGTATTGAGGTCGTTATCTCCCATACGCAGATGATTTTCTTTTTCACTATGATTGTTTGCGCTTAGATATTCATTTATTCTCATTCCTTGCATATTAGTGAGCATGTTAGGACTTTCTCCCATGGTTGTCACCATGATTTCTTCATCTTTACTTTGTTAAGTAATCCTCTTGCCATGTACCTCCTAAATTACGAGGCTAAACTAATTTAATTGTGTGAGATTGTTATCTATGCATATTGTTGTTACGCTTTGAGGTTATGACATGATTATTTTCAAATTGTTATTGGTTTACACGGTTGTTACCTTCATCATGCTTTCAATCTTTGTCAAGATATGCCTACACCTTTGTCAAGACATGCTTATTGTAATATGTTTACTATAATTGGTCGTAACCATTCGTCCTACCCAAAATACTTGCTCATTATAATGTATTGGTGTAACACGGTGGGAGAACTGACTTTAAACAATGTTGCGGATAGCAAGAGTCGCCACCGACTTTTATTTTATCCATAAGGAAAGGTTATAAAAGAACAGGAAAGACCTTAGAGAATATTTTGGGTCCGGGGGGTAGGTTATGAAAAGGGAAGGTGTTAGCACCCTTTTCATCCATGGTTATCCATGGGCTCTTAGGTACTTAAGCTCACTTTTGAATTGTTTTGAAAGTGTAGTGTGTGAATAGCAAAAAATTTCAGAATAGTTTAATAATAATCCGTGTATGGATGTGAAAAAAAACTTGTTTGAAAATTTTGTTGGAAATTTGTTTAAGTGTGAAAAAGTTTTGAAGTGAGCAAGTATCTAGGAGTAGCCTACCCTAATGTTTTAAGGTCTTTCTTATTCTTTATCCTTTCCTTAGTAAGACTATCCCTACTATAATGGAGTAGGTAGTCCTTACTTTGGATGTTAAGGGGTACGTGAGGGACAATTTGACTTTGAAGGCCATTGTGGGATGTAATAAGCACATATAAGGGACCATCATCATTTTTCGAAAGGGACTTGATTCGTAAAGGCAACCATAAGGGACTTTGATGATTTTTTTATTTGAGGGACTTGCTTTATACATCCCACTTAACCATTATTCGTAGGCAACTTGAGGGATATCCTTAGGAAGTGAGACGGCGATTAACATCGACTTACGTGTGTGACGTGTTTATTTTAATTATCTTTATTTAAAAGTGATCTAAATTTATTTTAATATTACATACATGTTGTTACACTCCCTAATTACTAACCATAATAATAATTAAATAATTAAACAACTTTACATCCAAGAAACAATTACAAAATAATAAGCAAAATAATTAAATAGCAAAGATAAATAAAATATAAATAAGCAATAATAAATAATAAAGGGGGTCAATTCTAAGTTTACTCGGCAAGACATCGCACCTTGTGCCTACGTATCCTTACGGGAGTGGAATCAGAGTAATCGTAGTTCCCCTCAATAGGGAGGTTAGAAACTTCTTGACTGTGGTCAAGGTCTCAAGGGGAATAAACGCATCTTAAGGACACGCTTACGTGGAGTGTAGAAACTCCAAATCTCTACGTTGAAATGTTAAGTTGTAATTAGGGTTAAATTAGGGATTCCACGGCGGGAAACCCTAAAATGAGCGCGGCGGCTCTTTGACCTAATGCTAAGGGTAAAATTGTAATTTTGCCTGCGGCGAGGCATTTGTGAAAATTAGGGTTTGTAGTTTGTAGTTTTGAGGATTTGAAATTGAATGTGTGAAGTTTTACGGACTATTGGCGCGGCGGCCAAACAGTTAGACCTAACCTTCGGATGTGTGCAATGTGACAGAAATAATAGTAAACGCGTGAGATAATTGAATCATGCAAACAGAGAGATAATGTCATAATTTAAACCATGCAAGCAGAAATTTAAAGGCAGAATTTAAAGAGCGATTGTTAAGTTCGCGAGGTTACATGAGAGGAGCAGATACAATATGATAATGAAATTTGAATTGAACAATAATAAAATAAAATAAATAACGGTTCTAGTTATTATTTTAAAAAAAGATTTTAGTTATTATTTTAAATTTATCTAAAAAAAGTTTTTCTTAAAAATAATAGGTTTTCATATTAATTTGGAAAAGATGTTAATGTTATTTATTTTAAAAAACAGATTTTTATATTATAACAAATTTTAATAAATTAATGATAACAATAATAATAATAATGGTAATAATAATGATAATAATGATAATAATAATAAATAATGATAATAATAATAATAATAATAATAATAATAATAATAATAATAATAAAGCAATAATGAATTTTAAATGTGCCAAATAACCCAACAATGTTGCTAACGCAGAAATGCGCTCATCGCAACCAGATCTAAATCGGACGAAACAAAATTTATCGCAAAGAAAAAGAAATTAAGCAAAAAATAGTATTATTGCTCACACAAAAATGCGATCATCGCAACCAGATCGAACTAACACAAATGTCACGCGTCATGCACACAAATGTGCAAACATCGTATCGACATAATTCGATCAAAAATCTTATATATATAAACTCTAACCATTTAAAAATTATATATATATAAACGTAACAGTAATAGATAAAGAAAAAGAAATAACGGTAATAGATGAAGAAAAAGAAATAACGGTAAAAGATGAAGAAAAAGAAACAACAGTAATAGATGAAGGAAAAGAAATAACGGTAAACGATGAAGAAAAAGAAACAATAGTAATGGATGAAGAAGAAAACTAAATAACGGCAAACGGCACTCACTCCTCTTAGGTTTTTTCATTCTCTCCTCTTTTCCAACAAGACAACACATGTATATATAGGGAACAAATTAGGGTTAACACCAAATTGTCAATAATGTCCCTAAAGCCCATTTTAAAGCCCAAACTAAATAATTAGTTAAGAAAAAATAAAATTTAAATAATTTAAAATAATTAAAATAAACTTAAAATAAAAACTAATAATCCTATTGATTCCTAAAATAAAAAATATTATAAAAAGAACAAAATTTTTTTCAATATTTTTTATTTTATGATTTTTTGGATATTTTTATGAATAATTTAGAAAAAAGTGAAAAAAATAATATTTTAAAAAATGATTTAATTAAAATACGAAAATAATAATTAAATAATAATAAAAAACTATTTTTGTTATTTTTTTAATGAAAGATAGAAAAATTTAGAGTAAAAATAATAAAAAACAAAAAAAATGACAAAGGTGAGATTCGAACTCTCAACCTCTCACACTCATAACTCCTTACACATGTCCTCCTGCCAATTGTGTCATTTTTACTTTTTAGAAAAAAAATGCATGCCATATGATATTTACCTGCAAAAAGTCAAACGACTACACAAATTTGTTAGTAATTGATTAAATGCAATGAAATGCGACGACAAATCTTAGGGCAAAATTTGGGGTATTACAGTTATTATGATAATATTTCTCACCCAACCTCTCTTTGATGTTGGCAAAAAAAAATCATGAAGTTTGACTTTGGTTTGACCACAGTTGACCTCAGTTTGACCTTTTAACTGCATTGACTGCTTTTGACTTATCTGATCATCTGACTGAGCAAACTTTTGAGAAAAGTCTTGAAACTTGACATGGGGGTTCTTATACACATATAAGATGTTATGAAGCTCACTTGAAGTCTTGGAAGTCCATTTAGCCTGATTAAAGTCAAAACCCTAGTTTTGGATGCACTGCTTAGGAGGTGCATCGTCTGAGGGAATTGTCAACTCTTCTGACCAATTATGAATTTTGTGAACCTTGTGAACCTTCTTGGAACACAAAGTCTTGTATTGTGAGGGCAAATTTTGGGGTGCGACAGCTGCCCCTGTTCAATTTTCTGAAACCTGAGGGGTTAGATTGGTATATTTGCCAGTCGTAACCTGGAAGGTTGAAGGGGATTGAACACAAAAGCCCAAAAATTTGCACTCACCAGTGCATGGAGTGATATTGATGGTTGGTTGAACATGATTGAGTGGGCTTAAAGATGCCACTAGGGGAAAGTTCTTCAGTAGTATAATGAGAACTGTCAGGAGTCTGGAGTAATACTGATGTAACAGCATGTCTTCATGAGGATAGAGCAATCAATAATGATAACCCTAAAGCAGTCTTGAAGTGATAAATCTGACCTCAGGAGGATAGAGCAATCAATAGCTCTAAAGCAGTCTTGAAGTAATAATGGCTTCAGGAGGATAGAGTAATCAATAGCTCTAAAGCAGTCTTGAAGTAATAGAATGGCTTCAGTAGGATAGAGCAATCAACAGCTCTAAAGCAGTCTTGAAATAATAATGTGATATGTCTTCAGGAGGATAGAGCAATCAATAGCTCTAAAGCAGTCTTGAAGTAATGATTTCAGGAGGATAGAGCAATGGATAGCTCTAAAGCAGTCTTGAAATAATAATGTAATTTCAGGAGGATAGAGCAATGGAGAACTCTAAAGCAGTCTTGAAATAATTAGATGGCTTCAGGAGGATAGAGCAATGAATAGCTCTAAAGCAGTCTTGAAGTAGTAATATGACCTCATGAGGATAGAGCAATGAACAGCTCTAAAGCAGTCTTGAAGTAATAGGATGATTTCAGGAGGATAGAGCAATCAGTAGCTCTAAAGCAGTCTTGAAGTCATGAGAGGCTATCAGGAGGATAAAATAACCCTGAGGTTACAATAAAGCAGTCCCAAAGTAATAAGAAGCTCATCAGGAGGATAAAGTAACCCTGAGGTTACAATAAAGCAGTCCCAAAGATCATAAGATTGTTTGTTGGATAATTAACCTGAAAACAAGGTAGCATTCTGTATAACAACATTAGTTTATGCTTTATGTATGCATGTATGACATGATGCACTTAGGTAATGTACTATAGACATATATGTTATGGTATGATGTAAATGATGTATGTATGCTATGACACTGCTGGAAGTGTCTGGATATCCTTGTATAACAACTGCTGGCCAAGGAAAATAAATCCCGATTCGTTGTTGAAGAATATATATAACCCTCCGTCTGCTGGGGATAACAAGGTATAGATAACCTCCCGTTGTTGGGGATAACAAGGTATAGATAACCTCCCGTTGTTGGGGATAGTAGGGTATAGATAACCTTCGTTTTCGTTTGATAGTAGGATAAGTATAACATCCCGTCTTCGTTCATCGTGCCCTTATTGGAAAGTAATTTCCCGTATATCCGTATGAGGATAAAAGAGATGGATATAAATTCCAGGGGAGATTAGACTTTGTGAAAATGGATTAGTCCTACTGATGGTTTGTAACTGCCTTGTAAAGATGAACCGGCGAAGCTTCGTTGAAATCCTTCCCTCGTTCGTCCTTAGTAAATACTATTACTGCATTTTCATGCATTTCCGGTAAACATCAATCATATTAAAAGCATACATGCATTTCTGGTAAACATCAATCATATTCAAAGGCATACATACATTCAAACACAACCAATGGACGTTTCGCTTATGTAAATAGGGTGAAAGTAAATCTGGATTCAAAAGATGGAATTTATTTATATCAAAAGTGACCCATACACGGGTAAGTTTGTACAAGGAGACATAAACCCTAGTAAGAGAATTTTGTCAGGAAGTTTTACAAAAAGAATCAGCTATGTGGGAAATAATCCTATTGAGTTTCAATTCTACTATTGCCACTCAAGTATCTCATCTTCTTGCTGTTGAGACGGAAACGATTGGATTGAGCTTTATCTGTTTGAGCTTGAGTAAGTAGTACAACTGGTTGCAGTTTCATGAGTGATCCAAACGAGACATAGTCATACGCTTTAATCCCTAACTTTTGCCTGGATTGCCCTTTCAGGTTTTCAATCCACCGGGATACCCTTTTTTGCCCAAGCCGCCTTTTCAGGTTTTCGACTTGCCGGGTGTACATCTTTTTATATATATATCCCTAATTTTTGCCCAAACCCTTTTGGTTTGCCGGGATGCCCTTATTTTTGCCTAGGCCTGTCAACCTAGCGGGTCTCTTTTTATGCGTAGTATTTTTTAACTATGTCTGCGTTTACAGGTTGTGGGAAGTCTTCACCATCCATTGTAGTCAGTATCATGGCACCTCCTGAGAACACTGTCTTGACTACAAATGGTCCCTCATATGTTGGAGTCCACTTGCCCCTAGGATCACCCTGTGGTAATATGATACGCTTGATTACCAAGTCACCAGCCTGATATACCTTTGGCTTAACCTTCTTGTTAAAAGCTTTGATCATCCGTTTCTGGTACATCTGGCCATGACAAACTGCTGCTAACCTTTTCTCATCAATCAAATTTATCTGGTCAAGTCGAGTCTGAATCCACTCATCTTCATCCAAGCCTGCATCCTTCATAATTCTCAAGGAGGGGATCTGAACTTCAATAGGCAGAACTGCTTCCATACCATAGACTAAGGAGAATGGGGTTGCCCCTGTTGAAGTACGTATTGTAGTACGATAACCATGCAGAGCAAATGGTAACATCTTGTGCCAATCCTTGTAAGTAACAGTCATCTTCTGTACAATCTTCTTAATGTTCTTATTAGCAGCTTCAACTGCCCCATTCATCTTTGGACGATACGGAGAAGAGTTGTGATGCTTAATCTTGAACTGCGTACAGAGATCAGTAATCATAGTGTTGTTCAGATTAGAGCCATTGTCAGTGATAATCCTTTCAGGGATACCATACCTACATATGAGATTATTCTTAATGAACCGAGCCACAACATTCTTAGTCACAGATGCAAATGAAGCTGCCTCTACCCACTTCGTGAAGTAATCAATAACAACCAGGATGAAACGATGCCCATTAGAAGCAGTAGGCTTGATCTCACCAATCATATCAATGCCCCACATGGCAAAAGGCCAAGGAGCAGTCAACACATTCAATGGAGATGGAGGTACATGTACTTTATCAGCATAGATTTGACATTTGTGACATGTTTTGGAGTGTTGATAGCAATCAGGTTCCATGGTAGACCAATAGTAACCTGCTCTCAAAATCTTCTTTGCCATGGTATGACCACTAGAATGAGTGCCAAAGGTCCCATCATGCATCTCTTCCATAATTTCTGTAGCTTCCTTCTTATCCACACAACGAAGCATAGTTGAATCATGATTACGCTTATACAGAATGCCATTACTCAGAAAGAACTTAGCAGAAAACCTTCTCAGGAACTTCCTATCTTTGACAGATGCCCCTTCAGGGAACTCCTGAGCTTCAAGATAGTTTTTCACTTCATAGAACCAAGGCTTCTCCTCTGCCCCTTCAGTGTCAATCTCATTGCAGTATGCAGGCTTCTCAAATCTATCAATGGTAATCTTGGGAGCTTCATCATCCCAGCTGATCTCAAACATAGATGCCATGGTGGCCAATGCGTCTGCCAACTGATTCTCTCTTCGTGGAATATGTCCAAAAGTAATCTCTTTGAAATGTGGGATCAAAGACAACACATGCTCTCTGTAAGGAATGAGATTATCATGCTTTGTATCCCAATCTCCTTTAATCTGACTTACTACCAGAGCTGAATCTCCATACACCTCAAGGAACTGAATCTTCATATCAATAGCAACTTGCATACCCATGATACATGCCTCATACTCAGCCATGTTATTGGTACAATAGAAACAAAGTCTGGCAGTAATCGAGGTATGACAACCTTCAGGGGAACTAATCACAACACCAACACCATTACCATGTGCATTGGAGGCACCATCAAAAACCATAGTCCATCGGGATCCTTGTTCAGGTCCGTCATATTGTCCAGGTTCTTTGGTAACAGACATAATGTCTTCATCAGGGAACTCAAAATTCATTGACTGGTAATCATCTACTGCTTGATGAGCCAAATGATCAGCAACAACACTCCCCTTAATGGCCTTCTGAGTAGTATACTGTATATCATATTCCGTCAAGATCATTTGCCATCTTGCAATTCTTCCGGAGAGAGCAGGTTTCTCAAATATGTACTTGATTGGATCCATCTTCGAAATCAACAAGGTAGTATGGGTCAACATATATTGTCTTAGTCGGCGAGCAGCCCATGCCAAAGCGCAGCAAGTTTTCTCGAGCAGTGAGTATCTTGTTTCACAGTCGGTAAACTTTTTGCTAAGGTAGTATATTGCCTGCTCTTTTCGACCAGACTCGTCATGTTGCCCCAATACACACCCCATTGAGTTGTCTAATACTGTTAAATACATAATCAAGGGTCTTCCATCAACTGGTGGCATTAAAATTGGAGGTTCTAGCAAATATCTCTTGATTTCATCAAAGGCAGTCTGGCACTCATCATTCCATTCCATCACCTGATCTTTCTTCAACAACTTGAAGATTGGCTCACAGATGGTAGTTAATTGGGAAATAAATCTTGCAATGTAGTTCAATCGTCCCAAGAAACCTCTAACCTCCTTCTCAGTACGGGGAGCTGGCATCTCTCGTATAGCTTTCACTTTTGCAGGATCCACTTCAATACCTTTTCCACTGACAATGAAACCCAGGAGCTTTCCAGATCTAACTCCAAAAGTACACTTGTTTGGATTTAATCTCAACCTGTATTTCTTCAACCTCTCAAACAACTTGTGCAGATGATCAAGATGTTGTTCTTCATTCCGAGACCTGGCTATCATATCATCCACATATACCTCTATCTCATGATGAATCATATCATGAAACAAAGCCACCATGGCACGCTGATATGTTGCCCCTGCATTCTTCAAACCAAATGGCATTACCTTATAGCAAAAGGTGCCCCACTGTGTCACAAATGTAGTCTTCTCCATATCTTTAGGTGCCATCTTGATTTGATTGTAACCAGAGAAACCATCCATAAAAGAGAATACCTTATGCTGAGCAGTGTTGTCTACCAGGAGATCAATATGAGGAAGTGGAAAGTCATCTTTAGGGCTAGCCTTGTTCAGATCTCTGTAGTCTACACACATACGTACCTTACCATCTTTCTTAGGAACTGGTACCACATTTGCAACCCACTGAGGATAAGAAGTTACGGCCAAGAACCCTGCATTGAACTGTTTCATTACCTCTGCTTTGATCTTTTCTGACATTTCAGGACGCATACGACAAACCTTCTGCTTCTTTGGACGACAATCTTCTTTCACTGGCAAACGGTGAACCACAATGTCTGTATCCAACCCTGGCATATCTTCATAAGACCAAGCAAAGATCTCCACATAGTCACGTAGCATCTGAATCAACCTGCTCTTGACACTGTCCTCTAAATCAGCCCCTATTTTGACCTCTTTTCTGTTTTCTTCAGTTCCCAGATTCACAACTTCGACTGGCTCTTCATGTGGCTGTATAGCTTTCTCTTCTTGTTGTAACAACCTAGCAAGCTCCACAGGTATTTCACAATCGTCCTCGTTTCCGTCTTCAGTTTGATAGATCGGATTCTCGAAATTGTAATTGGCAATAGTAGAACTGTTATCAACTGGATCCAGAGTGGATGAGGATCTGCTTTTTAGTGACGTGGGTGTGTGTAAGAACACATAGCTGATAAAGCAAAAATAAAAGAAAAAGAAAGACAAGGAACACAATATTTACGAAAACGAAACGTCCACTGATCTTATTGAATGAAGTATGCAAATGAAATGACAACCCGTAACAAGCACACCATTGTGCCCCGGGTAAGGCACATGGCTTGAAAGTTTTAATTGTTCCAGAAATTACAAATTTAAAAACATAACACAGTAATAGTATTTACTCCTGACTAAAGGAGATAGGGATAACATCTTCAGCTTTCCAATTATTGAGTCCAGCACCCACAGTAGGAAAAATCCATGCCTCCAAGTTGTAGTCTTCATCTTGATCTCCCACAGCATTGATAACCCCTTGATTGGTGATACGAACAGCACGAGCACGACGAACAGCCTTCTGGGACTCTGCAGTGAAACCCAAACCAAACTTGTCAGACTTGTATGGAATATCAGGAAGCTGACCCCAGATAGTACAACCACCTTCTTCCACCACAGCTTTTGCATCATTGAGGGAGGCCATTGCCATTGTTGGAGGGTTTCTGATGACCACAGGAACCTTCTTCACAGCAGGAGGAGTCACACAATCCTTAACAGCCCAGGGAACCACTTCAAATGACTGACATGGAGTTTCAATGTATTCACCTTCTACTTCCAGATACTTGAAAGTGTTTACATGGCTGACAAAGTATTCTTCCTCTCCAAAGACAGTAACAACTTTTCCATTCACCGGATATCTCAACTTTTGATGTAATGTGGAGGTCACAGCACCTGCCCCATGGATCCAGGGACGACCAAGCAGACATGAGTACGAAGGACGAATATCCATCACATAGAATGTAGCAGTGAACACCTGAGAACCAACCTTGATTGGAAGATCAATTTCCCCATGCACTACTCTTCTAGAACCATCAAAAGCCTTTACCACAATATTACTGGGCTTCAATACCGTATCTTCAGGACTCAGCTTGTTCAGGACTTCCTTAGGCAACACATTCAGAGAGGAACCATTGTCTATCAGCACATGAGACAGGGTAGTGCCCCTGCATTCAATTGAAATATGCAAGGCCCTGTTATGATCCCTCTTGGCAGGGGTCAAGTCAGCATCAGAAAATCCTAACCCGTTGTCATAGGTCAGGTGAGCAACACAATTCTCAAACTGGTCCACAGAAATTGCACTGGGTACATGAGCCATCTTTAGAAACTTGATCAATGACTTGGCATGAGCCTCAGAACATAATAACAGGGAGAGCATAGGAATCTTTGAGGGAGTATGCCCCAGCTGATCAACAATATCATAATCACTCTTGCGAATGATTTTCAATACTTCTTCCATCTGCTTAGAGAGGTCATCAGCAGCCGGCACATCAGTAGATACAGGCTCAATAACAGGACCCTTGCCCCGAGCATCAGTGGTGGAAGTAACAGCAGGGGTAACTGCACTCTTAGAAGCAACTGGAGGAGAGAAGACTCTTCCACTACGAGTGATCTTGCTAGATCCAGCAATATTATCAATGTCAACAGGCATATCAGGTAAAGGCTCCTGCTTGACACCATGGATGTAAACATCAGACCCATAGTGCCAAGGCACAGCTTTGTCAGATGTATAAGAAATAGGACCAGGAGTGGTAATGATCAGAGGAGCTACTTTGGCTTCAGCGACAACTTTCACAGGACCTTCAGCAGTAATCTTGATTGGGCCCTGATGAGTGATTTTAATGGGACCCTTTGAAGTGATTCTTAGTGGTACTTTGTCAACCATGTCAACCTCTTCAATCTTCTTACCCTGAGTCAGATGATCCATCATACTTTCTACAGATGCTGGTCTTCTTTCAAACACTATAGTATATTTATCCATGAGACGTTGAATCCCATCTCTCAAAATGAAGCAACTATCCGGCTTATAGGTATAATATAGACAATCTTCATGACAACCTGGAAAGATCCCAGCTTGTACTAACCTCTTTTTGATAACAGACAATGGTGTGCTCAACTCCATAACTGAATAGACATGCAGATCTTCATCAATATCTTCATCAATGGCGTTGACAGTCTTCTCGTGATTTGGCATTGGAGCTGTAATCACATTTGGAGTACCTGGTGGATCAAACTCAATTTCTCCAGCATCAATCATATCCTGAATTTTGTTCTTCAAGACCCAGCAGTTATTAGTATCATGTCCTGGACAGTTTGAATGATATGCACATCGTGCATTGGGATTGTACTTGGGAGAGGTAACATTGGGATTCTGAGGAGCCTCCCTCAGGGTAATAAGTTCAGCCTTCAACAAGTGTTGCAATGCCTGAGCCATTGACATGTTGATCTTCGTGAACTGTCTTCTAGCCCTCTGTTGGTTGCCTTGAGGCTGCTCTGTTGTTGCAGGAGTTGGATTTGAAATATGAACTGCACTAACAGACTGATGCCTTCTGTTACGATCAGGCTGACCATACACAGCATTAGATTCTTTCTTCCCAGTGGGAGGCTTCTTTGCAGCACCTGATGAAGAAGTGCCCACTTGGATCTTACCACTCTTGATACCATTCTCTACTCGCTCTCCTGTCATGATCAATTCAGTGAAGCCAGACGATGAGCTTCCAATGAGATGACTGTAAAACGGACCATTCAGCGTACACATGAACATATCAACCAACTCCCTATCAGTCAAAGGGGTTTGAACTCTTCCAGCTAAGTCTCTCCACTTCTGAGCATACTCCTTAAAGCTTTCTTTGGTACCCATAGACATGCTTTGAAGCTGCATGCGAGTGGGGGCTAAGTCAGCATTGTATTGATACTGCTTGTAGAAAGCTTCAGCAAGGTCATTCCAATCTCTGATGTTGACACTCTCCAACTGATAATACCACTCTAGTTGAGCTCCAGATAAACTCTCTTGAAAGAAATGGATCCACAACTTTTTATCAGCAGTGTGGGGTTGCATTCTTCTGACATAAGACCTCAGATGCAATTTGGGACAAGAGACCCCATCATAGACAACAAATGTAGGAACTTTGAACCCAATGGGTATGACCACCCCAGATATCAAGCTCAAATCCTCAAAATCCAGCCCAGATGATTTCTGTAATTCCATAGCATCCATTCTATCCACCAGCATCTTGAATTTGTCTTCGTTAGGCTCATGGTAGTAGTTAGCCTCAGAATCAGAGCCCCCCATAGTGTTGTGGAGACTGCCTCTCTCCTGCTCAGATTCTTCAGATTCATAGTCTTCATCCTGTTCCTTGGTCTTGACAGGACCTTTGAACCTTCTTCCCATGTTGAGCAACCCAACAGACCTTCTAGCCTTCTTAGTCTTCTTGGCCAGCAGTGTCTTCAATTCATCCTGTCCCTTGGATAGGTTCAGGATCAGCTCTTGGAACTGTGCATTCTGTGCCTGGAGATCCTTAACTGATTGTTCAAGAGCCATTGCTGAAATAAACAGCGAGAAGATGAGAAACCTGTGCACAATTATAAACCTGTGATGCAATGATATGGGAATGCATATGCAATGTTTTCAAGGACCGCAGGATTTAAATTTGCTTAAACAATCAAGAAAGTAACTTTTTATTAGTAATAACTTGTTTTGCCTTTTAGGCTTACAAAAAATGAAAACGAAATAAGTACAAAAGATGGGGTTTTAAGTCTCCCATGGACGTTTCCTCTTTGTGTTGAGGTATGAGTTGAGGTTTCGTTCCTCATGAAGTAGCTTTGTTAGCTCTAGGATCCTTGCTTGGCTTGCTTTGTAATGAGCCTCGAAAGTATCCCTTTGCTCTTTCAGTTGGATCCATGATCTCTGCAAGTCTTCCATATCAGTAGGCATGTCTGGGTGAAGGATGGTATAAGCTGTGTCTCCTTCAGCAACAGGTTCCATGGTAACTGGTAGGATGGCAGGATATGGCATCATGAGTGTCTGAGCACGAAATCGTACCCATCTGAGATAAGCCTCCATAAGAATGGTGTACTTAGGCTCCAGTGTCTTGCTGTCAATCCTGTTTACCTTTCCCCAAGCTCGGATGAATCTCTGACGGTAACCCTGAAGATCGTTGTCGTAATCAAACACAATGCCCTGAATCAACATGTCATGTGGACCATCGCTCCGGGCGTAACCAAACTGTCGTAAAGCTAGAGATGGGTTGTAGGTGATGCCTCCTCTTATGCCTAGAAGTGGCACATTAGGAAACTCCCCACAACGGTCAATGATGGTGACATTCTCCATAGATCTGGAGCACCAATGGATGTCTGAGTGAGAAAGTGACATGATCCTCTTGGACCATCTGAACCCTTGCTCATTCTTCATTACTGAGCGAGGAAGGTGAGAAATAAACCACCTAGAAAGTAAAGGTATGCAGCACATCAAAGTTCCTCTTGCCCTTGTAGTACGGGTGTGAAGAGAATGTAGGATGTCTCCAAGTAAGGTAGGCACTGGATTGTGACTCAAGAATATGTTGATGGCATGAACGTCTATGAACTGATCAGGATTGGGGAACAACACTAAGCCATAAATCAATAAGGCTAAGATCTCCTCAAAAGCATCGTAGCTCATAGCCTTCAAGAACATTTGAGCTTTATCCACTAATACCTTGGCAAGAATACCTTTAACTCCACTTCTCGTCTCTAGAACAATGTCAGACTTCTTCAGATGTAGAGCTGCAGCAATAACTTCTGGTTTAAGCTCCTTCTCTAAGCCTGTGAATGGCTTCTGATCAAGAACAGGTATACCTAGAAGTTTAGAGAACTCCTCCATGGTTGGAACCAGCTGATAATCAGGAAATGTAAAGCAATGGTGCTTAGGGTCAAAGAACTGAAACAGCACACTCGTCATGTCTTCACTGAACCCTGAAGTAACTAGATCCAATAAGTGACCATGTCTCTTGTTGAACTGGGAATGATCAGGCACTAGGGAAACCAACTCCTTGAGCTTAGCAGGTATCCCTACAAAGTTGATCCTGATGGTGTTTCTACGAGCAGAAGCCATGACCTGCAACAAAGAACAAAGATAAATCCTTTGGTCCTTGAAATGGTTAGGGAAAATGATATGCTTATGATGCATGATGATGTCATGATGTCATGCTCAATCACAAACATGTGGCACACACAAACAAGTCACACCATAGCCCTAGGTTTAAAGGCTTGCATGAGGTTCAAAGGCAAGTACCCTCCCCTGAAGTTAGATGGTTCATCCTGTCCTACAAAAGTAACCAGGTTCTAAGGGATCTCAATATCATTGATCCTTCACAAGGGTGGTTGTTCAGAAGGCAACTTACTTGCCAACCAAAACCCTCCAAGTTTAAGATCTCAATGAGCGTAGTATCGAGTGTCAACCAACTTCAGTCTGCACCAAAGCCGGTTACCTCACTACTTTCTAAAGGCCAAGATGAGTTAACTAGGGTTCTAAAAGTCAGTTAGTGCATTGACAACATATGGCAGCCTCAATATTATCCTCAACTTGACTTAAGGAATATAAGCACCAACCAAGAAGTCGCACTAACTATGGCCACCAGATCAACCGTATCGATATACGTCGTACAGCTTCCTTGGTCTATTGCCATTTACCTAAGGTACACTAGATCCGGGTTAGGACCTTTCACACATAAGAGCACCCCAACAATATAATAATAAAGCAAACAAGGCAAACAATTTAAAGTGATCTTAATTCCTAAGGGTACCCCTCTTAAATAAATCCCCAGCAGAGTCGCCAGTTCTGTAACACGGTGGGAGAACTGACTTTAAACAATGTTGCGGATAGCAAGAGTCGCCATCGACTTTTATTTTATCCATAAGGAAAGGTTATAAAAGAACAGGAAAGACCTTAGAGAATATTTTGGGTCCGGGGGGTAGGTTATGAAAAGGGAAGGTGTTAGCACCCTTTTCATCCATGGTTATCCATGGGCTCTTAGGTACTTAAGCTCACTTTTGAATTGTTTTGAAAGTGTAGTGTATGAATAGCAAAAAATTTCAGAATAGTTTAATAATAATCCGTGTATGGATGTGAAAAAAAACTTGTTTGAAAATTTTGTTGGAAATTTGTTTAAGTGTGAAAAAGTTTTGAAGTGAGCAAGTATCTAGGAGTAGCCTACCCTAATGTTTTAAGGTCTTTCTTATTCTTTATCCTTTCCTTAGTAAGACTATCCCTACTATAATGGAGTAGGTAGTCCTTACTTTGGATGTTAAGGGGTACGTGAGGGACAATTTGACTTTGAAGGCCATTGTGGGATGTAATAAGCACATATAAGGGACCATCATCATTTTTCGAAAGGGACTTGATTCGTAAAGGCAACCATAAGGGACTTTGATGATTTTTTTATTTGAGGGACTTGCTTTATACATCCCACTTAACCATTATTCATAGGCAACTTGAGGGATATCCTTAGGAAGTGAGACGGCGATTAACATCGACTTACGTGTGTGACGTGTTTATTTTAATTATCTTTATTTAAAAGTGATCTAAATTTATTTTAATATTACATACATGTTGTTACACTCCCTAATTACTAACCATAATAATAATTAAATAATTAAACAACTTTACATCCAAGAAACAATTACAAAATAATAAGCAAAATAATTAAATAGCAAAGATAAATAAAATATAAATAAGCAATAATAAATAATAAAGGGGGTTAATTCTAAGTTTACTCGGCAAGACATCGCACCTTGTGCCTACGTATCCTTACGGGAGTGGAATCAGAGTAATCGTAGTTCCCCTCAATAGGGAGGTTAGAAACTTCTTGACTGTGGTCAAGGTCTCAAGGGGAATAAACGCATCTTAAGGACACGCTTACGTGGAGTGTAGAAACTCCAAATCTCTACGTTGAAATGTTAAGTTGTAATTAGGGTTAAATTAGGGATTCCACGGCGGGAAACCCTAAAATGAGCGCGGCGGCTCTTTGACCTAATGCTAAGGGTAAAATTGTAATTTTGCCTGCGGCGAGGCATTTGTGAAAATTAGGGTTTGTAGTTTGTAGTTTTGAGGATTTGAAATTGAATGTGTGAAGTTTTACGGACTATTGGCGCGGCGGCCAAACAGTTAGACCTAACCTTCGGATGTGTGCAATGTGACAGAAATAATAGTAAACGCGTGAGATAATTGAATCATGCAAACAGAGAGATAATGTCATAATTTAAACCATGCAAGCAGAAATTTAAAGGCAGAATTTAAAGAGCGATTGTTAAGTTCGCGAGGTTACATGAGAGGAGCAGATACAATATGATAATGAAATTTGAATTGAACAATAATAAAATAAAATAAATAACGGTTCTAGTTATTATTTTAAAAAAAGATTTTAGTTATTATTTTAAATTTATCTAAAAAAAGTTTTTCTTAAAAATAATAGGTTTCATATTAATTTGGAAAAGATGTTAATGTTATTTATTTTAAAAAACAGATTTTTATATTATAACAAATTTTAATAAATTAATGATAACAATAATAATAATAATGGTAATAATAATGATAATAATGATAATAATAATAAATAATGATAATAATAATAATAATAATAATAATAATAATAATAATAATAATAATAATAATAAAGCAATAATGAATTTTAAATGTGCCAAATAACCCAACAATGTTGCTAACGCAGAAATGCGCTCATCGCAACCAGATCTAAATCGGACGAAACAAAATTTATCGCAAAGAAAAAGAAATTAAGCAAAAAATAGTATTATTGCTCACACAAAAATGCGATCATCGCAACCAGATCGAACTAACACAAATGTCACGCGTCATGCACACAAATGTGCAAACATCGTATCGACATAATTCGATCAAAAATCTTATATATATAAACTCTAACCATTTAAAAATTATATATATATATATAAACGTAACAGTAATAGATAAAGAAAAAGAAATAACGGTAATAGATGAAGAAAAAGAAATAACGGTAAAAGATGAAGAAAAAGAAACAACAGTAATAGATGAAGGAAAAGAAATAACGGTAAACGATGAAGAAAAAGAAACAATAGTAATGGATGAAGAAGAAAACTAAATAACGGCAAACGGCACTCACTCCTCTTAGGTTTTTTCATTCTCTCCTCTTTTCCAACAAGGCAACACATGTATATATAGGGAACAAATTAGGGTTAACACCAAATTGTCAATAATGTCCCTAAAGCCCATTTTAAAGCCCAAACTAAATAATTAGTTAAGAAAAAATAAAATTTAAATAATTTAAAATAATTAAAATAAACTTAAAATAAAAACTAATAATCCTATTGATTCCTAAAATAAAAAATATTATAAAAAGAACAAAATTTTTTTCAATATTTTTTATTTTATGATTTTTTGGATATTTTTATGAATAATTTAGAAAAAAGTGAAAAAAATAATATTTTAAAAAATGATTTAATTAAAATACGAAAATAATAATTAAATAATAATAAAAAACTATTTTTGTTATTTTTTTAATGAAAGATAGAAAAATTTAGAGTAAAAATAATAAAAAACAAAAAAAATGACAAAGGTGAGATTCGAACTCTCAACCTCTCACACTCATAACTCCTTACACATGTCCTCCTGCCAATTGTGCCATTTTTACTTTTTAGAAAAAAAATGCATGCCATATGATATTTACCTGCAAAAAGTCAAACGACTACACAAATTTGTTAGTAATTGATTAAATGCAATGAAATGCGACGACAAATCTTAGGGCAAAATTTGGGGTATTACAGTTATTATGATAATATTTCTCACCCAACCTCTCTTTGATGTTGGCAAAAAAAAATCATGAAGTTTGACTTTGGTTTGACCACAGTTGACCTCAGTTTGACCTTTTAACTGCATTGACTGCTTTTGACTTATCTGATCATCTGACTGAGCAAACTTTTGAGAAAAGTCTTGAAACTTGACATGGGGGTTCTTATACACATATAAGATGTTATGAAGCTCACTTGAAGTCTTGGAAGTCCATTTAGCCTGATTAAAGTCAAAACCCTAGTTTTGGATGCACTGCTTAGGAGGTGCATCGTTTGAGGGAATTGTCAACTCTTCTGACCAATTATGAATTTTGTGAACCTTGTGAACCTTCTTGGAACACAAAGTCTTGTATTGTGAGGGCAAATTTTGGGGTGCGACAATTGGTTAATCCTTGATCATAATCATTGTCTTCTATATTCCTCATGCTTGAATATGTTTATACTTTGTTAAGTATTTTCTTACCCAAGTGATGGAACTTTTTAGTTCTCATCCAAGTTGCCCATCTCTCTCCTTCCAAAGGAAAGTCTCTCTATTGACCCTTGGGTCATAGATAGCTCAACGCAATCATAGGTCTGGATAGAACCTTCTTCCCCTTTTGTTCTGTATAGAACCAATAGGATTCAAAATCATAGGTCTGGATAGAACCTTCCCCCTTTTTGGTCTGGATAGAACCAATAGGACTTAAACTCATAGGTCTGGATAGAACCTTCCCCCCTTTTGGTCTGGATAGAACCAATAGGATTCAAAATCATAGGTCTGGATAGAACCTTCCCCCCTTTTGGTCTGGATAGAACCAATAGGACTTAAACTCATAGGTCTGGATAGAACCTTCCCCCCTTTTGGTCTGGATAGAACCAATAGGACTTAAACTCATAGGTCTGGATAGAACCTTCCCCCCTTTTGGTCTGGATAGAACCAATAGGACTAAAAATCATAGGTCTGGATAGAACCTTCCTCCCCAGTTGGTCTGGATAGAACCAATAGGATTTAAACATCATAGGTTTGGATAGAACCTTCCCCCTTTTGGTCTGGATAGAACCAATAGGATACCCTCATAAGTCTGGATAGAACCTTCCCCTCCTTTTGGTCTGGATATAACCAATAGGATTTAAATCATAGGTCTGGATAGAACCTTCCTCCCCTGTTGGTCTGGATAGAACCAATAGGATTTAAATCATAGGTCTGGATAGAACCTTCCTCCCCTGTTGGTCTGGATAGAACCAATAGGATTTAAATCATAGGTCTGGATAGAACCTTCCTCCCCTGTTGGTCTGGATAGAACCAATAGGATTTAAACTCATAGGTCTGGATAGAACCTTCTCCCCCTTTTGGTCTGGATAGAACCAATAGGATTTAACCTTTTTGGTCTGGAAAGAACCAATTGATCCTTATTTTGTAGTTCGTGCCCGAACTACGACCGCTCTGATTTCTCATTGGATAATGAGAATACGTAGGCACAAGATGCGATATCTTGACGAGCAACCTTCCCCTTCAACCTTCCCCCTCACTAGGAGTGTTTACCAACTAGAACCCTAGGATAGAGTTGTTAACTCTATGTAAGGATCATGGATATGATCACTTACTTCCCCCTTTGAGTGTTACAACATAGATCTAGAGAGTTTTGGAAAACTCTACACAAGCATGGATATGTTTGTTCCCCTTTGAACCTTGATCGTAATCAAGTGTTCTTTAACCCTAGTGAGGTGAACTACGATTGCTCTGATTCTATCCTAGTAAGGATACGTAGGCAGAGGACGCGACGTCTTTGCGAGCAAACTTAGAAACTATCTTTAGGTCATAACCTACACCCTTTACCCAATCCCAAACCTTAGCAAATAACCAACAACTTAGCATGCAATTAAACAAAAGGTTCCTGTAGAGTACTACAGATGTTTAGGATGTGAAATACCTACCCTATGCATAACCAACCCCCGATCCCCGAATCTCTTAGCGTTGTTGTTACATCGCGCAAAAGGTTCTTTCTTTCTTTAGACCTTTCCTTTGGATAAATTAAAGTCCGGTTGTAATCCAAGAATTAAAGATTCAAGTTAATTCAATAGCTTGGTATCACGATTCTCACCGCAACAATCACCATGAGAATAACTTATGACACTTCGCAAAATATTCTATGTAGTACTCTCATAGAGGGTCAATCCAGTATAAATATTACTCCTAATATTCATATATATGTTAAGACTTGATAACTCTTATCCATGATCCATGAGATATGATCATCAGTCTATCTACATAATAGTCTTAATGCTTTATGGTTATTCCACTTCATATTAATGCTTGACTACATATACTTTAAGAATAATATCCTTATGTTTAATGGGGTTTTATGATTAAGTCACACTTAATATTTCATTAAACAAACTAACTATTATAGGAACTTTATCATCTTGGAAAAATAAATATAATAAAGAAATGCCCTTTTTATTAATAAATAATTTGATACAAGTGCCAAAAATAATGGCCTCTAGGGCTTACACCAACAAGAAAGGAACATAAACCATCTTCTGTTGGTGAATAATTTTTCGTAAAAGGAAAACTCTCAAAGAAGGATGATAGGTTTGGGAAGAAGAAGTGTAAAAGTCAGGAGAAGTACTATGGTGGTAATGCTCCTGCAATTAGGTGTTATCACTGTAATGAGGGTCATATAAGAAAGGTGTGCCTTGAACTTCCAAATAATCATGGAGGTAAGGAAAATGGAAACTCAACCATTATTCATGATGATTACAAATCATATGATGTTTTCGTGGTTTCTTGCAACAATTCTAGCAAGGAATGGATTACGAATTCATGTTGTACTTGGCACATGAATCAAAACAAAGATGTGTTTGAGGAACTATGTGATCAAGATGGTGGATCAATGTTGTTGGGAAACAACAAAGCCTGCAAGATTTTAGAAATTAGATATGTAAGATTCAAGCTCCATGATAAGTCAATAAAGTTGTTGAGTGGTGTCAGGTCTCTACCCAATCTTAAGAGAAATCAAATTTCTCTCAGTGAATTTGAAAATAAATGATATGTCTTCAAAGGAGAGCAAGGTATCCTAAATGTAATGAAAGGGTCGAAGGAAGTCTTGAGAGGCATCAAGAGGTAAGTCATGTATAGGATGAGGTTATAAGTGGTTTAGCAAATGTGGCATCCATAAAACCAGTTTCGAAGACTGAGTTATGGAACATTTGACTTGGTCACGTCATTGAAAAGGGCCTGGTATAATTGGGAAAGCAAAATCTTCTAGGTGGTGACAAGGTCGAAAAATTGGAGTTTTGTGAACCTTATGTATTTGGTAAATTTTGTAGATTAAAGTTCACCAAAGGTAAACAATGAACACATGGATCCCTTGATTATATTCGTGCTGGCCTTTGGGAGCTTACAAGAAATCCCTCACACTCAGGTGCAAGATATTTTATATACATAGTTGATGATTACTCACTAAAGTTATGGGTATTCACTCAAAAAACTAAGGATGGAACTTTTGAAAATTTCAAAAGTTAGAAGACTTTGTTCGAAAACCAAACTGGAAGGATAGTCAAGAGGTTCATGAATGACAATGGTCTTGAATGTGGCAATGAAGCTTTCGACAACTATTGTGTTGTATGTGGAATTGCAAGACATAAAACTAATGCAGATACTCCCTAGCAAAATGGTTTGACTAAAAGGTTTAATAGAACCATTCTAGAAAGCGTGGGGTGCATATTAGTTAGCGTGGGGTTAAATAAGGTTTTTCGGGCTAAGGTAGTCATGATTGCAACATACTTGATAAATAGGCGTTCATTGACTTCCTTGGAGATAAAGACAATTAAAGAACATCTTCTTATTTTGGCGCTGATTGTGTCGTTGTCGAGCAACAGGAGGTTGTTGGCGCTGATTAGGACGTTCCTTACGCTCAGGCACTTTCATTCTCAAACTTGGCCCAGGAACATGCAATAGCTGTGGGCATGGAGATTTTGAAATCATAGATTGTAAGATACACTCCTGACCTGATGTAGCTTCAGGGAAGAAATCAGGAATACCCCTCTCTTTTGCATTAACTGAAATAAGACCACTGCTCGGCACGAACTCAAATGTTTTTGAATCGATTAAGTCCTGAACTTTGTGCTTAAAAGCTTTGCAGTTCTCCACATTATTCCTCGGTGCCCCAGAATGGAAATCACAATGAGCACTTACATCATAGCCTGGTGGTGGCTTACCAACCAATGGAGACATAGTCCGAAGTTCAACCAATCGAAGTTGAAGCAAGAGTTGCAACCACTTAGTATAATTCATAGAGGTCTGGTCAAAGATTTTGTCGAGCTGCTTTGTCCTTTGAGCGTATCTCCTAATCCTAGGATTGCCTTGGGGAACAGGAGGTAGCTGCTGATAGGGAAATTCTGGAACCTCGGGTTGTGCAGAAGATCTTTGAGGCACATCACACTTTGGGAGAGATTCCACAGGTAAGGGTGGAATAACCATTTCTACTGCAGCTTCAGGCACATGATCGCATTCCTTTCTTAGCACATTTCTTATGACTTCTGTGATCAGGCCCATCTAAGTCTTCAATTGATGAACTTTCTCCCTAAGCATTTTCTGATCCTGACACAAAGCTTGCATGTCCACCATGAATTGTCCCATCTGGCTTCGGACTTCCCTTAACTCTGCTTGAATCTGCTCCATAGTCACTTTTGCCTTCCTTGAAGAGTTAATGTCTGAAATTTCGAAGAAAAATCTGATCAGGATAACCAAACCCAGCCTCGAACACCTGCTATGCAAATGAAATGCTAATGCCATGCAAAATGCAAAATGCAACACACAAAGGATCCAAGCCTCCACAAAGCTCTGAATAACTGCTGCGTTGCTGACTGGATGAGTTCATAAGTCCGCTCTCAAGAGAAAACCAGAATACCGGGTTGGTTGAAAGTCAAGGTTTCCTGCATAACCCAATCCCTCTCACATATATGGACATAATATCTGACAAGGTTCGGCATCCTATGCGGTCGTCAGCATCATAGACTTTCGAGAAACGATGATATGTTCACCATTTCTGGTTTGGCATCATAGCCAAACAAAGCGGCCTCACTTAGCTGACTCCCAAATGATCGGTCTCCAGATTCGACAGTTTCCATATCCAACACCCCTTCCGACTAATGTATAGGATAAGATGTCTTCAAAGAAAACCTCGTCTGAACACGAATTTCGTGAGGACTAATGCATGCTGAAACATACAGGTCCAACACTACTTTCCACTCTAATTCTAGGTATGTCCTCAAGCCTGGGTTTTAGCTTATCTCTCAAAGGAACAGTCTCACCCAATACCACAACAACAAATAATAATAAAGTGCGAAAATGTAAATACAACAATATACAAATATACAACACACAAATATACACACCCAAGACAAGAAAACAAATGCCAGGATTGACTCGCATAGGGGATGGGATATCCCCAGCAGAGTTGCCAGCTGTCGCATCGCTGCAAAGAGGGGCCGGCAAAGACAGAGGAGTCGCCACCGTTCGTTATTTATCCCAAAATAGAGGGAAAGGAAATGATCAGAGAAAACCTACGAAAAAGGAAAAAGACAGGTCATCGCAACCAAATCTTGGGTTCGGGAGTCGGTTACGCAAGGAGAAGGTATGAGCACCCCTCACGTCCGTTGTACTCAACGGGATCCACGCTTGTTGTCTAAGTCTATGGGTGAAAGAAACTATCTAAAGGGCTACTGCTAAAATGGCGGAAACAGAAAGAACTGACTCGATAGAGCATCGCCGCCCTATGCCTACGTATTCCCTCGTGCAATGGGAAAGTCAGAGTCAACATAGTTCGGGAAACTAAGGGGAGGTTGCTCACCAAGACATCACGTCTTGTGCCTACGTATTCTCATCTAGTATGAGAAATCAGAGCAAAACATAGTTCAGGCTAACTACGGGACAAGATTTCAATCACACGGGTGCGAGAGAAAAGGGTTCAGAAAAACAGGCTGGTCTCGATTGCACGGGGGCAAGAGAAGGGGAGGTTAGTCGTTAATGTGAAGGTCTTGATCGCACGGGTGCGAGAGAAAAGGAAAATTAGTTGTTAGTGTGCTCGCCAAGACATCGCGTCTTGTGCCTACATATTCTCATCTGGCATGAGAAATCAGAGCATCTATAGTTCAGCCAACTACGGGACAAGATCTTGATCGCACGGGGGCGAGAGAAAAGGTTCTGGATAACAAGCTAGTCTCGATTGCACAGGGGAAAGAGAAGGGATATTGATCGCACGGAGGCGAGAGAAAGGGATCTCGATCGTATGGAGGCGAGAGAAAGGGATCTCGATCGCATGGAGGCGAGAGAAAGGAATCGCAATCGCACGGGGGAGAGAGAAAAGGGTCTTGATCACACGGGGGCGAGAGAAAAGGGGCCTAGGCCTGGAACGCCTAAACGAGAAGGGATTGAATCGGATCGGGACGCACATGTTAAATCCTAAGACGTAGGAGCGAATGCGTCGCATATTGCCTAAAGGGTATATGCTAAACACTCTAGACGATGTGAGAAAAGGCTCCTTACTCATCATTTCCTACGTATCTAATGCTAACAGCTCACAACACTCATCACGGTTGATTACAAGATTGAAATAAGGAAAGTTACCGAACAGAATGGTTCCGTTGACTCTTGAAATTGCGTGCAAGCTTTATTTCCAAGCATCTAATCTCCTCTTTGATCCTCGGTGATGATGTTTTGAAATCAAATCGGGACCAATGTGACACTAAACCATCGTAGCTCGACTTATGAGGGAAGTCAAACTATAGGAGGTCGCGTAATTGATATCCGTGCTAAGGACAAGATAGAGAAATGATATTGAGGATCATTCTCTGATTTAATCGTGTTGTAAGGACCAAAAACAGTGGGATCTCGTCTTAATCACAAACATAATGTCAATTAATCGAAGGTAGCCTATCACGATCTCAAAGTAAAGAAAATGACCCAAAATGGTCATCTTCCATAGATTTGAAATCGGGAAGGTTATCAACTTCGATAAATCCGACGCTTACGGATACAAGACTTCATCGATCCAAGAAAGTCAAAATAAAATAGAAAATAAGAAGAAATGAGGAGAGAAAGGAGGTGGTCTCGGATCCAACATTATTCATCAATAATTTGACTGGTAACGGATTACGGAAGTGTCGTCATAGACCCAAAATGAAAATGGAATAAAAGGCCCAATAATAAATAAAATCTAACTCTAAAAATATTAAAGAAACCTCTAAAAAAAACTAGAATTAAAAAAATAAGAGAATCTAAACAATAATAATATGTATAATATATACAAACAGAATATATTAATAATATTAACAAAGCTTAAAATTAAATTATATAAAAAATAATGTACAATTTTTTCTTAAAAATTTAAAGAAGAACAGGGGGTGTTTAGAGAAACACGGTGGGTGAGTATGAAGGGAATAAGTTTGAAAAAAAAACAGATGGACTAAAACCCCCTAATACTGATCCACTTCCCTTTTTAACAAAACAACTACTCAAAGAAACAAAAACTGGTATCAACCATTACACAAATCTCTCTCTCCATTTTCAAACGAAGACTGGGCATCATCACTCCTCTTTTACCTCTGTTCAACACTGATCCTCTTCCACTTTTTCTCAAAAAAAAACTGGGTTGCACGGGCCTTTATTTATGAAGTTTTATGATGAGGGTTTTGGGCGAAAGTTCGAGTGGGTTTTGGTTGAAGATGTCGCAGGTGGGTTTGAACAAGGAGTGAGATTCGGTTGGGTTGTAGTTCTGAGTTCTGTTCTTGTTGGTTCAATTTGGAGAAGGAAAACTGGGTTTGGTTGATGTTTGAGTTGGAAATGGGTTTATGGTTGAGAAATATGGGTTTGAAGGAAAATGTTTGGACGTGTGATGAATTGATATTCGGTTGAAAAAAATGAGGGGTTTCAGATGTCTGTTTTTTGTTGGTTGAAAAGAAATGGTGAGTGGAGAATATGGGTTTTGCGAATCTGGTTTGAGGGAGAGAGGTGAGTGTTGAAGGTTGAAGAACAATGGAGGAAATAGGTTTATGGTTTGCGAATGAAAACGGGTTTCAGTGAAGGATGGGTTTTTCGGAAGAGGTTGTTTATGGTTGGAGTTTTGATGGTGAAAATGGAATAGTGGAAGAACGAAAATGGGTCGATAGATTTGAGGAATGGGGATTGAAGTTTGATGTGGTGTTGTTGCGCGTTTCTGGATTGACGATGATGAAGATGATTTGGGGGGAATTTCTGGGGAAATGAAGAAGATGGAAGTTTGGGTTTAAAGTTGTGTTGCTGAAAGTGGTTTGAAGAGGAAAGGTGGTTTTCGGATGATGATTAGGGGTGGTGAGCAGTGATTCATGGAGGTCATTAATGGAGGTTTTTAGTTTTCTTTGCTGAAGGTGATGATGATGATGCGATGAAGATGATGAAGTTGAGAGGGCGATTAGGGTTACCGGCGGCTGCGCTGGTTTTTTTCCTAGGGTTCTGTGCATGCTCAATGAAGATGGAAATCCACAGTGCATTATATACTGGGATGTTGACATGTGGCACAACAATGTTGTGCTGTTTGACTTAATGACCTGATTAATTGATTAATGAATTGAAAAACACGTTGATTAGTAAAATGCTCATTTAATAAAAGTTGTACTAAAACTCTAACAAAATCCTAATCCTATTAATATTAACACAAACTTAATTCTATATAATTCTAATTAATTCTAAAACCAACTAACTGACTATTAAAATATAATCCTAAATAATTAATCTAATAACAATTAAAATCTAACCTTAATTAAATTCTAAACTAAAACTTAATAAAACTAATTTTAAAAAAACAACTATTTTTAATTCTAATAATCTATTAAAAATAAAATCTATTCCAAAAACAAATAATATTCTATTTCTATTTTTAATTCTACTATGAAATTCTATATCAATTCTAAAAAAAGTTATTTAAAAACTATATTATAATATTCTAACCAAAATTTAAAGAAAAGGGCTATTAAAAAATCTATTCTAAAATAATTAAAATCTATTAAGAATAAAATAAAAATAGAAATAAAAATCACAAAAATGCCATGGAAAAAGAACAGAAAAAAAGATGAACACCGAAATGCGCCAAAACTATCAGCACAAACTGAATCACCAAGAGGAGAGCGACTTTCGCTCGATTTTGACATGGAACCTCTCATTTGAATTGATTTAAATTGCCTGAAACGCGAGCAAAGCGGCTAAAATTCTGATAAATTCAGTCCGGCTGATAACACTGGCAGTATGCGAGAAATGATCTACCTAAATGATATGCAGATGCAATGCGAAGCAAAAGCCATTCAAAGTTAGAAAACGGGTGGGCAAATTTTAGGGTGCAACAATCATGTTATCCATCAGACCTCGACAAACTTAGAGTATTTGGCTGTGTAGTATATGCTCACATTAGGCAAGACAATGTCAAACCTAGAGCCCTGATATGTATGTTTCTTAGATACCCTGAAGGAGTTAAAGCTTATATATTGTGGTGCCTAGAGCCATGTTACAAAAGGTGTATCAAAATTTGAGATGTAGTTTTCAATTAAGTTGAAATGGCTTTAAAGAAAACTGACGACGTTGGTCAAAGTACGAAGATCTCTATAGAGGAGCTAGAACTGGAGAAGTTTCCTGTTTAGGTGGAACATGTTGAAGTTGAAATGAAAAACTCAGATGAAGTCGAAGAATAAGCATAAGATGTTGAAATTAATGAGGGGACTAGTAATGACTATCTGTTATCCAGAGACAAAACCAAGAGAATCATCAAACCATCTTAGAGACTTTGTTATGCAAATCTCATGGCTTTTGCCTTAATCTCTACTAGTGAGGTTTTGGATCAAGAGCCTAGAGACTATAAGGAAGTTATGAAGAGTCGAGGCAAGACCAAATGGTTTAAAGCCATGGATGATGAGATTAAATTTCTTCATGATAACAACACTTGGGAGCTAATTAAGAAACCCACAAGGTACAAATTAGTCAGTTGCGAGTGGATTTTAAAGGTGAAGGAAGGAATCGAAGAAGTGATGTCGAACAAATATAAGGCAAGGTTGGTGGCTAGGGGGTTCACTCAAAAAGAAAGAGATGTCTTCAATGATGTGTTATCTCCTGTTGTGAAGCACATATCCATTTGAATGATGTCTGCCATGGTGGCAAAGTTCGACCTAGAGCTGGAACAGATGGATGTGAAAACTAGTTTTTTTATGGTGACCTAAATCAAATAATCATCATGAAGCAACCTGAAGGGTATGAAGAAAGAGGAAAGATGGATTATGTGTGCAAGTTAAATATGTCATTATATGGCCTGAAGCAATCTCCTAGATAATGGAATAGGGGGTCTGATAGGTTCATGGCACACATATGTTTCACTAGGAGTTAGTTCGATCACTGTGTTTACTTTAGATTTTGACCTGGAAGTTCACTTGTGACTTTGATTCAATTTGTAGATGATATCACCATAGCCAGTGATTATGTCAAATAGGTATTAAGGGTAAAGACTTATCTTGGATAGGAGCTAGAGATGAAGGATCATGGTATTACCATCAGAATCTTTGGGATTGACATTCAGAGAGATAGAAAGTGGTTGAGATTATACTTATCTTAAGAGACATACATATGGAAGAATCTCAACAAGTTTGATATGTCAAATTTAAAACTTGTTGTGACTCTGAAAAATCCTCAATTCAAGATGAGTGTAACTCAGAGTCCTATTACTGAGATCGAAAGAGCCTATATTAATAATATACCATATGCTAACATAGTAGGTTCTTTGATGTATGTTATGGTTTATATTAGGTCAGATGTAGCATATGCAGTGAGGCTTGTAAGCAGTTATATGGTCAATCTTGGAAAGGCGCACTAGAAATCATTGAAGTGGAATCTAAGGTACATAAATGGATCTTTATGATGAGTTCTGATTTATGGTAGAGCCATAGGAGATATCAAAGTTGAAATCGAAGTATTTGTCGACTATGATTATGCAGGTTGTATGGATTTTTGAAAATCTATTTTTGAATATGTTTTCGCCATGTTTAGCACAACAATCAATTTGGAAGCAACACTTCAGAATGTTGTTGCCTTATCAACCACTGAAGCAACATACATTACCCTCACTAAAGCTGTGAAAGAAGTATTGTGGCTTGAAGGTTTTGTTAAGGAGATGAAACTTCAAGGTCAAATATTCACTGTTGTGATAGGCAAAGTGTCATAACTCGTCGAATAATTCAGCCTATCATGAACGAACCAAACACATTGATGTTTGACTGTATTTCGTCAGAGAGATAATCTAGCGGGGAGAAGTCCAAGTGCTAAAGGTTTTGTCTGATGACAATGCTGCTGATATGATCACCAAGACGATGCCAAGTTGCAATTCTTCAACTGTATGCAACTGATAAAACTGCATGATGTCAGCTAGCTCGTTTCATGGTTTAGAGTTTTGTTCCAAGATGAAGATTTGTAGCTTATGGGTTATAAGCTGGTGTTGGATCAAACTCTGTCGATGTCGAAAAGCTATTTTAGCAGTCGAAATATGCTAGGTAATTAGCAATGACGAAATAGGCCATTATATTAACATATTTGTTTATTATGTTAGTTGATAGGTAGGGTTTTAGTTTTCTTATAAATAACGTATTAGTCCTCACTTTTCATTAACTCTGATTAGGGGAAAAATGTTGTGATTGAGATTTAATTGTAAACACTACTCTCTAATCCATAATTGAATCAAGAATCTAGATTTTATACCATTTTGAATTTTTTTTTCTTTCTTTCTCACTTCGTGATTTTCTTGTTTCATGTCATCGATTTCACAAGTAGTCAAATTTTTTTAATTTAGTGAAATTTGTGTGAATTTTAATCCATCATAAAGTATGTTAGAAAATATGAATTGTTGTTACTTATTATAAATTAAAATCTATTTAACTCATTGCAACAAAACCGAATTATAAAACGAATGATTGTAGTTTGTGACACTTGAATTTTTTTTCAATGTGATTAAAGTGTGTTAGATATCAGAGTGTATGTTAAAAAAATTCCCTTAGTTTGATTTACCATTTAGTACAACTATGGCACAAAATTAAGAGAACAAGAAAAAGTGTGGGAAGCTAGTTAGCACAAGAAGTCCATGGAATAAATGTAAAAAAATGTGTGGTGATGCAGACATGACAGAGTAGAAAAGGTAGCATAATATAAGGGAAGGGATCACCGCAGATTCCGTGGTTCCAGCCTTGCACTCCAATTAATCATCTCGTGCACAAATCGTTCACCCAAAGTAATGGCTAGCTTATTGCTTCTCTAAAGATAGTGTATATATCATCCTCTATCTTACACTCTACATGTATTATCTCTCATTCTTCAACCATAACGTGTTACCAACTATACTACAACAAATTTTTTTGGTTGTAACTCATCACTTATTCATTAAAATATTCCTTAAAATTGAAACAATCATTAGGTTCATTCATGATAACTTGAATTTTAGCTATAGATAGTAAGTAACCAACAAGACTAATTGGGGGCCGGCATGAATTCTAGAATTCAACATGTCACACATTTTCTGTGGTCTAGATCACAAAGTAGAGTGAGAGGTTTGAAGAAACCTTCATGTTTCTTCTTATCTCTTTTTCTAAATTAAGCACTTTTATTGGTAAAAATGTAGTCATTCTTGGCTTTTGAAGTACTACTCTTGAAATGATTATGATCAAAAGGATTTTGATTAACAAGATAAAAATAAATGATATGTGATAAAATAAATATGATATGATAAAAGAGTTGGATAATAATATCTTATGATAATGATATAATAGACAATTATTCTATCACGTATTTTATATATATATATATATATATATATATATATATATATATATATATATATATATATATATATATATATATATATATATATATATATATATTGAGATGTTTGATTGAACTCTATTATGGTCGAAGTCTGTTCGCGAGTGATTCGTGTTGTAGTCAAAGTTTGTTCTAACATGCATTAGTCAATATTGTTAGGGTTGTTAGCATGTTAAATTGAGTCTTGCTTGTAAGTCCAATTATTTAAGTTAGTTTGTACACTAAGTTAGTTTGTAATGGGTAATTGTTAAAAAGCCCATCAGGTTAGTGTGCTATTTTTCTTATAAATAGGATGCTAGTTTCTCAATCTTGACATAAGAAAAAATAGGAAGATAAAATCCTAATTTTAAGAGAGAGGAGTTATTTTGTTATTCTTGTATACTTGTAATCTTGTTATAAGAGAAAGGAAAGAATAGCAGTTTAATAACCAATCCTTGTTGTTTTCTTCTTTATTAACCTTAACCCTTGCGTGTTTCTTGATCATTAAGAAACTGTTTATACTTAGTTTTAAGGTATCAGATTCACAACAAATTGGTGCGGTGAGTGTGGAGAAGATGCCTTCAGCAAAGTATGAGATTGAAAAGTTCACCGGAGTGAACGACTTCGGTCTGTGGCGCTTGAAGATGAAAGCCCTACTGGTTCAACATGGTTGTTTGGAAGCGTTGAAGGGTGAGGCAGCCATGGATTCCGCGTTAACGACAAAAGAAAAGACGAGCATGATCGAGAAAGCCCACATCGCAATATTGTAGAGCCTTGGTGATAAGGTTCTTTGACAGGTATCAAAGGAGACTACAACATCGGGATTATGGGTGAAACTTGAAAGTTTGTACATTACCAAATCTTGGATGAATCGACCCAACCTGAAGCAAGCTTTGTATTCATTCAATATGAGTGAAGACAAAGTGTTTCCTGAGCAGTTGAATATGTTCAACAAGCTGATTCTTGATCTTGAAAACATTAATGTGAAGATCGATAATGAAGATCAAGCCATGTTGCTGTTGTGTGCTTTGCACAAAATACATGCTCACTTCAAAGAAACTCTCTTGTATGGAAGGGAGTCCCTGGCCTTTGAAGAAGTTCAATCAGCCTTGTTTTCTAAGGACTTGAATGAACGAAAGGAGCATAAACCTTCGACAGTGGGTGAAGGTTTGGCCTTTAAGGGAAAATTCTTGCGAAAGGATGGTAAGTTCGACAAGAAGAAAGGTAAAAGTTAACAGAAGTTTTATAGTGGCGAAACATTTGGTATTCGATGTTATCACTGTAAGAAGAAGGGTCACATAAGAAAGGTGTGCCCTAAACGCCTGGAAGATCATTAAGGTAATGGCAACACAGCCATTGTTCAAGATGACTTCGACTCATCTGATGTTCTTGTGGTTTCAAGTGGCGACTCGAGAAAAGAGTGGATTATGGATTCAGGTTGCACTTGGCACATGACTCCAAATAGAGAATTTTTCGAGGAGCTATGTGATCAAGATGGTGGATCTGTGTTGTTGGGAAACAACAAATCTTGCAAAATTGCAGGTATTGGATCTGTGAGATTCAAGCTCCATGATGAGTCAATAAGGTTATTGACTGAAGTAAGGTATGTACCTGACTTGAAGAGAAATTTGATTTCTCTTGGTGAATTCGATAGAAAGGGATATGTTTTTCAAGGAGAGAAAAGTATCCTAAGAGTCATGAAGGGGTCGAAGAAAGTCTCGAGAGGCGTGAAGAAATAAGACTTGTATACCCTTAAGGCTGAGATTGTAAGTGCTTCGACAAATGTTGCATCCACGAAACCTGTGTCGAAGACAGAATTATGTAGGGGTGAGCAAGGGATGGATCGGGATGGGTTATGACTAACCCTAACCCTGTCCTAAATTTTGATCGGGTTATTTTAATGACCCTAACCCGTATCTAAACCCGTAAAAAAACCCGATAATATATAAGTTAGTTTAGACCGGGTTAATGTAAGACGATATCGGGTTGACCCGAAATATATGAAGAAAAAATTTTAGTGACTTTAGAAATTTATTTTAGTATTTTAAAAAATTCATTTAAATAAGAAATATGAATAAAATCATTAGCATGAATGAAAAATAATGAATACATCTAATGTCAATTTTTTAAAATAAAAAACATGATGTAATTCCATATATGTTATCACCTTTTTATTTTCCCTAAATAATAGTAAGAAGATGTAAAATAAAAAACATGATGTAAGAGAACTAGAAAAATGTGAAAGTTGGAAAGTGAGAAGATATGTACTTAGTATTTACTTAGTCCATATATTAAATTATGAGGTGGAAAGTGAAAAAGTCTATTGGAAATTTGGAATAATCTAAATATACCAATAAAATAAATAAATAGTACCACATGTGCATTCATAATATTAGGACGAGTTGGGTAACCCGAGGGTCAACCCGAACCCGTCCCACCTGATACTGGGTTCATTTTTGGACAGTATTTTTTTTCCATTTTTTTACATGAGACGATAAAAATGCTAACCCGAAACTATTGGGTTAGGACGGGTCTTCGGGTTGGGTTGGGTTCTGCACACCCCTAGAATTATGGCACATGAGATTGGGCCATGTCAACAAAAGAGGCCTGGTCAAATTGGGGAAGCAGAACCTGATAGGAGGTGACGGAGTCGAAAAGTTGGAGTTTTGTGAATCTTGTGTATTTGGTAAATCATGTAGGACGAAGTTTAACAAAGGCAAGCAAAGAACACATGGATCCCTGGATTACATTCATGTTGATCTTTGGGGGCCTGCAAGGAATCCTTCACACTCAAGTGCAAGGTATTTTCTATCCATAGTTGATGACTATTCTAGAAAGCTATGGGTATTATTCAGAAGACGAAGGATGAAACTTTTGAGAATTTCAAAAGTTGGAAGATTCTGGTCGAAACTCAAACTGATAGAAAGGTTAAGAGGTTGAGAACCGACAATGACCTTGAATTCTGCAACGAAGCGTTCGACAGTTACTGTGTTGAGTCTGGAATTACAAGGCATATGTTTATAGCAGTTATTCCTCAACAAAATGGCTTAGCTGAGAGATTCAATCAAATAATCCTTGAAATGGTTAGATGCATGTTGGTTAGTGCTGGATTGAAGAAGGTGTTTTGGGCTGAAGCTGTTTCGACAGCAACTTACCTGATAAATAGATGTTCCTCGACTGCCTTGGGAACGAAGACACCTGAAAAAGTTTGGTCGGAACATCCACCTAGTCTCGACAGACTGAGAGTATTTGGTTGTGTGGCATATGCTCATATTAGGCAAGTGTTAGATGTCTAACTTTGCTTTTTTGATCTATCAAATGTGGCATCTTTCACTCCTTTTTGTCATAAAACTGTTGAAAACCACTCTTGCTTTGATTGGTTTGCAACATATTGTGAAAATCTCTTGGTACCTTTGATTTGTGTGCTATTGTGCAGGATTTAGGCACAAAACAAAAGGAAATTAAGACACAAGAAGTATGACAAAGAAATCAACACAGCATGCAAACAATAGCGAGTTTGCTAGGCGAACTTGCTAGCGAAGCTGCCACCAGAACATCATAAAGTTCGCTAGGCGAACTATGTAGCGAAGGCCAGGAATCAATGCACTGTTCACAACAGAGGAGAAAAGAGCCCTAATTCGCTAGGCGAAGGAGGCAGCGAAGGACTCGCTAGGCGATGTGGTAGTGAAGCTCTAGAGAACACTCCCAGACTTGAGATAGGGGCGAAAGGACCATAAACTCGCTAGGCAAAGTTCACAGTGAAGGCTTCGCTAGGCGAAGGTTTTCTCGCCTAGCGAACTTTAGTTATATCTCAAGGGCGGTTTAACTGTTCAGAGGCACCTCAGGTGCCTAATTTTTTGTTCGCTAGGCGAAGGATATGTTCGCTAGGAAAACATGACAGATCCTGAATGTACTATTTAAGTATTTTTATTGCTTTTTAGATCATAATCTATTATGTAATATATTCTATATCAGAACTTATCTCTCTTCATCGATTTTAGATAGAGAAACACAAAACCCTAAGAGGGAGGAGGTAAAATCTTTGATCTCTTGTTGGGGTTTGGATGTAATCTTTTGATACCTTATGTATTTCATCTAATTTATATTTGTGAACTAGTTTGGATTCTCTATTGATTGATTATCTTTGATTGCTTATTTGTGGGTCTTGACAAAACCTTTTCACATCTTTGATCTCAGTTTCCTTCTATCAATGAACAAACTTTTGACATGGTTTTGTAAGTTGATATTCATTGTATCCTCTTTGGTATTGTGTTGATCAAGTAGCATGGGTAGCATGAGTAGCATGAGTAGGATCAATACGATATTGTGCGGGTGCGTGATAATAGTGATGAAGAACGATGTTCACAACCATTTGGCAGATTAGGTGAATACATGTAAAAAGGGTTAAGCGTGTGTACGTATTCTGATCATTGTGTTTTATATGAAACAATCGTTTATCTGATTTGGGTGTCTTCTTTGCTTACCTGTTTATCTTTGATTTGAACCGTGATAGAGATATACTTTTCAGATCTGGATCTAGGATGATTACCTGTTAGGTCCTAAATGCTAGAGATAGGTTTAGGCTTAGCATTTGCGTGAGTATCAGTTCGTAATGCTCTGTGTTGTGTTTTTGTTGGAAGAGAGATCACCAATGAGACAACACGGTTGTTCTCTCGACGTTGCGTTAGAGATAAGCTTTGTCGTGGGTGATACGTGAGGATAATAGACGAATGATTGCGTTATGTTTAATTTGGTCAGAAGAATGCATGTGTTATCAATTGATGAGATCCAATCCCAACAAGGCTTCATTTATATTTCAGTTTTTACTTTATATTTTCTGTTTTTATCCATGGTTCCTTGAACCTTTTAAACCAAAACTTTTGAACAATAGGCTTAGAAATATGGAGAACGTTGAATGGCGTTCGTATTGCATCGATTCCTGTGGAGACGACAAAACTGGGTACTTAATATTTTTTGCTTGCTACTTTACCGCATCAACAGCAAGACAAGATCGAACCTAGAGCTCTAAAATGCACGTTCATGGTATATCCTAAAGGAGTCAAAGCTTATAGGCTATGGTGCCTAGAGCCAGGTCACAGGAGGTGTATCACCAGTCGAGATGTAGTTTTTAATGAAGCAGAGATGGATTTCAAGAAAACTAATGATGCTGACGAAGAGCTGGAATAAGGAGAGACTCCTGTTGAGGTGGATCATGTTGATGCTGAATTGCGTACCCTAGATGAAGTCGAAGAAGACGCAAAAGATGTTGTCGAAGATGAGGAGACTGATAATGACTACCTGCTAACAAGAGACAGGTGGAAGAGAGTCATCAAGCCACCTCAGAGATTTGGGTATGCAGATCTTATAGCTTATGCCTTAATCTCTATTAGTGAGGTTCTAGATGAAAAACCTAGAGACTATAAGGAAGTTATGAGGAGTCGGAAGAAGAATGAATGTCTGAAGGCCATGGATGATGAGATGAAATCTCTTCATGATAACAACACCTGGGAACTGATCAAGAAACCTGCTGGAGCCAGGTTAGTCAATTGTAAATGGATTTTCAAAGTTAAGGAAGGAATCGAAGAAGTGGCATCGAAGAGATACAAGGCAAGATTGGTTGCTAGGGGGTTCACTCAGAAAGAAGGTATCGACTTTAATGATGCGTTCTCTTGTGAAGCACAGATCCATTCGAATGTTGCTTACCACAGTGGCACAGTTCGACCTTGAACTGGAACAGATGGATGTGAATACTGCGTTCTTGTATGGTGACTTAGATGAAATAATCCTGACGAGGCAACCTGAAGGGTATGTCGTGAAAGGGAAGGAAGATTATGTGTGCAAGCTGAATAGATCCTTATATGGACTGAAACAATCTCCTCGACAGTGGAATAGGAGATTCGACAAGTTCATGGCACACATAAGTTTCATCAGAAGTCAGTTCGACTACTGTTTTTACTTCAGATTTCGACCGGGTAATTCATTTGTTATTTTGTTGCTCTATGTGGATGATATTCTAATAGCAAGCAACAATGTCGAAGATGTAATGAGGGTGAAGGTTGAACTCAATAAAGAGTTCGACATGAAGGATCTGAGAGTTGCGCCAAGGATTCTTGGGATTGACATCCGGAGAGATAGAAAGCAATTGAAATTATGCTTATCTCAAGGGGCATACCTACAGAAGGTTCTCGAAAAGTTTGGTATGTTGAATTCAAATCCTGTTGTGACTCCAACAAACCCTCAATTCAAGCTAAGTATAGATCAGTGCCCCAACACTGATGTTGAAAGAACTTATATGAATATCATTTCATATGCTAATATAGTAGGTTCTTTGATGTATGTTATGATCTGTACTAGACCCGACATAGCTTATGCAATAAGTCTTGTAAGCAGGTACATGTCGAATCTTGGAAAGGCTCACTGGCAAGCATTGAAGTGGATTTTAAGATACATAAATGGGTCTCTAAATAGAGTCCTAATTTATGGTGGAGCCTTGGGTGAAGATAGTAAAGCAGCAATCAAAAGATATGTCGACTCTGATTATGCAGGTTGTATGGATTCTAGAAAATCTATCTTTGGAAATGTGTTCACTATGTTTGGGACAACAATCAGTTGGAAAGCAACACTTCAGAAGGTCGTTGTCTTATCAACCACTGAAGCGGAGTATATTGCCCTAACTGAAGCTATGAAGGAAGCATTGTGGCTTGAAGGTTTTGCAAAGGAGCTAAAACTTCAAGGTCGAGTTATCACTGTTAAATGTGATAGTCAAAGTGCAACCTGTCGAAGAATTCACCCTATCATGAACGAACCAAGCACATTGATGTGAGGCTGCATTTCGTCAGAGGGGTAATCGAGCGTGGAGAAGTCCAAGTGCTGAAGGTGTCGACATATCATAATGTTGTTGATATGATCACCAAGACATTACCCGGTTGCAAGTTTTTCCACTGCATGCAGTTAATAAAGCTGCATGAAGAAAGCTAGTTTCTTGATAGAGTTAGATCCAAGGTGGAGATTTGTGAGATGTTTGATCGAACTCTAGTATGGTCTAAGTCTGTTCGCGAGTAATGTGTAACACCCTTCTAAACCCCGCAAATAATATATATGCATAATCAGAGTAAAATTTAACATGCATCCATAAAAGGGCATCACACAAAACTTGCACCACATTAAAACAATCTGTCATGCTCATAAACACCTTTCCATTTAGCAGCGGATTGATTAATAAAAATCCATTAAAAGAAACATTTACTTTCATCATATAAAATCAACATCTCTAGGCACTAAGGCCAACATCTCATCATCTCAATTATTCCAAATATGAAAACATAACTTAGGTTACATAATGTAATCCTAAAACATAAGCAATCGATCCCCGTGTTACACAACCAGAGCATGACTCGACCCATAAATAATTACTAAACCGCTACACACGTAGCGACCTCGAACTTCAAGCAGAACTTCATAAAGGCCTCCAGCAACATAATCTGCAATGCCTCATAGAGCATTATAAAACAGCAGAAGGGTGAGAAATATTACCATAATAATCAAAGCATAAAATCATGTATATATAGGTAATCAATACAAGTTCCACTCCGTATTTCTCACCACAATTCAATTTCTTAGTTATATATATATTTGCCACACATATAATCACAACACGAATATTTGTAAAGCATTTCCACATCATGCATACTTTCACAATTTCACAATCTCATCATTCACACATAAGCATCACTTCATGCATATGTCATATATTAATGTGACTCAACAACTCAATGCAACTCATGCAATGCGGTACCGACTTTCGTTATCTTTTTTCGGTTTTTACATTAAACCGGGTCCACACTTCTAGACCGATAACTCGTTATCATTTTTCGGTTTTTACTTTAAACCGGGTCCACCCTTCTAGACCGATAACAACCAAGCCCGTCCCCTAGGCTTCAAACCCACCCTTCTAGGTTTGGGACAAGCCACTAGTTTCCACGAAACTAACAGACATTGCCTCTTGACTGAATGATGCATGTACAATCAACCACAACAAATGCACTTAAGACCGACATCTTAATCTCATGCATTCGAATAATTCACCCCTTCGAGAATTTCATCATGATTGCACATACAACATATATCAAACATTTATCAATGTATTCATTTCTCACAACATCATATTCAACAACAATGCACACATATCACATATGTTCCCATGCATTCACACCACAATCGCATACATATATGCACTCACAATTCATTAGACGATACACATACATTTCTCAATCATCCAAAACCCATCATAATCACAAGCATACTTCATATATCCATGACATTTATGCTATTACCACATCATCAAACAATGCACATATATCCACGATATATTCCCATGCATTTCTCACAATTATTAACGATGCACACATATCCACGATATGTTCCCATGCATCTCTCACAATTATTAACGATGCACACATATCCACGATATGTTCCCATGCATCTCTCACAATTATTAACGATGCACACATATCCACGATATGTTCCCATGCATCTCTCACAATTATTAACGATGCACACATATCCACGATATGTTCCCATGCATCTCATACATTTATTAACATACATACAATATGCATTTACAACATCTATCAAGCAATGCACGCATAGCCATCATTATGCTCTCATGCATTCTTCATGTATTTTAACATACAATCACATATAAACAATATGCATCCACAACACATTTTTCATAGTATGTTTATTCTTTATCTCATGCCATCTCATACAAGGTATACACATCACAATACCAATCATACAATTATAAGTTATGCACACATATATCCACAATGTTCTCATGTATTTTAACCGATTACAATTAATCATTCATATCACAACTCTAGGATTCACGCCCGAAGGCTACCCACAGCACATGTTATCATAATAGTTCACATACTCATTCATAACATAGAAGTATTAACCTATGCGAATCAACCAAACAATCACCATTTGGATAACACAGCAAAGAAAATATACTGCCACATTCACCTTCATTCGCCTGGCGAACCCTCGCAGCGAACCTTCGCCTGGCCTTCGCCTGGCGAACTCTCTCAGCGAACACTCGCTAGGCTTCGCCTGGCGAGACTTCCCAGCGAGCCCAAGTCAGTAGCTACTGACTTCATTCGCCACCATTCGCCAGCACCTTCGCCGGGCGAACCTTCGCTATCCACCTTCGCTTGGCGAACTCGCCAGCGAAGTCCACTGGAACTTAATCATAATTACTCGCCAGCATTCGCTAGGCTTCGCCTTCGCTCGCCTGGCGAGAGCCAGCGAACCTGCGCAGAACAAAACCCTATTCTGCCTCTCCTTCATCAATCCATCATCAACCAAACCTCAAACATCCAAATCAGTACAAATAGCATCAATACATGTTACCCGACTATTCTACGGCATTATTACTCAGTTCCAACCGATTAAATCATCAATCTACCGATTAATCCAACATTTGCCCTAATTGGAAAGTGATGAAAAACATCCACAAACCCAAACCCAACATACAGAATAGCATACCATGATTAAATAGCAATGTTTCTCACCCTTACCTCGATTAATCGGAGCTTCGAAATTGGTTCTTGAAGATTCTCCAAGCTTTTCCCTTTTTCCTCTTCATTTCTCTTCTTCTTCTTTCTTTCTCTTTTCCTTTCTTTCTTTCTATCTTTCTCTTCCTCTCCAATCCCCTTTTATATCCTTTTATTTCTTTTCTTTCCTCTCTATTATTTTCTTTCCATTCCATTTCTCTCTTCACAATCATCTCATTTTATCATTAATTGTAAAATATCTACTAAGCCCACCTTATTCCACCAAATAAAATAAATTAGTTAGATCCATTAACTCATATTAAATAAATCTCATAACTTATTTAAATCAGATAAACCACCTAAACCAATCCATTAGTACAATTAATCAGTTATCGAAAATTGGGCTGTTACATAATGCGTGTTGTAGTCGAAGTTTGTTCTAACATGCATTAGTCAATATTGCTAGGGTTGTTAGCATGTTGAATTGGGTCTTGCTTGTAAGCCCAATTATTTAAGTTAGTTTGTACCCTAAGTTAGCTTGTAATGGGTAATTGTTAAAAAGTCCATTAGGTTAGTGTGCTATTATTCTTATAAATAGGATGCTAGTTTCTCAATCTTGACATAAGAAAAATAGGAAGATAAAATCTTAATTTTAAGAGAGAGATGTTATTTTGTTATTCTTGTATACTTGTAATCTTGTTTTAAGAGAAAGGAAAAAATAACAGTTTAATAACCAATCTTTGTTGTTTTCTTCTTTATTAACCCTAACTCTTGTGTGTTTTTTAATCAATAAGAAACTATTTATATTTAGTTTTAAGGTATCCGATTCACAATATATATATATATATATATATATATATATATATATATATATATATATATATATATATATATATATATATATATATATATATATATATATATATATATATATATATATATATATATATATATATATATATATATATATATATATATATATATATATATATATATATATATATATATATATATATATATTACAAAAATTTTATTTTTTAATAATAAATTTTTTTTAAATATGTATAAATTTTTAAAACAAATTAAATAAATTTAAATAATTTTTTTAAAAATATTGTGACAACTTAATCAATATTTAATTTTCTTTGAATCACGAGTAATTATATTATATATTATGTTCTTGAAATTTTTATTAATAGTTTAATTTTAAATATTATAATATTAATAAATTAATTTTTAATATTTTAATTTAATATTAATTCCGTTGTTTTTTTTAATATTTTATCAAAAATTTAGTTTTATATTTTACATTAAATGTTTTAGAAATAATTTAATAATTATTTTCTTATTATATTTATGTTTATTTCTAATCCAATTCATATTTAAAATTACTTTTTTATAACAGTAGAAACATGCTATGCTATATTCCATGATTAAGTATCATATTCTACTACGTCAAATAGTAAATTCTATTTATTTATTTTGGTACTTAAATCCAACCGAGAGAGCGTTTTCTCACAATAAGAAAATCCATAAAATTCAATAGTTCAATATACAAAATTCTTTAGAGTAAATTTACACAAGACCTAAGATTCATATTAAATTTTCTATAATTTACATTTCATTTATTTGTTTCAAAAAATATATCAATTAACAAATTTGGATACAACTTTTACACATTTTGATAAGATCAGGTGAATTTTATAATAAACGTGTCTTTGATCAAATATTTATCATTTTGTAGGTGACGTTTTAATAAAATGTTTAGAATCATTTTTAAAATCTACGTACCGTGCAATCCACCTCTATCAGCCACAATTTTAAGTCTATTACGCAATACCGTCAGATAAATCAAACCTTATTGCACCGACTTTAAAAGTGAATATAATGTTTGGAATCATATTTAAAACCTATCTACTACCTTGCAATCCACCTTTATCTGTCATAGTTTTGAGTTCGTTACGCAATATCGTCAGATAAATCAAACATTATCGCACCGATTTTAAAAGTGAATATAATGTTTGGAATCATATTTAAAACCTATCTACCACGCAATCCACCTATATCCGTCATAATTTTGAATTCATCACGCAATGTCGTTAGACAAACCAAACCTTATCGCACCGACTTTAAAAGTGAATATTATACTCTGCAATTATCTTAAAAATCATGTGAAATTGTACAAAAAAAAATTCATATCTCATGTCTGAAAATATATTTATTATGTAATACTTATCTCTAAACTTTTTGAAAATGGTCTTCTTTTAAATTTAATAGCGTTAATTATACGCATGCATTTCTATTTATTAAAATTTTAAAATTAAATTAATATATTTCTTAATTAAAATGTATCTTGAAAAACATAATTAACATTAAATAGTAAATCTCAATCTAATAATAAAATAAAATAAAATAATATCTTTGGTATGAAATAGCTATCTCTAAAGATAAAATCTTCCATGCATTCACCCAAAATTACATGGTGAAGTGAAAAAGATTGAGAGGTTGGTGTAAGATACAAGCAATCCATATATAGAGAATTGATTCACCCCATGAATATGAGTTGTGGTGATTAGTAAATAGTAATTACTAATTACTGATAATGCATGCAATGCAAGAGAGTAATTAATTAGAATGTGAGAGACATTAATTAATTAATTAATTAAAAAAAGTAATTAGCATGCTAATATCTTGCCACCAAGCTTTTGGTTGGAGTAGTTTCATTTCATTTGGTGAAGTGCGTTGGCAAAGTGTGAGAAAGAGAGTGTGAGACGGACTCTATCTATATATGTCCACTCTGCCACTCTCTCCATATTTGGTCACTTTCTGTTAAATTTTTTTCATTATTTTTGGGTCTCTTTTTTTCTTTAGTTAATTCTCTCTACCTATATTCTCTCAAATTTTTTTCCTTTTCTTAACTTACCTATAAATAAACACTTGTTCCATTCACAAATCAATCACAGTTACTGTATTGGGTGGCTTTTGACTCCCCCAACCCAATCCCTTTCTCTTTCTCTTTCTATATATATATAAATAACCACTCTCCTTTCTATATGCTACCTTACATTACATTACAATTCTCCTAACCCCTCTCTCTTTCTCTCTTAACTTTTAAGGTTAAGGTTCAATTCACCTTCTCTCTCTATCTATCTCTCTTAATCCAAATCAAAATGGAACCAGCCTCTGATCATCATCATCATCATCATCAAAATCATCAACAACTCTCTTTAGCCTCTAAGGAACTCAGCAATATCATCAAAGGGAAAAGAACCAAAAGGGTTAGGCCACAATCTCCTATTCCTTTTTCCATCACTGCTAATTCTTCAACTGGAGAAGGAGGTGAAAGAGAGGATTGTTACAATGGTGATGATGTCGTCAACAACAACAATATCAATATCAATATCATCCACAATAACAACAATACCTCTCCGACAACATCTTATGTCGAAGAGAAACAGGAAAGTGTTATGGATGATGAAGAACATGATATGGCAAACTGCTTGATTCTATTGGCACAAGGACAATCCAAGGAATCGCCGAAAACTACTGATGAATTGGATGGTGGAATGATGAACTACACAAAATACAGCAGCAGAAAGTTCATGGAAGCTGCTACTTTGGATTCTGGAAGAGCTGGTTTCTATGTTTATGAATGCAAAACATGTAACAGAACATTCCCTTCATTTCAAGCGCTTGGTGGCCATAGAGCAAGTCACAAAAAGCCAAAAGCATTGGCAATTGCTCAAGAGCGAAAACAGTTTTTTGATGATGATCAAGAGTTTCAATTCAAACCCAATCATAAGCCAGTTTCCCTTCAATTGAATAACAATGGTAAGGGAAATCTATACGGCGGAAACAACAACAACAAGTCTAAGGTTCATGAGTGTTCCATCTGCGGTTCTGAATTCACATCCGGACAAGCACTTGGTGGGCATATGAGGCGCCACCGCGCACCGGTGGGGTCATCAACTGCCAACACCACACTCTCGTTGACACCAATGGCTTTGGAGCCTGATGAAGATCATCAACCTAGAAAGAAAAGGAATGTTTTATCTTTGGATTTGGATCTCAACCTTCCTGCACCTGAAGATGATCACAAAGAATCAAAGTTTGCCTTTGCTTCCAAGCAACAACACCAACAACAGCATGGACAAAAACAACATCAACAACAACAACAGCAACAGCAGCAACAACAGCAGCCACAACAAACAAATCTCGTCTTCTCTGCACCAGCTCTGGTAGATTGTCATTACTAAAACAAGTGATAAGGTTTCGATTTTGGATTCAACAAGATGATCGTCAGATATCTATATCTGTCGATCATCTGACATATAAATCTAGAAATATATTATCTTATATATTCTTTTGATTCTCATTCAACTTGAACAAGCATCTGAAAACTTTTATAAATTCAGCTGTTTATTGAAGAATTTTTATAGTTTGTTCAATGAAAAGACCTCAACAACAAGTCATGTATAGATCATGTTGGGTATCTTTTTCATCTTTTTTATTTTCATTATTTTTTTATGCTATTTTTTTTTTCTGTGCCAAAGAATGTGATGATGTATTATGAATACAGAGAGAAAGAGAGGCATAAGGGGTTATTGGTACTATGTTAAAAATCTTTGTTTAAGCTACATTGTTTTGTTTACAAGAAAGGTTGTCTCTCTCTCTCTTACAGTGTGTTTATTATGTATGTGTCCCCTCATATTGGTTATGGAGATGGAATAAAAGTGTGGAAAGCCAGTGAGTAACTGATATTCTCACATGAAACCTCATGCTGTCCTTTTTCTCCTTTACCAATATGTTGACATTAAAATAATATTAAGGTTGAAACATGTAAATTGTAATTGAGATTACAAAAGAAATTTACTGTAAACTTTATGTATAATCTATTGGCGGAATTCCGATCTATAATCTACAAGGAGATTGATCCTTAAGTTTTATCTTTTAAAATTGATAATTTAAGTTATATTATGGTTGCATCGTTGCTCTTGTTGCATTTTCATTTTTTTATGTTGCATTTTGTGATTATGTAAACCACGACCTGTGTTTTACAACTATATAATACATTCATGTATCTATTCATCACTCACCACTAGAGATAAATTATTCATTATTCTTGATTTGTAAATTCCAACTGTTACTCTTGAATAAATATATTGCTCCAAATGAAAGTTTTCCGCCGGATTCTCACTTGATGATGATGCAAATTAACATCCTAATTCAATCATATTGAAATTAAGTCTCGGAGATGATTTTTTTCTATGCTTACGGTATATTTTACGAATTTTTTCAACCTAATAGATTGATAAGTTCTTCTGTGCTAGGTGATGAGATGCTCATCTATTTTTTTTAGGTTATTTTTTTAATGGTTAGAATGTGAGTTTATACCTTAGAAATTGACATAGCATGTCAACCAACGGAGTGCAACAAAGTGATCGGTTAAAGTCACTCTTTTTTATTTTTGTGTTACACTCTTCATAACATTAAAAATAATTGTAAGTTTCTTCTTCATGCCTTGTATCTTTATTTTCATCTCTAGTAAGAATATGTTTTTCTCTTAGAACATCTAATTATCTGTTATTAGAAAGGTCAGTGACATAAAAAAATTGTTTGTTTTAGGATGTCATGATATGAATGATTTGTTTACATAAATTGTCTTGCGAAGATTAACCCGAATGAGTTCTAATTCACCGATTTGTACATCAGTATTATTGTCAATTTATTTACACTTAAATAAAAACACTTTAAATATAACATAATCAATCTCTTGAATTTCCCCACATGCCCTAAAGTACTTTTTAGATGTCACTACATATGTCTTATCTTTAGAACTAAATAAGTGTTGAACATGTAACTCCACGTACACAAAAGGGAGTGAATTGTGGGGTTTGAAAAAAATTGATTTAAAGAAAAATTATCAGAGTTAGAAAACATTTTCTAAAAAAATGTTTCGATATGCAGTGGAAAATCAAGATAAAGAAAATAAGCGGAAAGTAAAAGTTAAGAGAAGAGAGATAACACTAAAGATTTGTAAAGGTTCTGTTTTAAGGAAGTGACGTACTTCTCTCCTCAAGAATTGTTCTTAAGAGTATCTAATAATTCTTAAGGGCTTTTAGAAGGTTAAGCTCAAGTCAAATGAAGCGGTTAGTCTTCACGTCAAATAATGAACAGAGGTTTCATGTTTACTTCTAACTAAACAATGGACATTTAAATGAAGCGGTTAGTCTTCACGTCAAATAATGAACAGAGGTTTGAGCGGTTAGTCTAAGTCAAACAAATATTTTTTATGAACTTATCTCAAACCAAGATGGAGTTTTGAGTTGTCTATCCTCTTAATTGAATTGAGGTTTTATATAAGGTTGATCGTGTATTGAACTGAGATTTTTTACAGGATTGATCTGGAACCGATTGAACTTTTATACAAGGATGGGCGCAAGAATTGATGTGAAGATTTATTATTGGTTATTCTTCACGAATCCAGAAGAAGAATTTGTTTTCAAGTAGCAGAGCTTACAAAACAAACGAAGACTAACAATAATCCCCCAAAAAGAGCTTTTAACAAGTTTAGCTACAAACTTAAACAATTACTTCCTAAGACAGAATAATTCATTCAAGAGGAAAAATAACTCTTGGTGATATTATAATAATACTCATTCCGTAACAACTTCCTAACTAAACTCAATAACGTTTTTCAAAGTGATACGGTTAAAAATATGTGAGAGAATGAAAAAATAATTTAGAGAGGGATTGAGAGAGAGAGAGAGAGGAATATGAGATATCTCACATTTTCTGAATGTTTACAAATGAAGAGCAAGACCTCTATTTATAGGCCAAATGATGGTTCAATAAAGAAAACAATCAATGGGAGAAATTAATGTCTCAATTACCTAATCGATTAGGAACATGCAATAAACGATTATTGTTGCCCAAATTAGAAGGTTTTGATAGAGAATTGTTATCATTCGTTAAGACACTAACATAATCGATTATAGACTTATTTCTTACTTATCTAATCAATTAGGAACTTGGCTTGATCTATTAGGCAGTTCAAAAACTTGTCCTAATCAATCTAACAGTTCCCTAATCATTTGACTATACTCCAAAAATGTTTTAGGTGCTTTTATTTGAAATTGAGTATTCAAAAATAGTTTTAGTGTGTGTTTTATTTTTCCATATTACTTAAATAGATATGATCATGCAAGCTTTCAGACTATCTCCATCTAACACTATGAAACTTCAAATCTTTTTGTCGGATATACCAATCATATAAGCATGTCTATTGAATCTTCTTGTGGATGAGACTTGAGATATCTTCAAGTGAGATTCCATCATAAGAGGATATTACTGGCTATCATAAAACTCTGGTTCTTTAACTTGTTTTGGAGGAATAACTTGATCAACTATCTTATGAATTTTTGACTGCTTGAATGCACTTTAGAACTTGCTTGTTGTTGTCATGAAAGTTTCTTTAAAGGATGTTACGTCTTTATGTGTTTTCAACATAAAAATCATGATGTTATCAGGGTTAGGAAAATCTTGTTATATATATATATATATATATATATATATATATATATATATATATATATATATATATATATATATATATATATATATATATATATATATATATATATATATATATATATATATATATATATATATATATATATATGAGCTTTGATCACTTCTTGATTAAACCTCCAAGCACATAGTTCTATATTCTCTCCCTTTTTTATGATGATAACACGTCTCTCATTGAGGTGGTAAAAGAAAAATAGGTAGATAAAAATTTAAAGTGTTTAAACTTCCCCCTCACATGAGTAGAGAGTATACTTTACCCCCTTGAGAGTATACTACTCTTTATTTATCATAATAAAAAAGGTTAGTAAAAAGGCAAGACAAAATTTTATTATGCAAGGATATTGTTCACATAGACAAACATATTAAAGGGAAAAACATTGCATTGATTCAAATCATACTGGAATTCAAAGTACATAAAGTATAGAAATTCTAAGAATTTAAAAAATTCAAAACAATGGAAAAAACACTTGAAAAAACTAAAACAAATAAGTGACACTACTTTTCATTATCCTCATCATCATTAGTGAACATCCCTGGAGGTAGTTGTATCACTTCACTTATCCAATTTGTTTCAATTTTATTTGCAATCACCCATATAATTGCAATGTCAAATCTACTTAGGTGGATGAAGTTGTTTTTTCTTGGAAAGATTATGTGATTTACCATCCAACTGTGAAAGGGGAAAGTATGGAAGATTTTGGATTGATCATAAATGAAGAGGTGACTATTTTGTAGTTGAAGTTGTCCCCTTATTCATTTGGATTGAAGACAACTCCCTCATGAGGAAGATCTAAAATGTTTGTAAATTCTTCTAATGGTAGGGATATCTTGTGCTTTCTTACTCCAGAATAAATTATTCCACCAGTGAAGTATAGATTTGAAAAGAACATTTGGATCAACGATGTGTATACTTTTATTGGAGGGTTGTAGATCAAAGATCTTGAAGAATTCATATTCTTAAAAAACTCCAGCATCTAAAATGTGAATTTCCAAGACGGTCCTGCTTGCAAAATTCTAAAAGTACATTCCTTCTTGTTGTTGTGATGAGAGAACATCGATGAAAGGGGATGGTGGAGAGACAAATCTCTGTCTTCTGGGTGTCATGATGATGATGGAATACTGAATTAGTATTCTCACACACAAATATGCATGGCAACGGGGCGAGTCAGGGATTGTTTTTACCTCCCCCAAACTCAAACTTGAATCCTCAAAGAATCCCTGTTCCCCGCCCCAAAATCCAACAGTGATAGATAATTAAAACTCAAACCCGTCCCAAACGTATTTGGGTTGGGTTCGGTTATTCCTGCCTCGCCACCACACATTTAGTAAAATCAATTTTTTAAATAAAAATATTTATTTTTTCAAAATTAAATTACATTACAAATGATAAAATAAAATAATCTCAAAAATATTTATACATACATTTTAAATAATTAATACAAATCAAAACATCAAAATAATTTCCACATATTTAATATTCCAAATTATCTAAACTAAATAATAATGTACATAATGAAATAAACGGGGTAGGTTCGGAGTGGGTACTAGTTTCCTAATTATCCGACCTGTCCCTATTATTTTAAATCAGAGAAAACTCAAACCCAGTCAAAACGAGCTTTCCCCGTCAACTTCAGTGCGGGTTCGAGTGGATACCCACATATACGAGTTATATTGCCATGCCTACACATAATAAGAAGAAACAAGAAAATATGAGATGCAAGATAAGTGAAAAAAGATTTACCTACTTAGACAACCTTTTGGCAGTTTTTAGCATGTAAAACTTGCACAAAATCAACGAGGATTGTGCCCATCAAATATGAGAACCAAATCTTTCCAGAAATGAGCTATAAAATCGATTAGATTAAAGCCCTAATTGATTATATCTTGATATTTTTGGAGATTTTGCGAGTTTTCCATTAATGCAGAGTTTTGATTGGCTTGGAGACGAATTTTGAATAAGAATTGATCTGAAATTTGAAGCACTTAGGTCACCTAATCGATTAGCTTATAGACCTAATTGTTTATCCCTTTGATCTTCGGCCTCCTTTGTGCATTTTGGGCCTTTTGTGGAATTTTAGCTTTGTCTCACCTCTTTTTGCACCCCTAACCAATTATTTAGCACCTCTTTCTTGATAAAAACTAAAAAAATCATCTATTTTATTAGTAAAATTATTTTGAAGGATTAACGAATATTAAAAGCAGTTATTTAAAGGTTTAATTAAATTTTTTTGTATTATTCAACCTTTAAACAATATACTATCTTGATTACGAAATAAATTTTATAAAGACTCTCCCTTTCAGGGGAACAAAAACCCGATTTGATCACGATCATTGATATACACCATCAGCAAGTATCCTTGGATCATAAACTTCAAATCAAACTAATGTATACTCGAAAGTATACTCTTTTCTCTGCACAACTTTACTTAATATATATTAAGGCTTCATTAAAGCTGCAAAACATCCCTACAAATCAGACAAGGTTTTTACCTTTTGTACCCAAATTTTCTTGTGTCCTAGTGCATTAGTAGTCCTAAAAGGTCTAGGGTTGCTACCTTTATACCTTTTCAACTTATCAAAACAAAATAGCTCTAAATGGGAATATCCATTACAGCGAGAACATTTATAAACATTTCGGTTCACTTTCTTCTTATTTAATTTTTTATTATGTGTTCTACCAGACTTAAACCCTAATCCAGAATAATTTAAGAAAGACATTTGACTTGATAAAATCAAGTTAAGGTTTTATTTTCTCTTAGTAAATTTACTTAGGGCTTCATGAAAGTATGTTATTTTTTCATCAAGACACAAGTATCACATGTTTCATCTAGGTTTTCAATATTAGTTATTTTGTACTTAAGTGTTTCGTTACTCTTTTCTAAAAATTCAAGATAATCCTTAAGGTCTAAGTTTCGCTTTTTAATATTATCATTTTATTCGATTAAATTAGCACTTAATTTAAAAATTTGCTTGTATGATAACTTTGTTACCTCATGGTTTTCTTCTTTGTGTGATGCTTTTAAACAAATTCCAACTGCTTTGTTGGATGAAGATTCTACCCAAGGTTGTCTCTTAGAGATTCATCCTTGAGAATCTTTTTTATTTTTATATGTTTTCTTCTACTTTGTTTTCTTGAAGATTCCATTATACGAAGCTTCTTCTTCACATCCTCTTCTTTGAACCCTCTAAGAATCATTTAACTGCCGAGATTGTTCTTTCAAAGGAGATTATTGGAGTTGATTTGTTTTCGCGGGAGTTTCATGAATTCGCTAAAGATTATTCTAGACTTGAGCTCATGCCTTCATCCTTTAGTAATTGAGTTAATTCATTCAACTTCTTGATGATTCTTCCTTCTTAGATTTTTCTTTAAATTCATAAACATATCTATCTCTCGATTTAATGGTTGGATCAAATATTTGTCTTCACGCTGAAAATCAAACAGAGCTTCGATCGGTTAGTCTCTAAGCTAAACACATATTTTGTACAGACTTATCTCAAACCAATATGGATTTTTGAGTTGGTTATCCTCCGAATCAAATCACGTTTTCTGGATGTTTAGAAATGAAGGGGAATACCTCTATTTATAGGCCAATGGAGGGTTTAAAAAAGAAACAATCAATGAACAAAATTCATGTTCTAATAAATTAGCTAATCGTTTAAGAACATGCAATAATCAACTATTTATGCCCAATTTATAAGGTTTTGATAGAATCTTATCGTTTATAAGACACTTTCAGAATCAGTTATAGGATTATTTCGCACTTATCGAATCAATAAGGAATTTGGTATATTCGATTAGCTAATGCAAAAGCATGCTCTAATCAATCAAACAATTCCCTAATTATCTAGGTATGCTCCACAAATATTTTAGGTGATTTTATTTGAAAAATAGAGGCTTATAAGATAGTTTTAATATATGGGTGATTTAGCCAGACTACTTTACGAACACGCTCTTGTATTTTTACAAAACAATAAGCGCTCAGATAGACAAGATTAGGCAAAAACTTTCACATTCTCTCTCTTTCACACTTTGAAGATTCAAGTTCTTTTTTCGAATATATCAATCATATAAACACTTCTCTTGAATATTCTTTTGGATGAGGCTTTAAATATCTTCAAGTCAGATGCCATCATCAATTGATAACACTGCTGGTCATAAAAACCCTAATTCCTTAGATTGATTTAGAAGAATAACATGATCAACTATCTTGTGCATCTTTGACCGTTTGAACCAGCTTTAACACTTTATTGTTGTTGTCATGAAAATCACTTTAAATGATGTTACATTTTCAAGAGTTGTCATAATCAAAACTATGATGTTATCAAGGCTAGAAAAATCTTTCTTATTTATGAGCTTTAATCACTTTCTGATTAAACCTGCAAGCACATAGTTCCACAAGAAGTACATGGATTCATCCTCAACCATAACCCCACTATTTAGATGGTACTACGATCACCCTTTAATTTTGTATAGAATAAAAATTTACTAAGGTTGCATGCACTCCAAGTTGTTACATTAAACATAATCATATATGACAACCATTTAATTGTCTCGTGATGCAGTTCTGTCTTTAGAAACATTTTCATTAAATTAATTTATAAAACTTTTGTTATACTCTCTTAACAATCATTTCTTAGCCATCAAAGAATATTTTCTCTCAATATTTTCTTTACCTTCATATCTTTCATCATGATGAGACTTTAGAGTTTTTATAGAGTCTATTTTTGACAAATAATTTGAACAAAACTCAATTGTTGCAACTATTAATTGATTCTAAGATCATTATTGATGAATTCATGCTACTCAAAAATTGTAGAGTATTATTTTAAAGTATTTTTAACTAATATTCTTTAATCATTTTATGTTCAATTTTATGTTTATTGTTATTTAGATATTTTATATACAATATTATGAATATTTTATATATAAATTATAGTTTAATTTGGTGATCACCTAAAATGATTCATCACTAATTATTCAACGATTCTCCCTATACCACTCCAAAAAACAAATGAACTCCGTCTGCTACTCATATATAAGGAGTCCTATATATATTTTAATTATAATTTAATCTCACACTACTTTTTACGGGATAACTAACTTGAGATTAGAATATTATCTTTGCAGGTTGATTTCATCTCTCCCCTACTGAAAATTTATTTCATTGGATCAAGACTTTATGATACATTTCTAATTTCACAATGGAAAACCAATTTTGATGCGTGAAAACCAAAACAAAAGTAACTATTCCGTGTAAAATCTTAAGAAGCCTAAAATTGTTAGATCTATGATAATAATTAATTCTGTACTTTTTAATCATCCAATCCGAACAAATTCTAGATTACTTATTTCGGAGACGGGTGCAATTTAAGAAATGAAAATATAAAGAAATTTGGGGGTCTTCATATTTTAGGGGTTGAAAAAATTTTCACTTTTTTTTAAAACATACCACGTCGATTTGGTTTTTTTAGTGAGTTTCTAGATTTTTTCACCCAAATAACCAAATTTCTACATTAATATTTTCAAACTACCCATCTTTTCAATATATTATCCAATCTACCCTAGTTTGTTTTTTTTTTATTTTTTTTTACAAGGGGGCGCCATGGGGTTAGAGTCTCCCTTATAATTTGTATGGGGGCGCCATGGGGTTGGAGCCACCCTACAAATTATAAAGGGGGCGCCATACCCATTGGAGCCTCCCTTAAATGCCCTAAAGGGGGGCGCCATGCCCCTTGGAGTCTCCTTTATACGAAATTAATTTTTTAAATGTATTATAATTAATATAATTAAAATATTATATTATGGTTTTCCAAATTTTTTTTTATAAATAGGTAGACATGTTGCTAACATTGTTTCATCCAAATTTAGAAGAGTGAGTCATGTTCCTTAAAAGATATGGGCATGTAATTTTTTCTCCGACGAAGCCTCCGATAAGGATGTTGTTTTGGAACATTCAGAGTTTAGAACAACTACGAAGAAATTTGAATCGGTGGCTAGAAAGAGACATTCCAAATGGTGAAAGAATTAGGAGTATTGAAAGACTTGTCTCGTACTTCTTTGTTGAAGACGGAAACATACGCGTGACTGGGTGCAAATTAGAGATGACAACGAAGTTAGATCTATGATGTTCGGAACTGATGATATTACTTTGATTGTTGTTATATCTTAAGTTATGTTGTAATAATCGTTGTATTTTAATGATTTGCGTTTTATGCTGTAGAAGTAATTCAATTCGTTTTTGTGGTAATGAAAAGTTGATATAAATATTAAATTGCACGATTACACAAATTTTAAAGACCAAATTAAATCTACCTAGAACTTGTTCCAACATTTGGACAGTTTTTCCTCGTATGCCTTGGAAGACGACATATTCCGCACAATCTTTCCATTTTCTCAGCTGTATCCATTTCAGTTGTGATTCGGGTGCTTTTGGGGCGGCCCTTTTTGTTTCTTCTCATATTTTCATTGTGGTAGATTGTGTCTCCATGATAGGTTGGCCAGTAGTCCTCACTAGCTACCACTGGAAAACTGCTACTGTAGATACCGAATAAGTTGACGACCTTGTAAACTTCTGATAGCTGCAAGAATGGATCCTGACGAGCAGTTGAACATGCGGCAATGACATGTGAACAAGGCATGCGGAAGGTTTGAAACTTTCCGCAGTCGCACCAATTTTTATGAAGTTCCACCCTGTAGTGTCCCATTGGCCGACCCTCGTTGTGATCCATTATCTCATCAATAATGAAGCTGTAATCGTGACGATCAAATGGTCTAACTCGATGTGAGGCCGCCTTAGAAGTTTCATCCCTCATATACTTCATGCTTGATTCGCTGAATATTTGCCCTGATTGCAGTACAGCGCTCCATTTTTTGCCTCTTGCTGCAAATAGTGACCCCAATCTGTAATACGTTGCCCTTACCAACGCTGTGATGGGGAGGTTCCTAGTTCCCTTAAATACGCCGTTTAGGGATTCTACAAGATTTGTGGTCATGTGACCCCATCTACACCCTCCATCAAATGACCTAGTCCATTTCTCGACTGGAATATTATCCACCCACCTTAATGCTTCCACGCTTGACAACCTTATTTCTTCTCGGTAATACATGAACGATGGTTGGTTTAAGGCATACGCAGCGTTCACAACTTTTTTACGGAGGTTTCTGTCTTTAATGTCCCGCATAAAATTCTGAGCAATGTGTCTTATGCAGAAGACATGGACAGAAGAAGGGTTGTGCCAACCATTAGCAGGATTGTTGTAGGCGCTCACAATAGAAGCATGTCTGTCAGAAATCAGACATAAGTTGGGTTGTGGTGCGACATGTGTTCTGAGATTTCTGAGGAAGAAACTCCAAGCTTCGCCTGTCTCACCCTCGACCAGGGCAAAGGCAATCAGAAATATATTATTATTTCCGTCTTGTGCTACCGCCATCAACAATGTTCCTTTGTATTTTCCATACAACCATGTTCCATCGACTTGTATAACTGGTTTGCAGAACGCAAAACCTTTGATACATGGTTGAAATGCCCAAAAGAGACGAGAAAATATCCTACTTCCAGCAACACATGTTCCTTCAGGAGTGTATGCTGGTAGTGACTCCAATATTACAACCGTACCAGGAACATATTTCTGAAGTGCTAGTAGATACTGTGGAAGTTGATGGTAAGAATGCTCCCAATTCCCATATACATGTTCCACCGCTTTTATTCTACCTATCCAAGCTTTCCTATACGATGGGGTATAGTTGAACCGTGCAACAACATAAGAGATAATTGTGCTCACCTTCACAGATGGATTCGTGCCCACAAGATGCAAAATCTCTTGGGATATCAATTGAGAGCTTAGTTTTCCATGATCTTGCCGATTGATGTTGGTTGTGCAACTATGAGGTGGATCCATCGAACCTATCTCCCAACAATCACTTCTTTTCCGATAGGACGCTGCTAACCGAAACTTGCAACTTGCGTTACGACAAACTACGACATAGCGTTTTGAGTCGTTCCGATTGATGTAAAAATCAACAAAGTTATCCATATGAAACTTTCTTATGGCTTTCATGCATTCCTCTTTCGTGCGGTACTGGTTTTCGACTTTCAAGACACTTTCAATTTGTTGAGAAGGATTGTAGAAATAATCTGAGGAAGTATCGTCGCCACTGCATTGCAAGTTCGTCATGTGTTGAGGAGGACAATACACTTGATTTAATGGTAGGGCCTCTTCATCTATGTCTTGCAGGGGAGTCATTGCAGAGTAGTCCCCGCTCCCGAACAAATTAACCATTTGATCAACCATGGTCTCTGGATCTTCTTCCTCCTCGTCCACAACATCAATTTCATCTATATCCGTTGTTTCACCAACCTCATGTTCAGTTTGGCAGAGTAACATATAAACCTCGATATAGTCGAGGCCAGATTGTTCGTGACTATCGAACATTTGATCAACATCGCTGTTGTCAAGTATTTTCTCTTGAAAATACTTGACCTCATTGTTGTAAAAAAAAACAGGACTTCTGTAAATGATCTGGGAGATTTGACCAGACAAAATCTTCGACTGTATGCGCTCTTTGAAATGCACAAAATTTTCTTTTCTACTCATGGTTAATCGGGTAAGATCTGTATTTTGAAACTCGAAACCCGAATTCTCAGAGATGAAAGTCTCTCCATTATAATGGGCATGAACAATGTAATTGGATGTTCTAGACATGGTTGAATGATAGTTTAAGGGATGTATGAACATACTCCTAACCATATGAACATACTCCTAACCAATTCACTCCATTCACACAAACTCCTAACCAATTCACTCCATTCACACAGCCATATGAACATACTCCTAACCAATTCACTCCATTCACACAAACTCATTCACAATCCGAATACCAACAACATCCACCACAATACCACACATACTCCCAGTTTCAAACACCCAATCAACCAATACCCACCCAATCATTTACACCCATCCCACCCTACGATCAGGAAGGCTATCGTCCTGACATTGCCTCGTCTAGCCAACCACCCCAAAATAACTATGAAGGCATGGGCAACTCTTTTGATTTGGATGACTTTACGGATATGGATCCGTCTTCATGGGCCGAAGTGATGCAAATGCTTGATGACGACACAATGGACCCGACTCCACCACAAAGACCACCAAGAAACGTACGTAATCGAGAATGCGGTACGGGCGGACATTTAAATCGACCGAGTCGTAGAAATTAGTGTACAAGATCTTTCAAATGTAGTCATTTGTATGTGATTAAATTTATTTAATCCAAATTAATTTTTATTTGTTGTTTGGAATTTATTAATGAAAATATTAATTATTATTTATTTATAAATTGTTAAAAATATGAAACAATTTCAATATTAAAATATGAATTATTAAAAATTATTCAGAAATTATTATTTACAAAATTATTATTTTTAAAAAATTTTTAATTTATTAAAAATTATTTATTAAATATTTTTAAACTAATTAAATATTAAAAATAATTTTTAATTTTCGTTTAAGGGAGACTCCAATGGGTATGACGCCCCCTTTATAATTTGTAGGGTGGCTCCAACCCCCATGGCGCCCCCATACAAATTATAAGGGAGACTCCAACCCCCATGGCGCCCCCTTGTAAAAAAAAATAAAAGAAATACCAAACTAGGGTAGATTGGATAATATATTGAAAAGATGAATAGTTTGGAAATATTAGTGTAGAAACTTGGTTATTTGGGTGAAAAAATCGAGTTTCTACCTTTACTCTCAAAACAAAAATGTTACTGTTGAGCCAGTTTTGTTATTTTTCTTGCCATTGTCCATTTCTGTGCTTGTTAATTACCTACTCATTACACCTAAGCAACTCATAAAATCATCTAAACTTCGTTATTCACAACTCTCAAACTTATGTACAGCTAATAAATGCCAAAATTAGAATAGACAATTCTACAAAGGAAAGTAAATAGTGCAGCTCTATTGAATTAAGCAATTTCATTAACACCTAACTAAGCTAAGGATTATGAATATTGTATTTACTTTTCTTTTGGATGAAGTGAAAAAGTAGGGCGTTGAAGAAAACTCAGTTCCTCTTCAAATATAGCTTTACACTCAACCTATTATTAGTATATAACAAAACATTAACAACCATTTTTTTTTAGTATAATAAGAAGTCAAAAGTATAATTAATGCAGCATGAGATTATGTGGATAGAAGTTGAGGATATATTTAATTACATGAGATTAGTACAATAAATACGAATGAAAAAGAAAAGAGGGTTGAGGTCGAGGCAGCTAAAGTTTGCCAAGTTGAGTAGGTTATATATATATATATATATATATATATATATATATATATATATATATATATATATATATATATATATATATATATATATATATATATATATATATATATATATATATATATATATATAATTCATTTTCAAATATTTATTTGATTAGAAAACCCATTAGCCTACTTCTACTGCCATAATTGCTTTGTGTTGAAGCACTCTTTACCTTTAGATTATACTACACAGAAGTTTAGGTTATACGGAGAGTATACGGAATACATCAAACTTCAATATACTTTTTTTATATAAGCAATTTTCAATATACTTTGCCTCTACCCCACACTACACTACCCACCTCTTTTATCTTTTTCTTCAGAATATAATAATACTTCAAATATTAACTTGTATTTCTCAACTATTCACACTATACTTTTTAATGTTTATTTTTATAATATTACTAAATTTTGATATGGTTTCTATTACATCAAGAATAAAACACACCAGTATGCAGCTTAGTATACATGGTAGTAGTAAATAAGCTTGCACTCTTGTAATAATTTATTAAGGGAAATTTGTAATTTTTTATTAGAGTTTGATGTAATTTATCGTTATAAAATTGATTTGTAAGATAAGAAGTGTTACTTTATAAATCTTTTATAGGTTTTGGGTTTAACTAATGTTGGATTTGAAATTTTTTCAATATATTTTCTTAAGCTCAATACTCTTTTTAAATTTAGTGCGTAAATATTAACCGTAGGCATTTAATAATTTAATTGATAAACTTTAATATCATATTAAATTTTGACTTAACTTATCTTCTTAAAATCAATTTATAATTTATAAAGTGAGAGGTATCCCTTTATTTATATCTAATATAAGGATTTATCCCAATAGTTTTTATTCATAATATGATATTCGTTTAAAGTTAGAGTTCCTTTGTTTTAGTTTTTATTTTATATGATTTTGTTATGTTAAAAAATTGGTTTGAATAGTATAATGACTGCACTTAGTCATGTGCTAGTTGTACGGTTTGTTATGCAATGTTATACCGTTAGTTTATTTATGTTAATTTATTTAAGTAACTCCATCAATGAAACAATCAACCACTTCTTCATAGCTCAGCAAGCTTTTTATGTTATTTTGTTTTCCTTATCATAAACTTTCTTTTTCTATTTTGAGATCTTCATCGTCGACATGGTATCAAGAATTTTGTTTATAATTCGATGAGCTATCTGTTATTAGGTCATTCACCATTTATTTTTAAATTTCAGTTGTTTAGTTCTGAATGTAAAGAGACGTGTTAAGAGTCTCACATCAAACAACATATAGTTTGAACATGCATGTGCTTATAAGTGAAGGTATTTCTTATCCTACAAGTCGGTTTTGTATGGTTGAATTAAGTCCAACTATATTTCTCAACATGATATTTGAGCTTCACAATATCTGATAGTCATTGTTATCACTTCTCTTAAAGTTTCACTCTGATTCTTCATCTTCACTTTGTTTTTGCATTTTCTTTGTAATCACGTCCCTGATGTTGGAAATTCACCTCACACCCTATGAAGAATTCCCTTCAATCTTGATCTCAAGATTGATGAACAAACCCACAATATGATAGTAATGGTAATAACAAGTAATTATCAAGAACAACAAAAGAGAAGAAGAATAACAAGAAAGAGAAGAATGAGAGAAGAAAATATTTGGAGAGAATGTGTTACCCATAACTGTGGGATTTCTTATTGAACTTTCACTTGCTAACTGCAACTGTGAAATCTGTTCTGTTGTGATATAGAATACAAAGCAAGGCACCCTATTTATAGTTTTAGGTTTACACTTGCCCAAAACATAAAAGACCCAAAATATTATAAATCAAATCATATCAAATCAAATCTGTTTACACAATGAATTATATTTAACACACCACCTAATTCATTGTGTCTAAACTGTCTACATTCATCATGGCTCTTAGTCTTCTGAAGGCTTCGACCTACAATCCCTTCGTCATGATATCTGCAATCTGATTCTCAGTTCTGTAGTGTTCCAACTTCATCTTCCCTTCTGCTACCTGCTCTCGAAGATAATGGAACCTCATTTCGATGTGCTTGCTTCGACCATGAGCTATTGGATTCTTCGCCAAGTTGATAGCTGACATGCTGTCTATCTTCATGGTAATTGCTCCATGATTCTTCCCTGTGATTTCTTCGACCAAGTTCACCATCCAAGTTGCTTGACATGCACAAAGAGAAGCAGCTATATATTCTGCTTCGCATGATGACAATGCCACTACTGGTTCCTTTCTCGAATTCCAAGCAACTGGTGCACCACCTAACATAAACATATAACCAGTTATGGATTTTCGATCCTCAGCATCACTACACCAACTAGAGTCTGTGTATCCCACTAACTTGCATTCTTTTCCTTCATCAACTGTTGGAAACAAAATACCATAGTTGAGAGTTCCTTTCAGATACCTCAGTATCCTCTTCGCCGCTGCTAGGTGTGATACCTTTGGCTTCTGCATGAATCTACTTACCATACCAACACTGTATGCTAAGTCAGGCCTTGTGTGACAAAGGTATCTAAGTGACCCAATAAGTCTTCTGTATTGGGTTGGGTCGACATCATCTTCATCTGAATCCTTCGACAGTTGCAATCTGGGCTCAGCTGGAGTCGAAGTTTGGTTGCAATCTTGCATCTCAAATCTCTTAAGTATTTCGCCTGCATATCTTCTTTGGTGCATCATCAAACCTATACTTGTCTTATAGAATTCGATGCCAAGGAAATATGAGAGATTTCCCAAGTCTGACATTTCAAACTCCTCACTAAGGTCATGTTTGAAATCTTCGATCTCCTTCTTGCAACTCCCTGTTATCAACAAATCATCAACATAGAGACATAGTATAAGCAATTCACCATTGCTTCTTCTTACATATACTCCATGTTCAGTTGTACACTTCACAAATTCCTTCTCCCTTAAGAAGCTGTCGATTCTCTTATTCCAAGCTCTTGGAGCTTGCTTAAGTCCATACAGGGCTTTATGAAGCCTGTACACCTTTCTTTCTTCGCCTTGTTTCACAAACCCAGCTGGTTGTGCAACATAAACTTCTTCGTCTAAGGGGCCATTAAGGAATGCACACTTCACGTCCATCTGACATGTGTGCCAGTTGTTCATATTTGCTAGACCAACAACCAACCTGATTGTTTCGATTCTAGCAACAGGTGCAAATACTTCATCGAAGTCGATTCCTTCCTTCTGAAGAAATCCTTTCGCCACAAGTCTCGCCTTGTGTCGAGTTACTTCTCCTTTAGGATTTACCTTCACCTTGTAAACCCACTTCATATCAATTGCCTTCTTGCCTTGTGGAAATTCGACAAGTGACCAAGTATCATTGACTTCGATGGACTCCAACTCTTCAGTCATTGCTTTCATCCACTTCGAATCTTTCAATGCCTCAGCTGCATTGACTGGTTCGACATCTGCGTAAAAAGCATAATGTATCAACTCACCCTCTTCATCGACTACATCATCTGATGTAATTACACATTCTTGCAACCTTGCAGGCATGTGTCTTGTTCGTCGAGGTCTGCTTGAACCTGCTTCATCTACAACTGGTTCCTGTCGAACTTCTATTTCGACTTCAGTGGCTGGTTCTTTACAAGAGATTCTCACTGAATCCTTCTTGGCATTCTCAGTCCAATCCCATTCTTTAAGCTCATCTATGATCACGTCCCTGTTGATCACTACCTGTTTATTCACTGGGTCGAACAACTTGTAACCTCCTGTCGAATGATATCTTATCAAGATCATCTGATTCGACTTATCATCAAGCTTCCTTCTTAACTGATCTGGCACATATCTATGTGCTATAGATCCAAACACCTTCAAGTGACTGAGACTAGGCTTGACACCAGACCAACATTCTTCTGGTGTGATTCCTTCAAGCTTTTTCGTCGGACATCTGTTCAATATATATGTTGATGTCGAAACTGCTTCTCCCCATAATTCTTTAGGTAGATGCTTTCCATTCAACATACTTCTCACCATATTCATGATGGTTCTGTTCTTGCGTTCTGCAATCCCATTTTGCTGTGGAGTGTAAGGCGGCACCACCTCATGCACAATCCCTTCTTTTACACATAGTGTATCGAACTCTTTCGACACATACTCTCCACCACCATCAGTCCTCAGAATTTTCAGCTTTCGACCACTCTGTCTTTCGACCATGGACTTGAATCTGGAAAATACCTCAATCACATCACTTTTCTTCTTGATGAGGTAAGTCCACAACTTTCGACTGTAATCATCTATAAACGTGACAAAGTATCTATTGCCACCAATCGAATCCACCTGGATTGGACCACATACATCAGAGTATATGACTTCAAGTATTGCGTTCGACTTCCTTCCTGCATCCTTGCTGAAGCTATTCTTGTGTTGTTTCGACTGAACACACTCTTCACAGACTTCACTTGGAATGTCGATTTCTAGTAATCCTGAAACCATATTTCTTCTCTTCAGTTCTCTGATGTCTTTAAAGTTGAGATGACCTAGTCGAAAATGCCATAACCACTCATCTCTGCTGGCTGCAGTTGCTAGACATCTGTGCTCCATCACATTGAGTCCAATCTTGAAGGTCCTATTCTGAGACATTGGAGCCTTCAAGATTAATCTACCACCTGCGTCGAGAACTCTCATCATCTTGTCTTCGACAACTACCTTGTAGTTCTTTTCAACAAGCTGCCCTATGCTGAGCAAATTACTCTTCATGCCTGGTATGTACAACACATTGGAAATTGTTGACCTTTTTCCATCTTTCCTCATAATCAGAACATCACCAACACCTTCAGCTGCTAGAGTGTTGTCATTTGCAAACTTCACTGTGTTCTTCGACGAGGGCTTCATGTTGACAAACCAATCTTTCCTTCCAGTCATGTGTGATGAGCATCCTGAGTCCAAGTACCACTGATCTTGGAATCTTTCTTCATCTTTTATTGTAACCATTAGCAACGTTTCTTCTTCTTCATGTTTCGCCAACTTTGCATCAGTCTCTTGATTTCTCTTCCTTTCTGGACAATCACTAGCATAATGACCATACTTCTGGCAATTGAAACACTGAATGTGGCTTTTCTTTGGCTTTTGACCACCACCTCTTCCTTTACATGCAGCACCACCTCTTTGGTTGCCTTGGTTCCAAGGTTTCTTCTGATTCGACTGGTTTCCTCCTTTGTTGCCATTCCAGCTACCTTTGCCTTTTCTTTCCTTTTCTGATTGCGCCTGCAAAGCCATATCTTTCGACTTCCCTGCAGCTCTCTCAGCCATCCTCTGTTCATGAGACTCAAGAGTCCCTTGAAGCTCTTCCTTTGTCAACACTGGCAGATCTTTCGACTCTTCTATGGCAACTACCACGTGATCGAATTTTGGAGCCAACGATCTCAAAATCTTTGAGACAACTGCTTTCATCGTCAACGCTTCTCCACATACTTTGATTTGATTCACCAACTTCGTAACTCTGGTGAAGAAATCTGTAATGCTTTCGTTGTCTTCCATCTGAAGCAACTCATAGGTTCTCTTGTGAGTTTGTAACCTCACCTCTTTCACCTTCTCTGCGCCTCCAAACGACTTTCTAAGAATCTCCCATGCTTCTTTTGCTGAATCAACATCACTAACCTTTTCAAAGTTATCAGGATCGACACACTGATGAATTATAAAGAGTGCTTTATAATCCTTCTTCTTCAATTCTTTGTGCGCAGCCTTTTCCGCCTCCGTTGCGTTCTCCCCAAGCGATGTTACTCCATCTTTCACAAGATCCCAAAGATCTTGATAACAGAAAATCACCTTAATCTGCTTGCACCAATTCTCATAATTGTCTTTCTTGAGAATTGGCAGGGTCGTTGGAAAGTTACCATTCGGATAGTTCATCGCCATCACTATCTTCCTTCCTTGAATCTCTCAACCGGAGCTCTAGATACCAGATGTTGGAAATTCATCTCACACCCTATGAAGAATTCCCTTCAATCTTGATCTCAAGATTGATGAACAAACCCACAATATGATAGTAATGGTAATAACAAGTAATTATCAAGAACAACAAAATAGAAGAAGAATAACAAGAAAGAGAAGAATGAGAGAAGAAAATATTTGAAGAGAATGTGTTACCCACAACTGTGGGATTTCTTATTGAACTTTCACTTGCTAACTGCAACTGTGAAATCTGTTCTGTTGTGATATAGAATACAAAGCAAGGCACCCTATTTATAGTTTTAGGTTTACACTAGCCCAAAACATAAAAGGCCCAAAATATTCTAAATCAAATCATATCAAATCAAATCTGTTTACACAATGAATTATATTTAACACCTGATTCATCTTTTATCAATTTTTCAAATGGTGTACCAGAGCTTCATTGATTTTTCAATCAATTCTGCAAATCCGTATTGCCTACATCTGAATGAGAATCCATCACTTGTTCTTGTTTCTCCACTACTTGATGACAAAAATTAGGCAAAATTACACCAGAGGTCCTTTAAAATTTTTTTGTAACAAATTGATTCTTTAAGTTTTTTTGTAACAATTTGGTCTTTTATGGTGATTTATACATTCTTTTCTCACATTTTGAACATTTAGAAATGTGTGACTATTGTATTTCTAATTGAACTTTATCATTTTCATACCACTCAAAATAATTACATTCACAATTAGCACCTTAACTCTGTTAAAAAAGGGTAACGGTGCACACATTTGGTAACTTAAAGGACCACAATGTTACAAAAAAATTTAAAGGACCAACATGTTACAAAAAATAACTTAAAGGACATTGGTGTAATTTTGATAAAAAATTATCATACTTGGGTCTGATTGATGCAAATAACTCTAATATCCAAAAATAAGGACAAATTTATTGCCGGAACTTTAACCAATTCTTATATCTAAGATCCTTTTTATGCACCTTAGATTCGTTGTAATACTATGGTTCTCGCCTATATTCAACGCTAAATTTAGGAATCTATTGCCAAATCGATGCTCTGAATTGATAGTGTAGTTGATGTTTGGAAGAATTTGCAAACTCGTTTCTCTCATTATGATCTTTCTGATTTTAGATATACAAGAAGATCTCAACAAATTTTGTTAAGGTACTCTCGATGTTTCTAATTATATTACCTAGTTGAAGGTTATGTAGGACGAATCAAAGAATTATCGTCCAATTCCTACTTGCTCATGTGCAATCCTTTGTTCTTGTAGTGCGATTACATTTGTTCAAAGGTATAGATAACATAATTATGTGATACACTTTCTTAAGGGATTGAATGAAAAAATTCATACACTCTAAATTACAGATTATGATGATGAATCCTTTACGTGACATTGGCAAAACACTTTCTCTTGTTATTCAACAAGAAAAAGAAATGAATAGTTCTATCTCTACTCTGATTCTAAGCATTGGCATCAATGAAGAAGTTACAGCTTTATAGGTTCAAACTTAAAAAGGAAATCACAATGGTAAACATGGAAACAATAATTTCAAAGGAAAACCTCAAGGATTTAAGGGTCCAAAAGGTCATAATAGAGTGCGCACTTACTGTGGCAGTACAAATCATACCATTAAAACTTGCTTTCTTAAGTATGGATTCCCATCAGAATTTAAAGGCAAATGCAAGGTTCAAGGTGCTGGAATTGTAACACCCTTCTAAAAAACCTACGAAAATAACGATTAATTTAATAAAAAAAAACACAACCACAAGGGTGTCACACTTCATGAAACATCACAATTAACCCGCTCTGTAATACGGTTTACACAAAAACATATATTAATTCGAACATACTCATTTATGAGGCTTTTACGACGTCAAGTTCTTTTAAAAACAACGCAGCGGATTCAACATAAAGAAATTCAATTATGATTCTACAACTTAAATTGAGTCTTAAACTCCAATATGCATAACATCAATAAAGGATGTAGAAGCATGCTTCAGTCTCAAGTTTTGATGATGTCAATACTACTCAAGGTCATCTCTTGATTGCAAAAAGACAAGCCGTTCAAAGTCATCAAGATCAAGTCAAGCTATCTTTCAAGTCAAGCTACATATGGAACTATGATTCTTCCTGACTTGGTTGCATTACTGGTATATCAAATCCACCTTTATAATTTGATATACAAGTGTTCAAAAAAACATCAATCGTTTTTGCATAATACATAAAGCATGTTTTTGAAACCTTAAAAATGGCATAACATTAATTTTAAAAAAGCATTTTTCTGAAAATTAACAGTGTTAACCGATTAACCATATAGGTTAACCGGTTAACCATTTTGAATTTTGAATTTTCTGGGCTAACGTAGCAGTGTTAACCGATTAACCATATGGGTTAACCGATTAACACTGAACGTGCAGTGAAAAATTGCTTTGTTTCAAGTTCAAAAATTATTTTAAAAACATACCTTTTCATGGTTTGAATCTTTTAAAATTATACCTTTTCTGAAAGGTTATTTTACTGATATAAATTCTAAGTTTTTCATTTTTGAAAAACAACCAATAGAACATAACTCAAAAACTTTTCAACCTCCAATACTCATTTTAAAATTATCTTAGAATCAAATTCATTTTTCAAAAGTGTTCATACTTGCATTGAAAATTTCACATTCATTGAACACTTGTATTGAAAAATTACAAAGAGTGAATTTTGATTCATTGGAGAAGATCACTTTGACAGTTATACTCAAACCAAATTCATTACAATTATTTTATTTTTGACTTGTGATCCAGGATTGTTGGACACAAGGGTGAGTGTTTACAAGAGGACTGTTCTTGTACACTTGTGTTTTTATTGTTTGATAGTAGACCTCACCGGTTGATGGTGTGATAGGTTGTACTGTTTTAAACAATAGTGAAAACTCTCTTTCATGTTGAAAGGGGAGTGGAGTACTCTCGGATTGTGAGGGGAACCACTATAAATCCTGTGTCTTCTTTCTTTCTGTTGATTTACTGCTTTCCATAACCAAGAACACCCTTCAGTATATTTCCAAGAACCATATAAAAAATCGGAAAAATTTCAAAAGTCCTAATTCACCCCCCCTCTTAGGCATACTCTGTTCTTACAATTGGCATCAGAGCAGGTTAAGGTAACCTGTTCCTAACGATTCAGTATGGCTTCCGCTAGTACCAACCCGGTTTTCAAAGATGGTGGAAGTAGTAACAAACCACCACTCTTTTCTGGAGAATACTTTGATTTTTGGAAAATCCGTATGAAGGCACATCTTGAGGCTCAAGGAGATGGTATATGGGAAACCGTTGAAACTGGTCCACATGTTCCTACAAGTGTGGTAAATGGTGTTGGAACCCCAAAGATTAAATCCTCATATGATGAAGATGACAAGAAGAGAATCTTGAATGAGAAGAAAGCAATCAACATACTTCAAAGCGCTCTCAGTATGGATGAATTCTTTCGTATATCACAGTGTAAATCGGCAAAACAGATTTGGGATACCTTGGTAGAAACGCATGAAGGAACAGCAGAAGTAAAAAGATCAAGACTTAACACGTTAAGTCAAGAGTATGAGATGTTCCGTATGCAGCCCGGTGAATCTATTGTTGCCTTGCAAAAGAGGTTCGTTCATCTAACAAATCACCTGATTGCTCTTGGAAAGACCTTCACCAACGATGATCTCAATCTAAAAGTCCTAAGATCCTTGACAAGAGAATGGCAACCAAAGGTGACCGCCATTTCGGAAAAGAAAAGTCTTTCAACGATGACATCCGCTTCATTATTCGGGAAACTTCAAGAGCATGAACTAGAACTTGGAAGGCTTGATAAACATGAAAGTCAAGACAAGAAGTCCAAAGGAATTGCCTTGAAGACTGACACAAAGGATGACAAAATTGACGAATCCTCCGAAGACAAAAATTTCATGCTTCTAGTAAAGAAGCTCGGTAAGTTTTTCAATAATAATAAAACTTCTTCTTTTTCTAAAAAGAATAGACATTTCAGGAAAAAGGAGGCATCCACATCAAACCAAGAAATTACATGTTATGAATGTGGAAAACTAGGTCACATAAAGCCAGACTGCCCAAACTCGCAAATAAAGGAAAATTCAAGGGCAAGAAGGATTTCAAAACAAAGAAGGCTTATGTCACATGGGACGACAACGAAGTGAGTTCATCATCGGAATCAGATAGCGATGAATGCGCAAATATTGCCTTAATGGTCTCTCACCATTCCGATGACGAAAATGAGGTTAGTAGTAATTTTTCTGTCTATGATAATGATGCACAAGAAGTTATAGATGAACTTCTAAAAGAGTGCAAGACTTTGTATAAAGACATCTCATCACAAAAGAAAAGAATTTTACTTTTAGAAAAACAAAATTCTGATTTCTTGAAAAATATTGAAGATGAAAAACAAAAAGTGATGGATGAAAAACAAAGTCTTGTATGTAAGAATTGTGAGTCTTTGTCTTTTCAAATTGTTCAACTTAAAAGAGTTTTAGAAAGATACGAAAAAGGTCAAATTGGCTTGGAAGAGATTCTTAAACATCAAAGGTATCCTAATGATAAAAGTGGATTGGGATATTCAAAATTTTCAAAACCAAGCACCAATAAGACCATTTTCGTAAGAGCAAGTGAACAAATTGTGAAGAAAGAGACAAACACTTCTAAAACTCAGCATCAAAATCATAACAAGAAAAGAATTAATAAGAAAAAGAATTATATTCCTAGATATAGAAGTCATTTTCAACCTACATGTTTTTATTGTGGTATTAAAGGGCACACACCTAATGCTTTCTATGTACGTAATATTGGTGTTGCAAAGGGGCATTATGTGTGGGTTGAAAAGGGTACTAACTATCAAGGACCCAAAGCAATTTGGGTACCTAACTCTACCTAATTTTGTTTTGTAGGTATGCTTGAAGACAACCACAAATGAATGGTATCTTGATAGTGGTTGCTCGAAGCATAGGACGGGAGATTTAAACAAATTTTCAAGTCTATCATTAAAGGCCAAAGGATACGTCACTTACGGTGATGATAATAAAGGAAAAATTCTTGGAGTTGGAACCATTGGTGCACCTCCATGTACAATCATCGAAGACGTTCTTTTTGTTGAAGGCCTTAAGCATAACCTGCTTAGCATCAGTCAATTGTGTGACAAAGGGTTCAAAATCAACTTCACAAAGGAGGAATGCTTGATCGAACACGAAGTCACTCATGAGATTCTGCTAAAAGGTAAAAGATATAATAATATTTTTATGATCTCTTTTGATGACTCTTCCTTGAAGGTAAAGTGTCTTATGGCGAACAACAACGAGGCATGGCTTTGGCATAAAAGATTTGCTCACATTCACATGGAGCATTTAAACAAATTAATCAAGCATGATCTGGTTGTTGGGCTTCCAAAGATAAAATTCATCAAGGATAAATTATGCGATGCATGTCAAAAGGGAAAACAGACCAAGACAACTTTCAAATCCAAGCAAGTGGTTTCTACATCAAGACCACTTCAATTGTTGCACATGGATCTTTTTGGTCCATCAAGAACGAAGAGCTTTGGAGGTAGTATTTATGCTTTAGTTATTGTTGATGATTTTTCTCGATATACCTGGACAATGTTTTTAGTGCAGAAAAATGATGCGTTTAAGGCATTCAAAAAGTATGCAAAACAAATTCAAAACGAGAAGTCACTCACTATAGCCTCCATAAGAAGCGACCACGGTGGAGAATTTCAAAATTCAGACTTCGAAGAATTTTGCGAAGAACATGGAATTTCTCATAATTTTTCGGCACCAAGAACTCCTCAACAAAACGGCGTCATAGAACGGAAGAATCGTTCACTAGTTGGACTTGCTAGAACAATGCTCAGCGACACAAATCTTCCAAAATATTTCTGGGCAGAAGCAGTAAGCACGGCATGTTTTGTAAGCAATCGCGTGAATATTCGACCGCTACTCAAAAAGACTCCGTATGAGTTGTTCAAGGGAAGGAAACCAAATATATCATTCTTCCACATATTTGGCTGCAAATGCTTCGTTCTCAACAACAATAAGGACAATCTCGGTAAGTTTGATGAGAAGTCCGACGAAGGTATATTTCTTGGTTACTCTTCTTCTAGTAAAGCTTTTAGAATTTTTAATAAAAGAACTCTTACCATTGAAGAGTCCATTCATGTTTCGTTTGATGAGACTAACCCCTCGAAAGAGGATAATATTGTTTTGGATGATGATGATGATTTTGTAGATGCTTCACCAAATGAAGAAATTGCTTCAAAAGATCAAACAATATTACAAGAAGATGTTACTCAAGAAAATCAAGATCTTCCGAAAGAATGGAGAACACACAGAGATCACCCAATTGATAAAGTTATTGGTGATATTAGTCAAGGCGTGGCAACTCGACTTAATTTAAAGGATGCTTGTCTCAACATGGCATTTGTATCTCAAATTGAACCATCAAAGATCGATGAAGCTTTAGGCGACGACCAATGGATTATAGCAATGCAAGAAGAACTTGATCAGTTCGAAAGAAATCAAGTTTGGACCCTTGTACCAAGACCGGACAATAAACATATTATAGGAACCAGATGGGTGTTCAAGAACAAACTTGACGAGAACGGGATTATAGTTCGTAACAAGGCAAAATTGGTCGCACAAGGCTACAACCAGGAGGAAGGAATTGATTTTGATGAAACATTCGCTCCGGTAGCAAGGTTAGAAGCAATTAGATTACTACTTGCTTATGCTTGTTCTATGAATTTTCAGTTATTCCAGATGGATGTCAAAAGCGCTTTCCTGAATGGGTACATTAATGAGGAAGTCTACGTCAAACAACCTCCGGGTTTTGAAGACTTCAAAAATCCCTCACATGTTTTCAAACTGAAGAAGGCTCTCTACGGTTTAAAACAAGCACCACGAGCATGGTATAATCGCCTTAGCAACTTCTTATGTGAGAAAGGATTTACAAAAGGAAAGGTTGACAAGCGCTGTTTATAAAGAAGATCAAGGGTAACACCTTGTTAGTACAAGTCTACGTCGACGACATCATATTTGGATCAACAAACAAAGAACTGTGCGAAGAATTCTCACTCATGATGCGAGAAGAATTCGAGATGTCCATGATGGGAAAGTTAAATTATTTTCTTGGACTACAAATCAAGCAAACCAAGGATGGAATCTTCCTCAACCAATCCAAGTACTGTAAGGAATTAATAAAGAAATTCGATATGGATAGTTGCAAGATGATGTCTACTCCTATGGGATCCGGAACGTATGTTGATCAAGATGAATCTGGTACTCCAATTGATATTACTAAATATCGAGGTATGATTGGTTCATTACTATATTTGACGGCAAGCCTTCCTGACATTATGTTTAGTGTTTGTTTGTGTGCGCGCTTCCAAGCAAATCCGAAGGAATCGCATCTCACTGCTGTGAAGAGAATTATCAAGTATCTCAAAGGAACGACCAACGTCGGATTATGGTATCCTAAAGGTAGTACTTGTTCTTTAGTTGGTTATTCTGACGCTGACTATGCAGGATGCAAAACCGATAGAAAAAGTACAAGTGGTACATGTCATATTCTCGGAAATTCTCTAGTATCATGGGCTTGCAAGAAGCAAGCTTGTGTAGCACTCAGCACCGCCGAAGCAGAATACATCGCCGCAGGAAGTTGCTGTGCACAGATTTTATGGCTGAAACAACAACTTCTGGATTATGGTGTTGACCTCGGATGCATTCCTCTACGTTGTGACAATACTAGTGCCATAAATATCACAAAGAATCCGGTTATGCATTCCAGAACAAAGCACATCGATATCCGGCATCATTTCCTTCGAGATCACGTATTAAACAGAGATGTTGATGTTACTTTCGTCGACACACACAACCAACTCGCCGACATCTTCACCAAGCCTTTGGCAAAAGAATCATTCTACAAAATTCGGAGAGAACTTGGGATTCTTGATGAAGGTGACATCTGATCTTTGTCTCTATTATATGTATACATTATTTGTGATATGTTTTCATGTGTATGCATTCTGTTTTTATGTATTTTTCAAAAATTCGAGCATGTTAATCGATTAACCATATGGGTTAACCGATTAACACTGTTGAATTTTCAATTCTGATTAAATTTTTTAATGTGTTAACCGATTAACCTATATGGTTAACCGATTAACACTGTTAATTTTTCAAAAAATCAGAAACGAAAATTAATTAAATTTTTGAAAATTTTATATTTTTCTTTATATATTTTGTGTGGTTTATATTCTCTTAAATATCCACATCCATATCCAAAATCTACATTCCCTCTTAAAATCCTAACTTCTCTCTCCCACTCTTAAAAGTTGGAAAAACTCCCCACAACTTCTCAAACCCTAACTTCCTCAGAACCCACAACCCCTGTTCTCTCAAACCTCCATCCATGGCTTCAGCATCAAACCGCGGCAAGGGAAAACTTCCAGAACATCATTCTGCATCAGAATCAGATAACGACAGTATTCCAATGGAAACCACCAAAAAGAGACGGATGGATTTCAAAGTGCGTGTTCGTCAACTTATGCCGGTAAAGTATGTGAATCTTCGAGCTTTTCCTGCAATATCTTTTGATTTTCCTACTCTGTTGGAATATCAGCGTATCGACAAGTTCGTCACCGACTCTGGTATTATCTATCCTGATCTGGTTAAAGCTTTTATGAATAAAATGTCTGTATATCTGGACATGGATGAGAACCACATGATCCGGTCCACCATTAGAGATCATGAGTTTGTTGAGAATTTATCCACCCTTGCTAGACACCTTAAGATTCCATTAAAGGGATGCTTCCTGAGGAAAGGTGTAAACCATGTAGATGGACCCTGGGCAAACTATGATAAAATGGAGTATTACTATCAGATTTGCAGGTTCCCAAAAGAAACCGTTATTGCAAACTCTCGCACTGCTCGTATGCTATGCTATGCGAAGAATCTGACAGTATCTGATCGAATGCTTCACTACATTATCTGTTATGTCCTCATTCCAAAGGACTCAAATCACTCTCAGATCAACGACTTGGAAATGCAGCTGATCTTTGCTATTAAGAATCGCATCAGAGTCAATTGGATTTTGACTATTATGTATCATCTGCAGCAACAACTTCATTGCATTACCCGGCTGCCGTATGCTCGCTTGGTTTCTAGAATTCTGGAATTAACTGAACTTGACCTCAACAGAGAACCATCCTCCAAGATGAAACCTACAACTAATAAGATCAATGAGATTAATATTGTGAAGAATACGGGAATCATCAAGGCGGCTGACGGTACCTACAGGTATACTGATGACGGTCCTGTGCATCACGCTTATCCACTACCTGAAGGGGGTCTTACCAGTGAGTTTCTCTACACAACCATGATGAACCAGCATCGAGAATCCATGAATATGCATAGAGAGACCTCCCGAGCAATTGCCTCCCTTAGAAACCTCATTCTTAACCCTCCACATTCCAGCACCCGAGTTGTGGACGACGAGATTGAAGAAGAGGTTGATAGTGATGAAGAAGAAGAGGAGGAGGATATGGCGGATGAGGATTTTTAGAGAATATGCTGCTGTTGTTGTTTGTTTTTATTGCTTTGCTTTCTAGTTTTAAGTTTTTATGCTTTCATTTGAACTATGTTTTATTGTAACAAGTACAATTTCTATTTGCTGCATTTTATATGTACTACTGTTTGTGCTTTGTGTTTACTTGGCTTTGCATGTGCTTATTACTATATATACTGCTATCTTGTGATTTCTTTGAAAGCTCTTCCTTTTTGCTGATGTCAAAGGGGGAGAAGAGCTTGGTTCTGTTAATGTCTCTCTGTGTGCAGATTTTTTTTCCTCTGTTAAGATAGGGGGAGTTGCTAGACATAGGGGGAGAACCAGATCAAGAACCAAGAGATATCGCACAACATTTTTTGATTGCCATCATCAAAAAGGGGGAGAATGTAGAAGCATGCTTCAGTCTCAAGTTTTGATGATGTCAATACTACTCAAGGTCATCTCTTGATTTCAAAAAGACAAGCCGTTCAAAGTCATCAAGATCAAGTCAAGCTATCTTTCAAGTCAAGCTACATATGGAACTATGATTCTTCCTGACTTGGCTGCATTACTGGTATATCAAATCCACCTTTATAATTTGATATACAAGTGTTCAAAAAAACATCAATCGTTTTTGCATAATACATAAAGCATGTTTTTGAAACCTTAAAAATGGCATAACATTAATTTTAAAAAAGCATTTTTCTGAAAATTAATAGTGTTAACCGATTAACCATATAGGTTAACCAGTTAACCATTTTGAATTTTGAATTTTCTGGGCTAACGTACCAGTGTTAACCGATTAACCATATGGGTTAACCGATTAACACTGAACGTGCAGTGAAAAATTGCTTTGTTTCAAGTTCAAAAATTATTTTAAAAACATACCTTTTCATGGTTTGAATCTTTTAAAATCATACCTTTTCTGAAAGGTTATTTTACTGATATAAATTCTAAGTTTTTCATTTTTGAAAAACAACCAATAGAACATAACTCAAAAACTTTTCAACCTCCAATACTCATTTTAAAATTATCTTAGAATCAAATTCATTTTTCAAAAGTGTTCATACTTGCATTGAAAATTTCACATTCATTGAACACTTGTATTGAAAAATTACAAAGAGTGAATTTTGATTCATTGGAGAAGATCACTTTGACAGTTATACTCAAACCAAATTCATTACAATTATTTTATTTTTGACTTGTGATCCAGGATTGTTGGACACAAGGGTGAGTGTTTACAAGAGGACTGTTTTTGTACACTTGTGTTTTTATTGTTTGATAGTAGACCTCACCGGTTGATGGTGTGATAGGTTGTACTGTTTTAAACAATAGTGAAAACTCTCTTTCATGTTGAAAGGGGAGTGGAGTACTCTCGGATTGTGAGGGGAACCACTATAAATCCTGTGTCTTCTTTCTTTCTGTTGATTTACTGTTTTCCATAACCAAGAACACCCTTCAGTATATTTCCAAGAACCATATAAAAAACCGGAAAAATTTCAAAAGTCCTAATTCACCCCCCCTCTTAGGCATACTCTGTTCTTACAAAGGATAAGTTTCATCAACACTTAATTCAACATCTTAGAATATCACCATGAAATTATTAGCAAATACTTTGAAATAAACAACATAATAAATTAAGAAGACAAGCGTTAACCCCAACCCAGTGTTACATGAATCAGAGCAGATCCCTCCTACTTAAAACGGAAACTGAAATCAAATCCAATAGTTAGCTTCCACTTACTTTCTTGGAGTCTACTCATGGTTATCTGCACGTTACCCACGTAGAGGCAACATTCAAACAGAAGGAGTGAGTAATCATAATTAACTATAAACAACATAAGTGAAAGATAACATACAACAAACATGTAAAACCATTTACAATAACAACATGTTACTTTACTCACAACCATCGCATCATCATCATATACAAGAATATTATATAATCCACAATTCTTCATCCAACATCATCATTCTCAACAACAACCAATCAATAAAAATGCAATGTTAATTCAATGCAATGACTCAATATGCATGTGGTACCAAGTTATAAACACTTAGGTTCATATCGCTCCCTGTTCCATCATCATCGGGTACATGACCCCCACCATAGGATTTGGTTCACTCTTGAACCAGAGCACACCAAAATCACTACCGCACCATAGGTAACACTTCACTAATTTTTCACCATTGGAATTAGCTACTCGTACCCGATCCCCATCATAGGATCGAGGCCACAACAAAATCGCTACCCCACCATAGGTAATACTTCACTAATTCCCCACCATAGGAATTAGTTACTCGCACCCGATCTCCACCATAGGATCGAGGCCACAACAAAATATCTACCCCACCATAGGTAATGCTTCACTAATTCCTCACCATAGGAATTAACTACTCGCACCCGATCCCCGCCATAGAATTAAGGCCACAACATAAATAAAACTGAAGTTCCAACAACATGGATGCATGATTCACAACATGCAAATAAAACACATTGGCCCCACTTCTGACCGTGTATGCCACCATCAACATAATCGTCATAAACACATCACACATATATTCAGACATGCACATCATTAACAACATTATCACTACGACATCATCAACATCACATTATATCAACATCATCAACATCACATCATATCAACATCATCAACATCACATCATAATAACAACATCAAAGTTCCTTAACTTAACATCTCAACAACATCATCATAAAAGTATATTAACTTAGCAACATCATTATCACATAGCATTAGCACAACAATACAACGATTCATTATTCGAACACATAAACATTTCACCTATTATTACTATTTTATAGCTTTGAGCGTTAGCTTTCTAACACTTCAAATGGCCCGTCAATTAGATACACGGTTAAAAAGATATAACAAAAATCGTCGGAAGATAAACAAGTTTCAAGTTCAACATTTTTTTCAAATATCAAAAGCATCAAATAATTATCATGATCACCCTCTGGATGTAATTTCATTTGATAGTAATCTGCGTTAACTTTTCAATGCTTCCAATGAAACTCGATTTGGACTTACAAAAATCTATTACGTTCGCCTATAGCAATGGCTACGACCCATAACACGCCTTTGCCAAAAACTCACTTTGGGTACATTTCTGATGCCAAAATCCAGGGGGCTGCTACAGCCATCCGTGGCAGCTTCTACAACCTGTAACAGGGCCTAGAAAACCTCGATTTTCTTGCGATTTTGTGCGATCTCTCCTATTCTTCAGCCTTGCAACCGATCCCAAACCCCATATTTTGACCTCCAACAACCCCAAAACATGTCATATCATATAGTACATGAATCAAGTGAAAGAAACACATTACAACATCAAGATATACATACCCAACAACTCAATCAACATAATTTTTCATTACAGAATCATCATCAATCATTTCTCAACATTCATCATCAATTAAAAGAAAAACTAAAATCCTATTCTACTCTTCCCTCATGCCAATCACAATTAAAAACCATTACCCACCTTACCTTGTTATTCCTGGAAAATTTGATTCTCAAGCTCTTAGGATGGATGGTTCTTCCCAAGCCTTCTCTTGCTCTAGCACTCTTCTCTTTTCAACTTTCACGTACTGCAAAATTGACCTCACTTCTCTCTATTTTCTCCTTTAATAATAGCTTCTTTCTATGGTTTTCCACTTCTGTCCTCACTTACTCCTCTAACTCTCCATTATATCCTTAATATTCTCCCAATTGCCAATTTTGCCTCTTATTCCTATATATGCCATGTTATTCTAATTATTTCATTTATTTCATTAATAAATTATATAGGACTATTTAATAAAATAATTTCAATTAGTTGTCACTCTCACTTATATCCCAAAATCAATAAAACACACAATATATGGAATTCAACAATTAAATTATAGAAAAACATCTAATTCACGAAACAGGGTGCTTCAAGAACCACTTCATAAATTTCTACTACAATTAAAAATGCATCATGAGCTTCTTCATTAGGCTCAACCACATTCTCTTTTGGTTTTACTCAAAAGCAATACAACAACATCTTAGAATTGCTTCAACAGTCCAAGCTTTACTACTACAAAAAGAAATGTTTACCACAATTGGGAGAAGGATTCCACCATGAATGGTGGCCCGTGATAATGAAGGGTGCAGTAGTATATGACCTCTTTACTACCACGAACTAGTAGCCGTGGTAAAAATACAATAGCTCATAACATATCATTATAGTCTTAGAAAGCAACTGTAGTAAAATATGGAGGCCAGAGTTTCGATACCCAACGCTAATATTTTGAGAGACTTTTCAACATTTCGCCACGGTTGAACATTCCAACTATAGTGAAATACTTAGCGTACAAATTTTCACCATGGTTACATCTTCCAACCACAGTGATATGTTAACTTGACTTTATTATAACTCATGTGAGATAATTATTTTACCAATTACACTAATCAATATTTTTTTTGAGTTTTCTATAATTCATTATCAGTATCTCGCTCTCTAACAATTAGAATTTGGTCCAATGCTTATAATTAATTCTTCAACCAACATTTCATTCTCTACTAGTTCATTCTACAAAGTATTATTAACATTGCAGAATGAACTAGTAAAAAAAGAAGTGTTGATTGAAGAAATACAAGCATTAAACCAAATTCTAACAGTCAAAGAGCATGATACGAATAACGGGCTGAAGAAAGCTCGTAAAACAATGACCAATGTAAGTTGTTTTCTAACATAATTTAATTTGTTATATTATTATTTTCTAATTTAATTCAAAAGGTTATATATTCAATGAGGGGTTGGTAAAACAATCAAAGGACATAAAATATAATAAACTCATCTTCTAGGATATTTTGGTTTAATAAAATAAAATTTGCAATGTACAAGTAATAGCATAAATAATAACATATCTATACAAACACATCATACAATAACAAACAAAAACATTTACCAAACAAACCTCAAAATAATTATTTATCAACATACCTCAATAAAATCATCAACATACTTTAACAAAAACATTTAAATTAATAAAAATAACAACATTTATCAACAAAATACAACAATTTATCTTAACAAAACAACAACACACCTCAACAAAAACATCAACATACTTAAAAAAAAACATTTAAAATAACACAAACCACAACATTTATCAACAAAAACATAAACTTAACTTAACAAAACAATAACATACCTCAACAAAAACATCAACATACATGATAAAAAAAAACATTTGCAATAACACAAACAACAACATTCATCAATAAAAACAAAATTTACATTAACATAAACAACAACTTACTTTAAAAAAACAAACAACATACCTCAATAATAACTGAAATATTTTACTTATCTCAACAAAAACAACATTATCTATAACATATATAAAGGCAATACTTGATTTTTGGTGTAGTTTTTTTTATACCAAATTTACCCTTATTTTAAAATATATAACTTACACAATAACTTCCATTGAACTACTACTATCATCTTTCATATAGCTCCCTACTAATAACTTCCATGTAAAATTAATATTAAATAAAAATATATCATTTATATTTATATGTGTGCAATAAAAAAGCGGACAGACGGGCACGCGAGTGCCCGTCTGGACGCTAGTAAACTTATAATATCATCTTAACAACAAAAAAACAATAAACCATATGTTGGACGAAGACAAATGTTTCACGTATAATTTGAACAAGAAAAATAAGAAAAATTAGACAAATATTTGAACAACAACATCATAACTCATAAAATGTTTCACGTACGTGTCTCTCATAGAAAAATATTCATGGAATATGAAGACTGAGATATGAGCTAGCTACTTGTTCTGTGACACCTTTCCTTGATTCAGACTAGTTAGAGAAGTTATGTTAGAGTTTTGTAAAGTTATGATGGAGTTTTGAGAGATTGTGAGAGAAGTCAGGGTTTCAGTTTGAACCCAGTATGTTCTGAAATGAATTAAGTTAGCTTATATAGATAATATATTTCACCACTATTATTAAAATGGACCGTAGTGAATTGTCATGATATTTAACCATAGTTGTTAATTCAAATCGTTGTGAAAAATGTTTAATTTTTATTTAAAAAATAGAAATTAAGAGAACACAACCTTTTCTAACGAAAAAACATAAAACTACAGGTGTTGGGATTCAAAGTGTGTCACTCTTAAAATATCACAACGATTGTTTATTTTGACCATGGTTATATGTGATTTATAAAAAAATGAACGACACCTAATGAACATATATTACTTTGGTTGGTTATGTGATTTTAAAAAAAAGAATGGCACCTAATGAACATATATCAAATATGGTCATGTTTCTTCTTTATGCTATTCCATTATGTTGAGGCATGTAAGGAGCAGTTACCTCATGATCAATACAATGTTCTGCACAATAGTCCTCAAATATCTTGGATGTGTATTCGCCACCTCCATTTGTTTGTAGAACCTTGATCTTCTTTTCACACTGGTTTTCGATAAGAATTTTGAATCTCTTAAAGATTGAAAATACTTCGCCTTTGTGCCTGATCACATAGATCCAAATTTTTCTTCTACTATACTCATTGGCAAATGATACTTGTTTCAACCATTGGTATAATCCTTAAATGAGCCACATACATCTGAATGTACTACTTCTAGTATGCAGGAGGATCTCATTGACATAGTCGAAACAAAAGACTTTATAGATTTCTTTCCTACTAAGCAACCTTCATAGAGTTTGTTGGGAATCACAAGACTTGGTATACCAGTTACCATGTCTTGAGTAACCAGTTGATTGAGTGACCTAAAATTAAAATGGCCAATCTTCAAATGCGGCATCCAACTATGCTTGTAATAGACAACTGTTTTTAGGCATTGTACCCCAATCAAAATGATTATGGTCTTGAATGTCATATTCTTTGATAAAGGAGATTTTAAGACCAAGTTATTCTGGGTTTCAAACAATTTCAAGACTCCATCTTTCATAACTATTGAGAAACCTTTTTCGACCAGTTTTTCAATATTTAGTAGGTTGCACTTCATGCCAAGTACATAAAGTACATATTTGATCATAGTTTTTGTTTCATTACTCCTTTGAATAACTATGTTGCTAGTACCTTCTGCTTGCAACGAGCTATTATCTGCAAGCCTGACCATGCTCTTTTTCGACTCTTCGACCAATCATGTGATTCAAGCAGCCTATGTCGAGGAACCAGGTTTTGGAGTTGACATGCTCATCTGCAACTGTAGCCATAAGCACCATACTCTCATAATCATCTGAATCTTGAAGTACAAGATTTTCTCCTTCATCATCCTTGCCTTTTGCCTCTCCCTTGTCATTCTTGTACTAAGAATTCTTAGCCAAGTGACCCCATTTTTCACAGTTATATCACTACACACTTTTCTTCTACTATTTTTCTTTCTGATATAAGGTTCATTCTCCTCTTTTCGAGGATTCAGAAGCCCTATCATCGACCTTATGCTTTTGAGGGTTAACCAAAGACTTCTTGCTTCGAGCATTGTCTTATTTACCTTTGAACATGTTGGAACTGACATGCTTCTTCCATTTCTGGGCATGCAGTTTTTTTATCGAACCGTGAACCCCTTTCCTCTTGACAATCCTTAGCTCATGTGTCTCCAACGAACAAATCTTCCAATTTCAAGGTTTTAAGATTGTTGGATTCTTGAATGAGTACGAAAACATGATTAAAGTGAGAGGTCAACGTATACACTACCTTCTCAACTATCATCTTACCAATTAGGACAATACCACTTTCGAGAGATAGCATGTCATCTTTTCATCTTCTCCCATTTGCAGTAACTCATACTGCCTTCGCAGTACCTGCAACTTGACTAGTTTAAATTTCTCACTTCCTCATAATACTTGACAAGAATATTCCATTCCTCTTTCACCGATTCAACATGAGAAACCCAGTCAAAATCTTTCTTCTACATATTGAATATAGAACGCATCTTTGCAATCTTTCTTTTTAGCATCCTTATGAACAATTCTTTGAGCATCGTTTGCATTGTGAGCAAGCTCACGCCATTAGTAACCACTTATAGGGTTTCATGTAAACCAAATAATGATTGTGTGAGATGTTGGATCGAACTCTAGTATGGTCGAAGTCTGTTCGCGAGTAATGCGTGTTATAGTCGAAGTTTGTTCTAACATGCATTAGTCAATATTGTTAGGGTTGTTAGCATGTTGAATTGGGCCTTGCTTGTAAGCACAATTGTTTAAGTTAGCTTGTACCCTAAGTTAGCTTGTAATGGGTAATTGTTAAAAAGCTCATTAGGTTAGTGTGATATTTTTCTTATAAATAGGATACTAGTTTCTCAATCTCGTGATAAGGAAAAATAGGAAGATAAAATCCTAATTTCAAGGGATAGAGGTTATTTTGTTATTCTTGTATACTTGTAATCTTGTTCTAAGAGAAAGGAAAGAATAGCAGTTTAATAACCATTCCTTGTTGTTTTACCTTGTTTTCTTTGTTAACCCTAACCCTTGTGAGTTTCTTGATTATTAAGAAATTGTTTATACTTTGTTTAAAGGTATCCGATTCACAACAAATTGGTGCGGTGAGCATGGAGAAGATGCCTTCAGCAAAGTATGAGATTGAAAAGTTCACCGGAGTGAACGACTTCGGCCTGTGGCGCTTGAAGATGAAAGCCCTATTGGTTCAGCAAGGTTGTTTGGAAGCGTTGAAGGGTGAGGCAGCCATGGACGCTGCGTTAACGGCAAAATAAAAGACGGGCATGATCGAGAAATCCCACAGGGCAATATTGTTGAGCCTTGGTGATAAGGTTCTTCGACAGATATCAAAGGAGACTACAACATCGGGATTATGGGTGAAACTTGAAAGTTTGTACATGACCAAATCTTTGGTGAATCGTGTAACACCCCATTCCTCAAAATAAAATAAATGCAATTAAAATAAACAATTATCAGAGTTTCACACCACAAGACGAGATGTCACAGAAGAAACCAACAAAACATTTTCATTAAATGATATCAACAATAATAAACAGGATAGATCACTTACGCTCCCCTAAGTCTGGATCTATCCCTCACAATCACCGATGGGCACCTGACCATCACCCTCACACAAGAGCACATTATCGCTACCGATGCGCACCAGGCCATCACCCTCCACACAGGAGCACATTATCACATCATGCTATGCATAACCCCAATGCACAACACACAACCTCAGATACACTAAGTGTACACAATTCCACTGATCACATTTCATCACACATCATATATATATATATATATATATATATATATATATATATATATATATATATATATATATATATATATATATTTATATATCACACATCACCACATTCATACGCAATCACATACACCGAATTCAATCATTTAAATTAAATGAATATCAAGGAAGTCATATTCCACACCACACATACACCCCCCACAACTCAATACCAATATCATACTCAACCAATACCAACAAGGATCCAACATCACGAGAGAACTGAACAGCACCGCTCAAAAACACAACATTCTGTCACGCTCGCTGGCACATTCGCCTAGCGAAGCCCCACAGCGAATGCTCGCTGAAGCTCGCCCGACGAAACCCCTGGCGAAGCCAGACAGTGACTATTGGCAGCACTCGCTACCCTGTTCTCTTGGCGAAGCCTTAGCGAAGGCTCGCCCCCTCATTCGCCCAGCGAATACCTGCAATTTCAGAAAAATAATACCACAGCTCAGAGTCGGCAAACGCTCCAAACTCAGCCGATTCTATTCCAAACCAAACCCCATCTTATCAGACCAATATTCTACCACCTATCTACAACATCTATCCTCGATTTATCCCGACTAAATGTCAGCTCTACACGTTTAATCAGTTCCGGCATGAACTTCGAATTACCCGGAAACCCCCAAATCAATCAAACAACACATGCAATGGATTCAACATATCAGCAATCAAACTCAGAATCACAACATCATACAAAACATAATCATCAAACCTATGGGGTTAAGGGAAATCCCCTTTCTACCTAGTATTCATGCAACTACCAAAATTGACCCGATTCCCCCCCCCCCCCCCTTACCTCGACAACTTGATCGGATGAAGAAGCTCTTAAAGAATCAGAATCCTAGCTTCCCTTGATTCTCCTTCTCCTCACTCTTGCTCTAATTAACCGTGTTTTTCTTCTTCCTTCCAATTCCCCTTCTCTTGATCGTATTCCCCCTTTCTCTTCTTTCCAATATTCCCACAATGCCCCTCATTCCAATTCTTTTATTCCAATTCTTTTATTTTATTTAATAATAATAATATTATTAATAATAATATTAATAATAATAATATTATTAATAATAATATTAATAATAATATTACCATTATTAATTAAATTATCATCACTAAATATTATTATTAATACTAAAGTCCAAAAATATTAATAAATTCCAACTTAAGGGCTACACGCTATCGCACTCAACCACACCCTTAACACAGAAGGCACACCACAATTAAAATACACAGAAAAACGAGATAATTAGAATGGGCGTTACAAATCGACTCTACCTGAAGCAAGCTTTATATTCATTCAAGATGAGTGAAGACAAAGTGTTGGCTGAGCAGTTGGATATGTTCAACAAGCTGATTCTTGATCTTTAAAATATTGATGTGAAGATCGATGATGAAGATCAAGCACTATTGTTGCTGTGTGCTTTGCCTAGAACACATACTCATTTCAAAGAAACTCTCTTGAATGGAAGGGAGTCCCTGACCTTTGAAGAAGTTCAATCAGCCTTGTATTCTAAGGACTTGAACGAACGAAAGGAGCATAAACCTTCGACGGTGGGCGAAGGTTTGGCCGTTAAGGGAAAATTCTTGCGAAAGGATGGAAAGTTCGACAAGAAGAAAGGTAAAAGTCAACAGAAGTCTTATAGTGGCGAAACATCTAGTATTCGATGTTATCACTGTAAGAAGGATGGTCACATACGAAAGGTGTTCCCTGAACGCCTGAAATATCATGGAGGTAATGACAATGCAACCATTGTTCAAGATGACTTTGACTCATCTGATGTTCTTGTGGTTTCAAGTGGCGACTCGAGGAAAGAGTGGATTATGGATTCAGGTTGCACTTGGCACATGACTCCAAATAGAGAGTTGTTCGAGGAGCTATGTAATCAAGATGGTGGATCTGTGTTGCTGGGAAACAACAAATCTTGCAAAATTGCAGGTATTGGATCTGTGAGATTCAAGCTCCATGATGAGTTAATAAGGTTATTGACTGAAGTCAAGTACATACCTGACTTGAAGAGAAATTTGATTTCTCTTGGTGAATTCGACAGAAAAGGATACATTTTTCAAGGAGAGAAAAGTATCCTAAGAGTCATGAAGGGGTCGAAGGAAGTCTTGAGAGGCGTGAAGAAACAAGGCTTGTATACCCTTGAGGCCGAGGTTGTAAGTGGTTCGACAAATGTTGCATCCACGAAACTGATGTCGAAGACAGAATTATGGCACATGAGATTGGGTCATGTCAGCGAAAGAGGCCTGGTCGAATTGGGGAAGCAGAACCTGCTAGGAGGTGACAAAGTCGAAAAGTTGGAATTTTGTGAATCTTGTGTATTTTGTAAATCCTGTAGAGCGAATTTTAACAAAGGCAAGCAAAGAACATATGGATCCCTGAATTACATTCATGCTGATCTTTGGGGGCCTGCAAGGAATCCTTCACACTCAGGTGCAAGGTATTTTCTATCCACCGTTGATGACTATTCCAGAAAGCTATGGGTATTCATTCAGAAGACGAAGGATGAAACTTTTGAGAATTTCAAAAGTTGGAAGATTCTGGTCGAAACTCAAACTGGCAGAAAGGTTAAGAGGTTGAGAACCGACAATGACCTTGAATTCTGCAACGAAGCGTTCAACAATTACTGTGTTGAGTCTGGGATTGCAAGGCATAAGACTGTAGCAGGTACTCCTCAACAAAATGGTTTAGCTGAGAGATTCAATCGAATAATCCTTGAAAGAGTTAGATGCATGTTGGTTAGTGCTGGATTGAAGAAGGTGTTTTGGGCGGAAGTTGTTTCGACAGCAGCTTACCTGATAAATAGATGTCCCTCGACTGCCTTGGGAATGAAGACACCTGAAGAAGTTTGGTCGGAACATCCACCTAGTCTCGAAAAACTGAGAGTATTTGGCTGTGTGGCCTATGCTCATATTAGGCAAGACAAGGTCGAACCTAGAGCTCTGAAATGCATGTTCATGAGATACCCTGAAGGAGTCAATGTTTATAGGCTATGGTGCCTAGAGCCAGGTCACAGGAGGTGTATCACCAGTCGAGATGTAGTTTTCAATGAAGCAGAGATGGCTTTCAAGAAAACTAATTATGCTGACGAAGAGCTTGAACAGGGAGAAATTCCTGTTGAGGTGGAGCATGTTGATGCTGAATTGTGTACCCCAGATGAAGTCGAAGAAGACGCAGAAGATGCTGTCGAAAATGAGGAGACTGATAATGACTACCTGCTAGCAAGAGACAGGTCGAGGAGAGTCATCAAGCCACCTCAGAGACTTGGGTATGCAGATCTTATAGCTTATGCCTTAATCTCTGCTAGTGAGGTTCTAGATGAAGAACCTATAGACTATAAGGAAGTTATGAGGAGTCGAAAGAAGACTGAATGACTGAAGACCATGAATGATGAGATGAAATCCCTTCATGATAACAACACCTGGGAACTGATCAAGAAACCTGTTGGAGCCAGGTTAGTCAGCTGTAATTGGAATTTAAGGTACATAAATGGGTCTCTGAATAGAGTCCTAATTTATGGTGGAGCCTTGGGTGAAGAGAGTAAAGCAGCAATCGAAGGATATGTCGACTCTGATTATGCAGGTTGTATGGATTCTAGAAAATCTATCTCTGAATATGTGTTCACTATGTTTGGGACAACAATCAGTTGGAAAGCAACATTTCAGAAGGTCGTTGTCTTATCAACCACTGAAGCGGAGTATATTGCCCTAACTAAAGCTGTGAAGGAAGCATTGTGGCTTGAAGGTTTTGCAAAGGAGCTAAAACTTCAAGGTCGAGTTATCACTGTTAAATGTGATAGTCAAAGTGCAATACACCTGTCAAAGAATTCAGCCTATCATGTGCGAACCAAGCACATTGATGTTAGGCTGCATTTCATCAGAGGGGTAATCGAGTGTGGAGAAGACCAAGTGCTGAAGGTTTCGACAGATCATAATACTGCTGATATGATCACCAAGACGTTGCCTAGTTGCAAGTTTTTCCACTGTATGCAGTTAATAAATCTGCATGAAGAAAGATAGTTTCTTGATGTTATAGAGTTAGATCCAAGGTGGAGATTTGTGAGATGTTGGATCGAACTCTAGTATGGTCGAAGTCTGTTCGCGAGTAATGCGTGTTGTAGTCGAAGTTTGTTCTAACATGCATTAGTCAATATTGCTAGGGTTGTTAGCATGTTGAATTGGGCCTTGCTTGTAAGCCCAATTGTTTAAGTTAGCTTGTACTATAAGTTAGCTTGTAATGGGTAATTGTTAAAAAGCCCATTAGGTTAGTGTGATATTTTTCTTATAAATAGGATACTAGTTTCTCAATCTCGTGATAAGGAAAAATAGGAAGATAAAATCCTAATTTCAAGGGAGAGAGGTTATTTTGTTATTCTTGTATACTTGTAATCTTGTTCTAAGAGAAAGGAAAGAATAGCAGTTTAATAACCATTCCTTGTTGTTTTACCTTGTTTTTTTTGTTAACCCTAACCCTTGTGAGTTTCTTAATTATTAAGAAATTGTTTATACTTTGTTTAAAGGTATCCGATTCACAACAGATTGCATCTATAATTGTATTAGAAAAATTATGATGAGAGTTATCTAGACATATATTTATATACAAAAAGTAACTTGTACCCCAAGTAGGTAGCATAACAAACTAACTAACTTGATAAACAAATAACTAACTTGGAATATATCACAACATGGTTGAGTTATTGGGTGAACACAATTTTCAAAACTGAAAATTGGGTAAATCTACGCCCGATCCACAAAACCCATGAGTTATTAAGTGACTATTTTTTGTAATTTGATGAGTGATGACTTTGATATCTTTAAACTTGACTGCGTCAATTTCAATATTTTGAACAAATTTTGTTTTGTAAGTAATAATTTTAACTTATTTATGATGCTCCCACTTTGATTATTTTGATGATAATTTTTGTAAGTTGCAGTTATATAAAAGAAAATTAGATAACCTAATATCCAACCCATAAATTTGTGGTTTTATCCAAATGATTAAATAATGTTGTAGGTGATTATTTTCCTCATCCAAACCAATATACCTTGTATAAATTAAATCTTAATTTTGACTAAATTCAATTCAAACTGACTACACCTCTACTTATTTGTGTCATTTTGATTTCATTGGAAGTATTGAGTAGATATATTTGCAAGTATGTTAATGAGGCCAAAGAGAAGTAGCAACAGTTGCAATAACTTGTAATTAGTTGATATGTCAATCTAGTGAAAGTGAACACTCATAGTAAAATCTACCAAAGAATATGGAAATATTATAATTTAATTATTTAATCAAATATATTGAGATGTCAATACATAAAGAGGAGATAAAGCATGAAACTAACTTGTAAAAAGTGTTTTCTAGTAAATAATCATTTTGCAATCAAAAAGACCTTGTAATTGCATGATGTTGACCCTAAAACACACATCTTTTTCTACCTTCCGTAGTTAAAGCCAAAAAATGATTTTGCAAACTATAAACCTAATTGCTTCCATTCTTGATATTACAACTTAATGTCTCTCTCATGATCTTCATATGTCCAATCTCTTAGCAAAGGGTGCACCCCTCAATGGAAACCAATATAGAGATAACACATGGCAGTAGTGATCATAGCAAATTGAAACCTATTATTAATATATTCAAAGAATAACCATATTAGCTTATAAACATTTTCACATAAATTATATAATAAGTTAATAACAATACCTTGTTGTATCTAGATTGTATGCCTTGGATGATGGTGCATTTGGTGATTGTGGGGGTGGTGGTGACCCTGATGGAGCAGGAGGTGGTGCTGAAGGTTGATACTTACCTTTAATAATATAAACATTTCAATGGCATCAATACTATAACCATAAAGAAAATTTTCACATGTGACATTGATACTGACACGTTGAAACTAATAATAATTTGAAAAATTGAACATGATTATATGTATCAGTGTCGTGGTGGTGTCAGACATCTTTATTAAGATGATAGCTATAACTAACTAACTAACCACATAAAAGCAGATTCTGTGGAGGGGGTTTCTCTTTGGCAGGGTTAGGATTGGGATCATAAACTCTCACATAAAGTTCTTCACCTAAATACCAACTTTGCAAATTCTGTGATCTCAAATTCCACATTCCTGGATTATCAGGATACACATAAACTGCACTCCACCCTCCAGGGAACACTTGCACGGTTGAGCGAACTACTGGATCAAAAAGATTGTAACTCAAACGCGACTCTTCGTTCCACTCTCCTTCTCCAAATCCAACAACAAAGAAGCTATATCCATCCAAATGCCAAGTATCAATAGTTGTTAAAGTGTTCTTAACCACTATCTCTGTCCATTCTTTATACAATGCACTTGCTACAAAAACATCATGAACCGCGTTCACGTTTGAAGTGTTTTTGGAATAAGCATCGAGTTTATATATTCCAGAGTTGTCGGAAAAGTGATCAGCTAGCTTCAGTGGTGTATCTGGTGTCAAGTATGACACATTGTTGACAGTGTAGCGAGATAATCGATCAATCGTGGCAGTTGATGCTTCGAGGATAAAAGTTTGTGATATTGTCACATTTGTTACATTGAAGGTTCCTTGAGGATTAGGCCTTGCAGCTCCAGCAGTCAGATTCCACCTTCAATTGATTCAAATAAGTCATAAGCTTTTTTCTTAAACTCTTTGAAACAGTCTCGCAAATGCTATATTGGTATATCGATTCAAATAAGTCAATTCAAACAGACACTTAGTACTATTTTGTGTCGTGCAATTACCGAATAGATCTAGCTTGGTTGATAGAGAATTCCAAATCAAATGGATCTGGACCACTTGGGAGAGAACCATTAGCCTGTGTGGTTGAATTATCATAATGAAGCACAGCAATTCCAACAAGACTATTGTTAAACGTCGCATTACTCATTTTAGGAGAAGCCACTAAGTAATAATCAGCAGCATCTTGATCTGCAGTTACAAGAACTGAATAGGATTGTCCAACATGAACATCAAGAGAGTCCAAATCTATTTGATTCACATAAGATCCTTCGGTTTCAACCAAACGCATTCTATGATTCTGAATTCTGAAATTGAAGCTCCATGCTGTGCCTACATTTGATATCCTAAGCAAATATGTTTTGCCTTTGACACATTTTCATAAACAAGTTATATTAATGGATGAAATGAAATGAAATTATCATAAAGTTGAAATAACTCACATTTTGATTATCTTTTTACCTTGTGTAACTTTGAAGGATTCATATGATTTTGAAAGAGTGTTCATATATGGTCCTTTTCCATTTATTAACATCCAACTCGGAGATTCAATATCCATAGTTTCCAACCTGTTCCTAATATCCTAGTTGAAATTATACCAAAAATTGAATTAGAAAACCAAAACAAATAACTAACATGATAAAAGAAACAAACTTAAACTACCTTGTAGCTACTATTGTACCAGTCACCAATTAAAAGATCAAACTCAGCTTCTGGTTTTGGAAAAGGAACACTTATCACTGCACGATTATTGACTCGAATTGAACCAAACGCTCCACCGCCTTTAAGGAAATTGATGGAAGGGAAGTAGAAGAATGTGCCAATCTGATCTTTGAGTTCAATAACATAAGTCCAATTGGTTCCCGGTTGGATAGGGCAGTTTGTACCAGACACTCCATCTTGCCATGAATTTTGCCTTTGTTGTATACCATTCCTATGCATATATAACAACCATAATTCTGCATGTTTAGTTCATAACCACATTTGATAAGCTAAATCAATTCCATTACAATAAAAACAGAAAGCGCAATATACCACGTAAATAGCAAAGGTTCATCCAAATCATTGAAAACATTGACATGAATATAATCATTTGTTGTTGCATTTATAAGTGGTCCAGGGAACATGCCATTGATTGTTATAACCTGACAATCAAATCAGCAATAAGATTAGCCAACAATGTAATTAAACGATGAATAGATTTAAGGCGATAATCTCTACCGGTTGATTTGCAGACACTGGATTAATATTGAAGTTCAAGGAAACGTGCCAATCAAGATATATATCTGCACTGGTGGCTATTGTAACAAAAACTACTAGAAACACAATAGCACATGAAACTACTTCCATATGAGGACCAGAAGAACTCATGGAGACAAAACCTTAATTAACTCCTGCCTTTGGTTGTGACAACCATTGCCTTTTTAGTTAGTACATTTCAAGGGCTAGATGTTAAACTGTTTTTAAATAGCTTTGGAATAATCAATTGCTAAGTTCAATTAAGGTGGAAAAAGTATAAGAAGTTGGGTTAAATTCTTGGAGTGCAGCCGGCCAAACTACAATGCAAGACCTTAAATTTGGACTAATGTTGGCTTTTTGTTTTACTTTCATTAAAAATTACTATATTGAGGCTTCATGTTACAAAAGATACTCTCTAGCATATCAGGTTATTTAGATTTCTTTTGCAATAATCCATGATCATTTTCTATGGAAGTAATTTCTTTGAGTTTTAAGAATTTGATCCTTACTATATTAATTTTCAATTTTTCTTTTAAAATCAAAATGTTGAGTATGACTCATATTAAGACAAAGAGAAATACATTACGTAGAAATTCCAAATGTGTCGTAGGCAGTTGTGGGTAGGTGTCTGGAATGTTGGGACATCAGCCTTGCACTACGATTAAGATGTATTATTATATATATATATATATATATATATATATATATATATATATATATATATATATATATATATATATATATATATATATATATATATATATATATATATATATATATATATATATATATATATATATATATATATATATATATATATATATATATATATATATATATATATATATATATATATATATATATATATATATATATATATATATATATATATTAGACAATATATAAAATGTTTTTGTATTATTCATAAGTTCAAAGTTGTTTTTATAAAAGGGGATAGGATTGATTACAATAACTCTCTCCATAAAGGAAAATAAAGGAAATTAAACATGCATAATAAAATTGTCTAGAAATAAAATAGGAAAATAAATATCGTATTTTTTTTACACCCTTTCAAATTGGTGCATATGTAGGGCTGACAATGAACCGAACCAACTCGAAAATAGTTTGGAATTCGATTCGACAATTAAATCGTTGAACTAGGTTCATGAACCAAATGAGTTGAGTATGAGCGAAAAATTAAGTTTGTTTACTAAACGAGCTGAATTTGAACTATACATAGTTCGACTCGTTAGGTTCATGAGTCAACTCGATTACATATGAGAAGAATTATACTGTCTTTAAGATTAGGTTTAAATATTTACTCCAAATTTTAGACAAATTTAATCTTCAATTTAGTAGTTTTTGAATTAGACTCTCAAGTGTATCTCTTGAAAGTTGTGTAGGTTTTAAATTAGTAGATTTCGAAGATAAAGTTAAATTTTAATATGATAACTTTTATTTTATTTTAATATTTTATTTTAAAAAATATATTTATTTAAAATGTCAAATATACTAAAAAATATATATATTTAAAAAAATAGTTTTTAAATCCGTGAATCAAGTGAGCTGAACCTAATGAGATGAACCTAACGAGTTGAATCGAAATGTTCGTGAACTTATAACGAGTCGAGTTTGAGCTTAAAAAAAGTTCGTGTCGAACTCAAACTCGAACTCGAACAATTCTTAACGAGTCGAGCTGAGCTGAGGTGAGTTCGACTCGACTCGACTCATTTCCAGCCCTATGCATATGTAACACTCCGTGTGTATATGTAAGTATTAATTTTTTTTGATACTGATACAACATAAATGCCTAACGGTATCATTATATATACATGTCCAAACTGAATATAAAACTAAGGAACATGTTATACAACATTGCCTAAAATAAAAACTTATGATCTACGTACAATATTTTCATTACACATAATTCACAACGGAATATTATAGCAGTCATAATCCTTTGAAACATCATCCGACAATTTCTCTTGGATATAACCTGCAAACAATATCTAAAAAAGAAATAATAATATTAAGGTGAGATAATAATCTTAGTGAGTTCCCCTATCCTATGGGTCCACTCGGCTCTACATGGTTTCTAACTGATTCCTAACTCAAGTCTTCACCTGATTACTTGTGTATCACTCACACCAAATAACCAAGACTTAAGTATCTATGGGATATTCATAATGTATGTAAACATGTCACTTGAGTTCTCATAAATCAAACAATCACTATTCGGATTCACAAAACATCGATCCTCAAACGGACCTACGTCTAGGGCAAGCTCGGTTCACACATGCTCGTATGGTTCGACTTTCGTAGTGGATATTGGGCCCTATATGTGACTCAAACCCAGTTCAAGCAATTGTCACTCGTATGAGACTCTAACCCACTTAGATTATCTTTCAATGTATGGGACTCGAACCAACTTACGTGTCCACATTTTCCCCATGTTCGCCATGGTTGGGACTTAAACCCAATTGAGGCACGAATCATTAGTGTCACATCTCCATTTTCTCTTTACATAAGCTTCTCAAATGGTATGTACACTGACTATCCAAATATGTGATTAGGGTTCACAAAATCGTGATTGCTTTCATCAATCTCTAGGTGATCACTGTCACCAATTCTCATGTTACACATCAATTATCAGGTGATCATATACACCCATTCACATGTACTCTTCTCACATGTTCCATACAAAGCATATTGATTCATAATCAAGCAAATACTTGTCTGCGATATACACTGAGGCACCTTTGTGTCCAAACATTGTAACCTAAGCCATTTTTCATAACCTAGATTATCTTTCTAAGTTATTCACCTAGGTTTCGTCACTCATCATCATAGACTTTTAATCATGTTATACATACACACAAGGATCACAACCAACAACATATAGTATGCATCATAATATGATTCATAACATATATAAAGCACACATGACAATATAACATGCTACAAGGACCCATAGGTAAAACTATTACACTATCCGCCTCAATCTATCTTATTCCATTTCCACGCCATAAGCCGAACATCTGTATGATCATTCTATGGTAGGGTTAACCAAAATCAAAGGAAAATTTATAATGGAATAACTCATAGATACTTCTCTTTATATCATATTCCTCTATGTTAGCTTCTGAATGCATTCATTCTCACATCAATTGAAGCTACCATTCTTGTTTTATGGTGGAAATAGGTGGCACGCCCTAATTTATGACTCTAAGATCCCACGTCTTTTTGTATCATTTACATAATTCATCACGCATTTCATCTCGCATAATGCTCAATTTATCAGCTGAAATAAACTTGTTGGATTCATAGTCGAATCAATCAAACTAAAAGTCAATTGTGCGTAAAATCAGTGGACGAAAAATTTTAAAGTCGAGCCTGCAAACGTCAATCATATTAATATACGTTTCATGTAGTTTAACTTGGTGTGCTCATTTTAATTTTTCGATCGCGTTTTGATTAATTTGAGCCATTTAACAGGTAAAATTTATTTCAAAATTTGACCAAACGCTGTATTTTTTCAAATCATATATTTTTTACTAATCATTTTGATGTATTCATTTTATTTTTCTGAGCACTTCGATATAGATCCAATTATTTATTTTTTACCGCTTTTATTTCTATTTTTAGTTAATATTTATTTAAAATTAATCAGCTTTTTATTTATTTAGTTTATTTTAAATATTTTATTTTATTCATTATATATTTATTTATTTAATTATTATTTTTACTTACTTTTAGCAATATTTAATCAACAAGTATTACAAAAGGATTTTGTTTTGTCTACCTTATTTGTGAAATCTGTAGCGTAGCATGCATGCTACATGTATAGTGCACCAGACACCCCATATTTCATTGACCCACTCTCTTTCATGTGGATTAATAAGAGAACAAAATCATTTTTTACACGCATACTACCTGTGCACTAAACTAGCTGCAACTTCACATGCTAGCTTTTCTCCTCTTCACACCAAACCTTCACATTTTTCCTTTTTTCTTTCTTTCTTGAGCACAATACTTCATTTATTGGCTCATGTTAATACAAGAGGTAATACCCCATTTATTCTACATAACTCACCTCACCTTCTACTTTATAATATACTCCACAAGACCATGAACTTCACTTTTTTTTATTCGCACTTTCACCATCTCATATTCTTCGTCTTCATAGTTTCCTCTCATACTCCACAACCGTAGCACCATAATACCAAGTGAAATTCTGGTATGCATATTTCAGATGTCCCAAGAACATTGATCTCTGCTAAAACAAGGACGAGGACAGATCATGAACAATTTAAATTTCTTTAAATTGTGTCAATGTCATGATCAACGTCATGACCTCTGTTGTGACATCTGCAGGCTGACAGATTATTTATCTAAACATTTAAATTGTGCAGAATTGTAAATGCTGAAAGATAAATAACACAATAATTGTTTACCCAGTTCAGTGTCATCAACACCTACATCTGGGGGCTACCAAGTCAGGGAGGAAATTCACTATTAGCATAATCAATTCAAAGTCGAACAACCAGTTTGCACTTCTCACTTAATCTCTACCCAATGACACTTCAACCTAGAGACACTCTAGACCTGAGTATAACCACCCACTCCCCTTCAATCACACCACAGTGATATTAATATGCAATTACAAAATAGTTGTGGAGCTACACTCTAAACACACACCATGATCTTGCTTCACAACTTTGATCAAGTGAGACACACTCTTTCTTAAAAGCTTTGAGTGACACAATGAACACACCTATTTATACAATTAACTAGAGTAATTATATAACCTACAATTTCTTGGTACACAAGGAATCCTAAGATTCCTAGACACACGTGAAGAGCTATACTCTTCACTCACAAATATGTCTACCACAATGTATCAAAAGATACAAAGGGTGACTTACACACAAGGGACTCTCAACCCTAGACCTCTATTTTACACTCTGGTTTTTCTTGTTGTGAGTGCATCTTTTTCTTCTGCTTCTGCTCCTCCTTTTATAACAATGCAGACTGGGCTTGGACTGGTCACAAGTAACAAACATTAGTTTTAACAAAGTAAGACTAATTTCCACAGATCAAGGTGCTGTCAAATTAGGTCATGATACTGCCTAAAATCTCATCTGAGATGACCAAGAAACCCTAACAGGTTTCCTGAAATCTAGCCTGATATATATCAGGTATCATAACAGAAAAAAAAACCCTGCACGTCTGATGTCATAGGATCAATGTCATAACATTGGTCATGACATTCAGCTTCACTTAAACTTGCTTTCCAGCTTGCCCTGCTGAACACTTCTGCAGAATCTTCTTCATGGCTTCTCCCATTCTTCTGCAGAATAACAGTATGAACAAATATATTAAAGTTTCTTAAAAGGTCTCCAAGATCCTTTTATGAATATCAATACAATTTGTACTTGTTCCTAATCAATCTCCTTGACCTGTACTTACTGATGAGGTATATCCAACATAGTCTCATCAAACCAAACCAACTTTGTCAAGAGATATACACTAGCAGCTCCTTCTGTTGTCATGCAGCAATGTCCTGCTTAAAACACATGACAACACACCTCACTCACCACCTGTGAGGAACTTCATCTCAACCTGTTGTGGCTGCACACCTCACTCACCACCTGTGAGGAACTTCATCACAACTCAACCTGTTGTGGCTACTGCTAACACATAGCAGCTGCTGCTGTACTAGACATTGATGTCATTATATTAGTCATGACATTCTGTCATCAGCTCCTGCTTGCTCCTTTAGCGATGTCATAACTATGGTAATGACATCCTGCTTAACATTAGCGCAGAGTCATGTTTTACCAAAATTTAGCCAATCATAGGACCATGGATACTCATAGAATCATGGCACTAACACCAAGCTTTCCATAACACACAGATTTTCCTCAACAATATTTTCTTGCTTCCTAACTGTGTTTCTCCTTCATATATCCATAACAACATTTTTTTTTCTCTACACACATATCTCACATTCTTCACACCCCCACCATACTGCTCTCTCTCTCTCTCTCTCTCTCTCTCTCTCTCTCTCTCTCTCTCTCTCTCTCTCTCTCTCTCGTTAGATTGAGAAGGAAAAAACTTGTGAGTTTTGTCACTGTAAGCATTTCATCTCTCTTGTTTTAACTTTAGCATTTTTGTTTGTAGTTCATGTAAATAAAGATCAAAGAAAAACATTTTAATTGGTTTCTAGCTTCTTTTTCTTGTATCTTATTTTTCTAGCTTAATTATTGCTTGATAAATATTTGGAAAAATGTCAAAAATATATTAATCTTTGGTTTTTCTATTTCTATTTAGTAACTTATAATATTTAAAAATGTAAAAATTTGTTTTAATTACCTTTTATTTTAATTTGTGTAATGTAGAAATCTCTGTGTCTTTCTGATGTTCTTCCAAAAACGACCTTTGCTTCTGATGTTCTTCCAGAAACGACTTTGTTTTCTGATATTTTTCCAAACACCTCTTTGTGTCTTTCTGATGTTCTTCCAGAAACGACTTTGCTTTTTGATTTTTTTTTCCAGAAACTTTTTTGTGTCTTTCTGATTTTCTTCTAGAAACGACTTTGCTTTCTGATATTTTTTTAGAAATCTTTGTGTTTATGATGTTCTTCCAGAAACGAATTTGCTTTCTGATGTTTTTCCATAAACCTCTTTGTGTCTTTCTGATGTTCTTCTAGAAACGACTTTGTTTTTTGATGTTTATCCATAAATCTCTTTGTGTCTTTCTGACGTTCTTCCATAAACGAATTTGCTTTCTGATGTTTTTCCAGAAACCTCTGTGTCTTTCTGATGTTCTTCCAAAAATGACTTTGTTTTCTGATGTTTTTCTAGAAACCTCTTTGTGTCTTTATAAAGTTCTTCCAGAAACGACTTTGCTTTCTAATGTTTTTCCAAAAACCTCTTTGTGTCTTTTTGATGTTCTTCCAGAAACGACTTTGCTCTCTAATGTTTTTCCAGAAACCTCTTTGTGTCTTTATGATGTTCTTCCAGAAACGACCTTTGCTTCTGATGTTTTTCCAGAAACATCTTTGTATCTTTATGATGTTCTTCCAGAAATGATCTTTGCTTCTGATGTTTTTCCAGAAACCTTTTTGTGTCCTTATGATGTTCTTCCAAAAACGACCCTTGCTTATGATGTTTTTCCAGAAACTTTTTTATCTTTTTGATGTTCTTCCAAAAATGACCCTGCTTCTAATGTTTTTCCAGAAAACTCTTAGTGTCTTTCTGATGTTCTTCCAGATACGACCTTTGCTTCTGATTTTTTTCCATAAACCTCCTTATAATGATGTTTTTCCATGTATTTTCTTTTGACTTTTGTTGTCTGATTACCATGACATTTTTCCATGTGTATTCTATGGCTTTTTGTCTGTTTAATCTGTTACATGATGTTTTTCCGTGTCTGTTATTGATTGTTCATTTCTTTCTTACGGTATTTTGTCGTGAATGTTTTTATCTTTCCGCGATGCTTTGCTGCGTATCTTTTTCTGTTTACCATGTTGTTTTCCATGTGTATTCTGTGTTATTTTTTTTGTCTAACCATGCATGATGCTTTTCCGTGTACTGTGACTGTGCCTTATTTGCTTTCCATTTACATGATGTTCTTCCATGTATCTATTGCTTTCTTTTGATCCTTGTTGACCTAATAGAAGGGGAGTGATTTCATGTTGACTTATCGTCAGTGTGCATGTACTTTGTTTGTTTTGTCTTTGTTGTTGTCTTGGTTCTTAGAACCCTAACAATCTGTGGTTTCATGAACTACGGACGCTCTAATTTCTCAAGTTCCTTTTGAGAATACGTAGGCACAAGATCTGTGGTCCTGATTGCTAGAGAGGAACCACCTCAAAGGACTGTCATCCAAGAAGTTGCAAGCACTGATCCTCAGCTTGTTCAGGTGCCACCTTCCACTTGGCTAGAGTTTGGTTTACCTCCTAACTACTCTCCACCTCTTGCATCTACTACTATGATTCGTCAGGCTTCCAGATCAATTTTTCAAGCTCCTGTTTTTGCCGACCCAGACCTGTGGCTCATGTTGTTGCCCAGACTGTTCAAGCTCCTTTTTTTGACTACAATGTTGCCAGTGCTCAAGGTGAAGAGCGTGAAAATTTTGTTGAGCCTAATATTATCTGTGAACAGTTTCAGACCATAGATAAGAGACTCAGAGTCGTTGAGGGCACTGACTTCTTTAATATGGATGCAGACAACATGTGTTTAGTTTTTGACCTTGTTATGCCTGTTAAGTTCAAAACTCCTTAGTTTGTGAAGTACAAGGGTCACTCATGTCCAAGAGCCCATTTGGTTATGTACTTCCAAAAAATGGTTGTTTATACTAACAAACAAAAGTTGCCCATCCATTGCTTTCATGACAGCTTGAGTGGAGCTTCACTCAAATGGTATATAAACCTTGAACAGAACAGTATCCACTGCTTCCAAGATCTTGTCAATGCTTTCACGAAGCAGTACAAGTGCAATCTTGACATGGCTCTTGACCACCGTCAACTCCAAAATATGTCTCAGAATGAGAAAGAGTCTTTCAAGGAATATGCTTAGCATTAGAGAGAACTCGCTTCTCAAGTTGAACCCCCTATAGCAGAAAAGAAGCTCACTGGAATGTTCGTGGACACCCTGTCTCCATTCTATTGGGAAAAGATGATTGGTAGCGTCTCTTCCAACTTTACAGACCTGGTGACTATTGGCCAAAGGCTAGAAGAAGGTCTCAAGAATGGAGAGGTATCTAAGGTCGCTGAATCTTTTAATGGTGCAAAGAAATCCTATGGGAACTTCTAGAAGAAGAAAGAAGATCATACCAATGTTGTCATAGCTGAAGTGAGAAGGCATCGCCACTGACCTCAGTATGTTGATCACCCTGCTATTATTACTGTTCCACAACCAACTCAAGCTCCTCAATGTTCAGCTGTTGGACATAACTAGTATCGTAATAGGAATCAATTCTATCTTATTCCCATGATGTACACTGAACTTTATCCTGCTATGGTTTAGAAAGGTTGGGTTACTACAAGGACTCTACCTCCTCCTCCAAATCCTCTTCCAGCTGGTTTCAGGTTTGATCTCCACTGTGCATTTCACAAAGGTGCCGCAGACCACGATTTGGAAAATTGCTATGCACTGAAGGCTAGAGTGCGTCATTTGATTTAGGACAAAATTCTTACCTTTTAAGACTCCAATCCTAATGTCAACAATAATCCTTTTCCAGAGCATCAGAAATGAAGCTTCAGCAGACTATCTTCCTAAAATCCATTGTTTCAGGCAGGTTAGCTCACCCCTGTTGCTGATTAGTCACTAGGCCATATTTCTTATTGTTTTCATTTTCCTTTCTTTGTATTAGCTGTTTGCTTTCAAATTATATTTGTACTTTCATGTTAATGAAATGAGCATTACAACTTTGTGACTCAATTCATTTTGTTTATTATTTGCATCTTTATGCTTTCCCTTTCAAAAATATTTATCTTTTATCCACTTTCTTTTGATTATACAAATATTGGAGGGGATGATAAAAACGTGATACCCATAACTTCTGATGGTATGCTTTCAATCAAACTTTGCTGACAATGTAATGCGTTGTTTCAATTCCCAAACACTGGAGAAATAAGGAAGTTATTCCCTTGTCAACCCTTTCGAGCCTAGAAGTTGAAGTTTCTTTCTTTACAAAAAAACCTGCAATCTTAACCTTGGGCAGGGTAGTTCTCAGTTTAACTTGGTTATACATTCAAATACAAGAGCTTCATGCAAGACACCTTTTAAATTTTTTAAATCAAGTGAACAAATGTTATACAAGTTGTTCCCAAAGTGATAAATAAAGAAGGATCGTTAAGAAATCCTTACTCAAAGAATGAGTAGAGTCCCTCTCAAGGAAAAAGCTAAGAGAGATGGGAAGCTCATGATTGTGCCTTATACAAAAAGTTTGTATGACAACCAATAAGAAGTTGACCTTAAATCCTCACCATGAAAGTCCTCAATGGAAAACAGTTTGGTAAGGAAGTAGTGTCTGTCATTTCAAAAGGCCCTTGACTTTTGAACCATAATTACTATCATCGATGAAATTTCCAACCCGTGGGAGCCTGAGCATATAGTTTAAGTTAACTGAACGTAGGACTGAAGATCATCACGAAGATTGGATGGGTACAAATAAACCTTAAGCTTTTACCCTTTGTTTCATAAACCGAGAACCAGTCCACATTACAACCTTCAAAAGACCTAATTGAAGCAAGGTTATTTTGAAAGCATACTACAACAAGGTTACGTAAATTGACTCTGAAAATATTTTTGCGAATAAATAATTTTGGCATTACACATGTGTTTTACTTTTCACTTTTAAATGTCTTGAGCCACCATGTTCTGACCAATGACTCATATGCTTTACGTCTTTCAAAAATGATTTTGATTTCAAAAAGTTGCATGAATTTTGCATTAAAATTACCATGTTTATACAAACACTTTTGTTTACGAACTGGCTATCCTCTCAAGGATTTTTCAAACAGTTGAGAAACTTGGTCAGGTGATCCTATCAAGGGCAAGTTCCTTCCAAATCCTGGTGAGAATCAGTCCAAGGTTTGTTTCTTAGTGCAAGTCTTTCTCAGAATTGGTTTATTGAGAAGATTTTTCAAGGCTAATACTGGGGCAAGCTTTCTAAGAGCACAATAAAGCAGCCATTCCAACCTCAATCAAGCTGAGGCAATGATCAGTTCATCTACAACAACCATCTAATCTAGGGCAATTTACTTAAAGAAACCCCAAGCCGTTTTTCATCCTTCCTGCAAGGATCATCAACTTGGTACAGTTTACTAGTGTGGCATAGGTGTGCTTGGCAATATCTTTAGTCCTCAAGAAGAATGGCAGTGATCTTCGTGTTGAGGAATCATTTTTCCAGTCTTGTCTTCTCCACAAAAGAGTTTAGCCATGTTGTCAGCATCTGCGTTGCATTTTCATTTGATCATACAACATAGCATATTTCATATACATATGTATAGCAAGAGTGTTTCATCCTCATTTGCATTCACCAGAGGTCGTGTTGTTATCCACGTCTTACCTTGTGGTCAAAGTCCAACTTACTTGGCATCTACCAAACAAATACTTTTTTGTCTATCTGACGTTCTTCCAAATATGACCTTTCTTATCTGATTATTTTTCCGGAATGTATGTTCCTCTTCTGCATCCAATGCTATTCTTAGATGTTGTTTTGTTCACTTGCATCGGATGTTATTCTCAGATATTGTGATTATACCTTTCATTCAAAGCCATTACTGGATGTCTGGTTTCTTTACATCTGATGTCATTCTCAGATTTTGCTTACCTTTCATTCAAAGTCATTATTGGTTGTCTAGTGTCTTTTCATCCAATGCCATTATTGGATGTCACATATGTCAGTCTCTCTAATGTTTTTCTAGATGAATCTTTTGTTCTAATGTTTTTCCAAAACCTATATGATGTTTTTCCAGATATTCCCTTTTGATTCTGATGCTTTTCCAGAATCTATTTGAGGTTCTACTTGATGTGTTTATCTCTTTGATGTTTTTCCAGATTGAGTATTTTGTTTTAATGTTCTTCCAGAACTTATCTGATGTTTTTCCAGATTTTCCCTTGTAAATTTCCGGATATTTCCATTGTGATTCTGATACCCTTCCAAAATTTGTTTCACTCCCTAATGAGTTTTCAGATATATACCTCTGTAATTCTGATGCATTCCCAGAGTTTCATTTCTCTTACCGTCTGATGCTTTTCCATATGTGTCTTTTGTTCTGATGTTTTTCCAAAAATCCTTTATGTCTATCTGACGTTCTTCCAGATACGACCTTATTTATCTGATGTTCTTCCAGATACGATGTTGCTTATCCGATGTTCTTCCAAATATGTCTTCCAAAATATTTTCTCGTACATTTAACGCTTTTCTAAATGTTTCGGATGTATTTTCAGAATCTTTGTCTTCATCTAATGCTCTTCTAGATGTCTTCAATTTATTTATGACTTTGGTTAACAGCTGTTGAATATTCTCAAGTCTGTTCCCATTCTCCATCCAATGCTTTTCTGGATGTGTTCCGAAGTTTATTCTATGTTTTTCTGAATATCTCTGATGCATTTCGGAGTTTATTTGATGTTTTTATGAATATCTCAGATGTGTTCCAGAGTTATTTCGATGTTTTTTCAAATATCTCGGATGTGTTCCATAGTTTATTCGATGTTTTTCCGAAAATCTTTGATGTGTTTCGGAGTTTATTCAATGTTTTTCCGAATATCTCTGATGTATTCCGGAGTCTATTCGATGTTTTTTTTCGAATATCTCTGATATTTTTCAGAGTCCATTCAATGCTTTTCTATCATACCTCTGATGTTTGCCTGAATGTCCTTGATACATTTCTCTGAGTTCTCCTCACCTTATTCAATGATATTTTGAATTTTGTGACTCTTTTCCATTCGGTTCCGTTCATGGATGATGACTGTTGATTTCCCAGTGGGGCTTATTCAATGTTATTTTGAATATCTCTGATGAATGCCTGCTTATGTTCCAAAGTTTCATTCAATGTTCTTCTGAATGTCTTTGATGGTTGTTATTGTTCCTTTCCAGAGTTTTGTTCAATGCATTTCTGATAAAACTTCGGATGACTGTGATCCTTTTCCCAATAAAATTGTTTATGCTTTTCTAGATGTTTCTAATTTGTTTTCCAGAATGTGTTACTTTCAGCATTTGGTGCTCTCCCAGATGTCTGCATCTTTGTTTAGGTTTAATCCCTCTCTTTCCAAGTATTACTGGATACTCTTTGTCACCATGAAAAATATCCCTAATATCTTTTTTCTCCTTAGTCACGTATTTCTGTTACTTATTCACTTATGTTTTTGCCTTTCGTTATGTGCTCAACTTTTTCCAGCATTGCATTTATATCACATCATAAGCATTTATGTGGTATCTTAGGTCCAAAAATTACGCATGTTTGTATCTAAGTCTCTCCAATCTTGTCGAGACGAAGATTTCAATCTTCACATCTCCGGATCGAAGAAACTTAAATAGGTGCATCGATCATATCCTAATTATTGACTCTAAGATTCGACGTCTTTTTGCATAGGTGTCATACCCTAATTTTTTACTCTAAGATCACACGTCTTTTTGCATCATCTTCATAATTCTTCACTCATTTCATCTCACATAATACCCAATTTATCACCTGAAATAAACATTTTGGATTCACAACTGAATCGGTCAAACTAAAAGTCAACTGTGCGTAAAATCAGTGGAAGGAAAAATTTAAAATCGAGCATGCAAACGTCAATCATATTAATGTATGTTTCACGTAGTTTAACTTGGCGTGCTCATTTTAACTTTTCAACTACTTTTCGGTCGCATTTTGATCAATTTGAGTCATTTAACCGGGTAAAATTTATTTCAAAATTTGACCAAACGCTGTATTTTTCCGAATCATATATTTTTTGCTAGTCATTTTGGTGTATTCATTTTATTTTTCTGAACACTTCGATACCGGTCCAATTATTCATTTTTTATCGCTTTTATTTCTATTTTAATTAATATTTACTTAAAATTCATTTTGTTTATTTTAAATATTTTATTTTATTCATTATTTATTTATTGTTTATTATTATTATTTAATATTTATTTTTACTTATTTTTAGCAATATTTAATCAACAAGTATTAGAAAGGGATTTTATGTTGTCTACCTTATTTGTGAAACCTGTAGTGTAGCATGCATGCTACATGTACAATGCACCAGACACTCCATATTTCATTGACCCGCTCTCTTTCACATGGATTAATAAGAGAACAAAACTATTTTTTACACGCATACTACATGTGCAACAAACTAGCTGCAACTTCCCATGCTAGCATTTCTCCTCTTCACACCAAACCTTCATGTTTTTCCCTTTTTTTTCCTCTCTTGAACACAATACTTCATTTATTGGCTTATGTTAATACAACAAGTAATACCCCTTTTATGCTACATAACCCACCTCACCTTCTACTTTATAATATACTCCATAAGACCATGAACTTCACTTTTTTTTATTCCCACTTTCACCACCCCATATTCTTCATCTTCATAGTTTCCTTTCATACTCCACAACCATAGCACCATAATACCAAGCTTTCTATAACACACAGATTTCCCTCAACAATATTTTCTTGCTTCTTAACCATTTTTCTCCTTCACATATTCATAACAACTTTTTTTATCTACACAGATATCTCACAATCTTCACAACCCCACCATACTGCTCTCTCTCCCGTTAGATTGAGAAGGAAAAAACTTTTGAGTTTTGTCACTGTAAGCATTTCATCTCTCTTGTTTTAACTTTAGCATTTTTGTTTGTAGTTCATGTAAATAAAGATCAAAGAAAAACATTTTAATTGGTTTTTAGCTTCTTTTTCTTGTATCTTATTTTTCTAGCTTAATTACTACTTAATAAATATTTGGAAAAATGTCAAAAATATGTCAATCTTTGGCTTTTCTAAGCGAAGATTGTGACCCAAAGAACGGTACATTGACTGAACAAGCAACACTTGACCGAAGAAAGGGTATTTGAACCAAACAAAGGCTACTAATTCCAAAGGTGCGAGTATTTAAACCAAAGAAAGGTTACTAACTGTAAGGGATTTAATGTTCAACAGATGGACTGTGATTAACAAAAAAGAATGAGTGATTAACCAAGAGAAGGTGATTAACCGAGAGAGATCAGTTTTAACAGACACACCGTGATTAACAAAAGATCGGGTGATTAACCGGAAGAAGGTCATTAACCCAAAGAAGACTCAGTATGCTAACAGATGGACTGTGATTAACTGACGAAAGTTGGTATTTTAACTGATAGGCAGTGATTAACCAAACAAGTAAGGAGAAAACCAAGAGAAGGTTGTGAACTCCGATGGGGATTAGATTTTAAGAGGAAGACTGTGTTAATTGAAGAAGAAAGATTGGCATCACTAGGAAGAAGAGAATTTGACTTTAACCCAAAGAACGGTTGAATAACCAAGGAAATGACTAATTACAAAACTCTGGGGGAACCAAGGATGGTGATCGACCACAAGAGAAAAGAGTGTTGAATTGAAAGGAGGAAGTTAAACCCAAAAAGGAGATTAGGATACAAGTGATCAAAGATCGACTCGGTTGGGAAATGGGGGATACAACAGTAAGTATATAGATACGACTATTTCAGGCACATGGTCATTTGTCCCCTATCCAAAATAATCAGAACGAGTGTAAGAATTCTTCACTCTCATTCCTTCTCTAACACCAAAGTGTAGTGCGAGAAACGAAACTGACAGCGCAACAGCGCAAAACTTGTACAGTGCTCCAACACGTTGCAAATCTTGAACTCCACGGGGGAAAGAGAGCATAAATCTCTAGAAGATGTAAAGAATAATAAAGAGGGAAGATCAACTAATCGAGATGAAGTTTCGATTAATTAATCAAAAAGGAGTTATATGCTAATAATTTTCCAAAGGGATAAAAAATAATTAAAGCAAAAGGGTGAATTATTGAGTATACAAGATTGAGATTATTCTAAAGAAGAACAATCTTAATGCAAACATGAATGGAAGTGCAAAACAGTACCAAAATCATTTAGTATGCATGACAAATCATGTAGCATGTGATCAAAGAATGTGCAAGAATGATCATGATCATACAATGGCAAAAACGTGAACAAATGTGTAATCGATAAAATCGAGCATCGAAATGTTTACAAGCATGCTTCAAACAGAAGTTAAATGACTCATAAAACATCCATAAAAATCAATCATAACAATCCATGGGAGTTTAATGAGAAAAGAATGTCAAACACACTTGAAAATGCACGAAAATGGCATTCTGGAGTAGTGTTAATCGATTAACACTTTTCCAGTGCAAAAGTGTTAATCGATTAACCTTTTAAAAAAGGCAGATTTTTCTAAAAAAACACTGTTTTAATCGATTAACATTTTGCCAATGCAAAAGTGTTAATCGATTAACACTGAAGCAGTGGTTGAAATTTGATTTTTCAAAAGCACTTTTGGCCACTTATGATTTGTGCAATCACTCACATGCTAGGGAAAACATTTATGCACGAAAGCCAAGTCCAAAAAACAACAAATAATCATCAATTCAGTCAATTAACTCATCTAGATCAAGGATCAAGCAATGACATAATCAATTCACACACAAAAATATTATCGAACTACATCGCAAACGATACGAAAACTATCTAAACTGTAAAATGAGCAAAGGATAACCAACCTACAAGGCTGAGATTCACTTTGGATGTTGTTGCAAATGAATTGTGATGGAGATAATCAAAGAAAACCAGAGAAATCAGAATTTGCAACTGAATCGTAGCATCCGAGCAAAATGCAACAAAATCTCCAAATATGAATTTGCACCGAAGAAGCTTGGAGTAATCACTTGAGATGAATCAAAAGCCAATAAAACTCTAGAAAACCAAGTATAATTGCAAGATGATGATGGTTAAACTCAAGAGAAAAGCACTTTCAATGTAGAAGTTGCTACTCTTTAATGGTGAATTTGAGTTCTAGTGTGGTTTAGGAAGAAAGTGAAGATGAATGTGAGAAAAAGTTGTAGAAAATTCAGAGAGAATATGAGATAATTGAGAGTGAAAATGGTTGAAAGTGAGAAAATGATCAAGGGTCCTTTTTGAAATAGTGGAGCTTTGTTTATATAGAAAAGAGGTTTGGAGTTGCTAGGTTTGGAATGAGCTTTGAAACTAGACTTGGAGTTAGTTGGTCTCAACTCACTGAGTTGGAGGTTAACTCATTTAGTTAGGTAGTTTACTCGGTAGCAATCCCAATGCAAGTTCAAATCAAAGGGTTCTCATGCTTGAAAATAAAGTATCATGGTAGTCTCAACTCAAATTGATATATTAGAATAAATGCCTTGAAGTTTTTGGAAAGGTCTTCAAATGTCTAGGAATGTCTAGATTGTTCCATACAATGCTAGAACCAAGTAGACCCCAAAATAGTATAGTGCAAGTTATTGTCCTGAAAATGCAGCAGAATCTGCATTTTTCAAGGGTTAATTGATTAACCCATTTGCACTAGAAAATGGTTAATCGATTAACCAGGCCAAAACATGCCCAATTTTCCTAAAAAAATGGTGATGTGGCCACAACTTCGATTTTCGACCTTTTGCTTTGATGAATAAGCATAAAAACCCTTGTTTTGTGCTTGCAATGATGATGTGATATCTTTGTGAGAATATGATTAATCCGGCTTGGAAAACCTGAATATTTCTGCAATGAAAACCACAGAGAAAAAGTGTGAATGCGTATGTCAGCGATGCGAATGCACATGCTTATGCAAAAGGAAAAAGGGGAGGTCAAATTTTGGGTTACGACAGCTGCCTCTATTTAATCTTCTTGGATCCGAATGCTCGAATTGTGCCAGCTCTTCGATTATTCAAGGTGGAAGGAGATTAAATAAAATAGTAGCTCGAAATTTTTTCCAACGAAAGCAAAAGAAAGGTAAGGTGAAAGTGCAAAGATTTGGCTAAGATATGCTGGGGAGATAAGTCAGTCAAAGGGGAGTATGCTATGATGCTTGATCTTACATAATGCTTGATATCATGTTATGTAACGACATAGGTTAAGATGTTGTGTTTCAGGTAGGAAGAGATTATAGCAAAACGAACTCGACATCCTCTGTTGAGGGAAAGAACTCCATGAATGACGATGACGCTGCTAGGGAAAAGACTAGAGATCTCAGACTTCCAGGCTATTACCAATATTGTTGCTGGAGATGGAGGAACCTCCCAACTGTAGTTGACTCTGGTTGGGGAATGAAGGAACCATGGATGATCTTCAAATAACCGACTCTTCTTAGGGAAGAACAAGGTCAGGATGATCTTGGTAGAAGGAAAACAAAGCACCGGTACTGCTGGGAAATGACAACTTTGATCTGTTGGGGATGTTGCAAGGAACTATGCTCTTGTTGGAGAAATGAAAGGTAAACAACCATTCCAAACAACCATAATGATACCTGTTAGGGATCAAACATGCAATGGAAATTACTAATCATCCCTTAAGGATTTTCGGTAAAACATGCAATGCATAATGCTTTCCTGGTTAATTTTATCTTTTTATTAATCTCGACACTTTATAGTATTATGTGATCAGAAATAATTATTTATTTTGCAAACAAAATACTGAAAAGAGACAAATGAGATATAAAAAGGCTTAATTTTATTGAATATGAAAATATTTGCACATAAGGTGTGTACAAGGATGCAAAAATCCTTGATGAGGAAACTTACAATAAAATTGAAAACAAAGTAAATGGCAATGGGAAATTCGATTTTGCATTGATTACAACATTGGTCATCTTCCACTGTAAGTCTTAGTTCCAACATTATGCGTCTGTTGATGATGATTTGACTGATCATTTACCGTTTGAGGTCCAACTATGATGAAGATAGGCTTAAGTGTTCACAGTCAAATGCCATTACCACTAACTTTTTCCTGGACATTTTATATATATTTTTTCATCCACCGAGATACTCATTTTTCCTATTTCGCCCTTTCGGTTTTTCAACGTAGCAGGCTATATACACTTTTTTTCTTTGTCCCTAACTTTTGCATGGACATTCCTTTTTTTGGTCCATCGGGACGCCCATTTTTGCCTAGATTTCCCTTGCGGATGCCAATCTAGCGGGCTCTTTATTCATCATCATTTTTTTTAGGAATAATATTGTTTAAATATGTCGAAGTTCATGGGTAGTGGAAACTCCTTCCCATCCATGGTGGTGAGGATCATGGTTTCGCCTGAGAAGGCCTTCTTGAAAACAAAGGGTCCTTCGTAGTTGCGAGTCCACTTGTCGCGTAGATCCGAGTGAACATGAGAATATCTCTTAAGACGAGTTTGCCTACATGGAATGGTCGAGGGAGAACTTTCTTGTCAAAAGCTCGTTTGAGACGTCTCTGATACAATTGACCGTGGCAAACGGCTATCAGGCGCTTTTCTTCGATGAGATTCAGTTGGTTATATCTGGATTGGACCCATTCAGCTTCATCGAGATCTGCTTCCATGATGACTATGAGCGAGGGAATTTTGACTTTAATGGGTAGAACATCCTCCATATCATACAAAATCAAATACGGAGTTGCCCCCAGTGGAAGTACGAACTGAAGTTCTGTAGCCATGTAATGCGAAGGGAAGCATTTCGTGCCAATCCTTGTAAGTCTTGACCATTTTCTGGACAATTCTCTTGATGTTTTTGTTTGCTGCTTCGATGACACCATTCATCTTGGGCCTATATGGTGAAGAGTTGTGGTGCTCGATCTTAAATTCTTGACAAAACTCCTTCATCATCTTGTGTTCAGGTTGCTTGCATTGTTAGTGATAATACTGCTAGGAATACCATAACTGCATATTATCGCTTTCTTGATGAACCTGGAAACCACTTGTTGTGTAACATTTGCATAAGAAGTGCCTTCAACCCACTTCGTGAAATATTCGATAACAACTAGAATGAAGCGATGACCGTTGAAAGCCTTCGGCTCAATCATTCCAATCATATAAATACCCCACATAGAGAAGGGCCAAGGAGAAGTCAGAACGTTCAATGAAGTTCGTGGCACATGGATCTTGTCACTGTAGATCTGGCATTTGTGACATATTTTGGCAAAGTTGTAATAATCTACCTTCATTATTGTCCAATAATACCTAGCTCGAAGGATCTTCTTAGCCATAGCAAGCCCTTTGGCATGTACACCCTCACATCCTTCATGTATCGACCTTATGATTGTGTCTACTTCGTGTCTATCCACACATCTAAGCAATACATAATCATAATTCATCTTGTATAGTATGCCACCACTCAAGAAAAACTTGGCGCATAGCCGTCTGAGAGATTTCTTGTCAGTGATAGTGAAACCCTCGAGATATTCCTATTTTTCTAGATACCTTTTGATGTCGTATAACCAAGGCTTGTCATCAGACTCGTCTTCAATTTCTAAACAGTGTGTTGGTTCATTCAAATGATCAATGTGGAGAGAAGGAGCTTCGTTCTTCCATTTGACTTTGAACATGGATGCCAAGGTGGCAAAAGCATCAACTAGTTGATTTTATTCCCTTGGAATATGATGAAAAGAGATTTCATCAAAATAGGACATCAATTTAGTGATGTGCTTTTGGTACGGAACCAACTTGGAATCCCGAGTCACAAAGTTTCCTCTGACTTGGCCAATCACCAGGGCAGAATCTCTGTAGACCTCAAGAATCTTGATTCTCATGTCAATTGTCGCTTCAATACCGCAGATACATGCTTCGTATTAATCCATATTGTTGCTGCATTCAAAGAATAATTTGGCGGTGAAGGGAAGATGAAAACCTTTCGGAGAGATGAGGATAGCACTAATTCCACGACCTTTAGCATTGGCAGCACCATCGAACACGAGCGTCCACCGCTACCCTGATTCGGGTCCTATATCAGGGTCTGAAGTTTCATAATCTCTAATGAATAAAACATCCTCATCGGAAAAGTAAAACTTCATTTGTTGATAACCCTCCACAAGTTGATGAGCAAGGTAGTCAGACAAGACGCTCCCCTTTATGGCTTTCTAGGTAACATGTTGGATGTCATACTTAGTTAACAACATTTTCCACCGAGCAATTCGTCTAGAGACAGCAGGCTTTTCAAAATTTTACTTTATCAGATCCATTTTGGATATCAATAAAGTAGTATGGTAAATCATATATTGTCTCAGGCGTCGAGCAGCCCAAGCCAGAGCACAACAAGTTTTCTCCAATAGTGAGTATCTAGTCTCACAGTCATTGAAATTCGTGTTCAGATAGTAAATTGCATGTTCTTTTCTACCAGTGTCATCATGTTGACCCAATACACATCCTATTAATTCATTGAGAATAATGAGATACATGATTAAAGGCCTACCAGGAATCAGAGGTACTAAGATCGGTGGTTCTTGTAAATATTTTTTTAATTTTGTCAAAAGCTTCTTGACAATCATTATTTCATTCAATCGATTGATTTTTCTTACAAATTTGATATTGGTTCACAGGTAGTCATCAAATAAGAAATGAATTTGGAAATGTAATTAAGTCGGCCTAGAAAGCCATGGAGTTCTTTTTCTGTTTTGGAAGGTGTCATGTTCTGAAATGCCCAAACCTTGTCAGGATCAACTCCAATGCCCTTCTGACTTACAATAAAGGCCAAAATTTTACCAGATGAAACTCCAAAGGTGCACTTGGCCAGATTCAACCGTAGTTTGAACTTTCGGAGTCTGTCAAACAACTTCATCAAATGGTCCAAATGATCATCTTCAGTTCTGGATATGGCAATCATATCGTCCATGTAAACCTCAATCTCTTTATGGATCATATCATGAAAGAGGGTTTCCATGGCATGTTGGTATGTTGCCCCTATGTTTTTCAAACCAAATGGCATGACTTTGTAGCAATATATACCCTAAGGTGTGATGAAAGTAGTCTTTTCCATATCAGCTGGGGACATCTTGATCTAATTATATCCTGAGAAACTGTCCATAAACAAAAAGACAAAGAACAGCACATTGTTGTCTACCAAGACATCAATATGAGGCAGAGGAAAATCATCTTTCGGGCTTACCTTATTGTGATCTCGATAATCCATACACATTCTAACTTTCCCATCTTTCTTCTGAACCGGGACGATGTTAGCAATCCATTCAGGATATTCGAAAGTGGCTAGGAATCCAGCGTCAAACTGTTTCTTTACCTCTTCTCTGATTTTAAGTGCCATGTTGGGTCTAGTCCTTCTGAGTTTCTGCTTGACAGGAAGACATTCAGACTTGAGTGGCAAGTGATGTTCAACGAGTTGGTATCCAACCTAGGCATATCTTGATAAGACCAACATACTCTTTCAATAACTTGACCAGCTCGGAACGTACATGCTTAGCAAGGGATGCCCCAATCTTGACATTTTTTCTGATATCATCAGTACCAAGATTGATAACTTCCACTGGCTCTTCGTGTGGCTGAATCTCTTTCTGCTTGTGCTCAATGAGTCTTTCTAGTTTAGCCGGTAATTCACAATCTTCCTCATCATCTTCTTCGGCTTATTTAATTGGAATCCCAAAATTACATGGATGTTTTCCATGTTGCTATCAATGAATTTATTTGCTCTGCATGTTTATGAATTATGTTTAGAATGAGTTATTTGAAAGGTGAAAAATGAAAGAAACTTTTGCCATTTGTTTATTTGTGAGAAAGTAAAATAAATAAAGAAATAAGAGCATTATTTGAATGCAAAAAAACTTTCATTTATTGATCACATAATGTTTCAAAAGCAGGAGGCCCTTACAAGCTATCCACTCGTCTCGGGCGAGGACGAGGACGAGGATGAGGGAACAGGAAAGTAAAATGCATTACATGTTTGTGGGAAAAACCACAGGAATCACAGTAGATGTTCAATTGCTGAGCTTGAAACCTTGCAGAAACTTGCGCACAAAGTTTGTACTTCGGTTTCTAGGACCAACATCATCAATAGTTGACACGATATCACTCTACTAGAATCCAGCGCTATTGAACTTGATCAAGTTGCACTTGTCATGACTGCGTGAGATAGCTTGTTGATCAGGATGGTAACCCAGTCCAAAGCGATCATGCTTCTCAACCACATTCAAGATTTTTCCCCATCCAGGCAAGGCACCTTTCTCGATGGTCTTTTTAGCACTTTTGACAGATGACATTGTAATTTTCGGTAATCTACTAGAATTGATAGAAGCGGAGCTGACATCTTCAAATTCAAGACATTGGAACAGCACCTCAGCTATGCCTTCATCAGTCTCGACATAAGGATGATAACTCGCTTACTAGAAAATCTTCTTCACCACAAACGATCATCATTTGATCATTGAACATAAATTTTAGTTTTTGATGCAATGCGGAAGTGACGGCCCCTACGGAATGAATCCAGGATCGACCCAATAAGCAACTGTATGCAGGATTGATATCCATCACTTAGAAAGTAATGGTAAACAAATGTGGCCCGACTTTAATAGGTAGATCCATTTCACCAATGAATTTCCTTTGAGAACCGTCAAAAGCTCTGATAATTAAAGCGTTTGGTGTAACACCCCACTTCCCAACTTAAATAAAATGCGAATAAATCAATTAAAATATCAGAGTTTCTCTTCTAAAAGTGGGATATTACTTTTCACAAAAATTTCCACAAAATATTTCATTAAAATATTTTCAAAATAAGCAGCGAAAAAGAAATTTGTCATTAATATACGTATATGTACATCATCTCATACATCATGTTCGGCCATCTGCCCAAAATAGACAAAACATCATCAATGAATCCATCAAAACGTGATACGACACGGAGTATAAGCAAAATCATCAAACAGACAAATAACTCCCAAAGCCCCGTGTTACGTATCAGAGCATCCCTACGACTCAACTCGCCATAATCCAAGCTAGCTTCGCACCTGGATTGTCTGTACTTCCGAAGAAGCACAGACCACAACAACAACAAGGGGTGAGAAATCACGATCAAAAATATAACGATAATAATGTACATGAATAAAAGGCAGACAACACATAAACATCATTCATCATACATCAATCCGGACCTACTGTCCCACGCCGACACAACACACAAACAATGCAACATATGCAACTCGACACAATGATATGCGGTACCGACTCAAACTCAGGGTAGATCATTTACGCTCCATCTGAGACATGATCTATCCCTACTACGCTCCTCCTGAGTCCATATAATCAATCTCAAGATAGATTGCTTATGCTCCATCCGAGACACGATCTATCCCTACCACGCTCCCCATTTGGAGCACGGGGGAATCACTTACGCTCCATCCGAGACATGATTCCATCCCGTCCACGCTCCCCATTTGGAGCACGAGTGAATCACTTACGCTCTATCTGAGACATGATTCAACTTGCCCACATGCTATGCAAGACACCAATGCACACAACAAATACAAGCACCCACGGTGCACACGATCCTACTGATCCATCATCGTACACCACACACACACACACACACACACACACACACACACACATATATATATATATATATATATATATATATATATATATATATATATATATATATATATATATATATATATATATATATATATATATATATATGCATATATTCCATACATCACGACATACATGTATCATGTCATACACCAATCGAAATATCCAAATCAAACGATTAACACGGAAATTACATTCCAACACCATACAAACACTCACCACAGCTCACTAACAATCTCGTAATCAATCACGACCAACAAGGGTCTAACAACACAAGAGAACGAAACAACACAACACAAAAATACAAAACACTGTCATGCTCGCTGGCTCACTGGCTAGGCGAAGCATCAGCGAATGCTCGCTACTTGCTCGCTCAGCGAACTCCCTAGCGAAGCCAGACAGTGGATACTGGAAGCACTCGCTACCCAGTTCGCCCAGCGAATCCCTAGAAAAGATTCGCTACTCGCTCGCTCAGCGAAGCAGCTGGCGAACGTCTGCGATTTCAGAAAAAAATACTGCTCAGAGTCGGCAAAACGCTCCGAATTCAGCCGATTCTAATTCAAACCAGACTCCATCATATCAGACCAATATTCCGCAACCCAACTACAACATCTACCCTCGATTTAACCTGATTAAATGTCAGCTCTACTCATTTAATCAACTTCGGCATAAACTTCGAACTACCCGGAAACCCCCAAATCAATCAAACAGCACATGCAATGGTTTCAACATATCATCTACAACTCAGAATTCACAATACATATCAACAAAATCATCACAACCTAATGAGGTTAGGGAAATCCCTTTTCTACCTAGTATTCATGCAATACCGAATTTTAACCGATTCTCCCCCCCCCCCCCCCCCCCCCCTTACCTCAAATGCATATTCGATCAATGAATCTTCAAGAGTTCCACCGCCAAGCTCACTTCTTCTTCCTCTTGATCGCACTCTTCAAGCTTGCTCTTCACTTGCTAGACCGTGTTCTTCTTTCCTTCCTTGCTCGTGTTCCTCTCTTTCTCTAATTCTTCCAGAATGGCACTTATGCCCCTAATACCTCAAAATTCTCTTTTTAATCTAATAATAATATTAATCCTCATTTTCTCCTTTTTAATCCAAAACAATTCCAATTAACAAAATCTTCATAATATTAATAATAATAATAATAATAATAATAATAATAATAATAATAATAATAATAATAATAATAATAATAATAATAATATCAACATTAATAGTAATTATCCATTATTATCATTATCAATTATATAATATTAATATTATGTTCCTTATATCCTCAACAATTCCAACACAAGGCATGCCGATAAATAAAAATAACACCGGAAAAACTCAAATAATTAAAATGGGCGTTACAACTCTCCCCCACTTTAATTATTTTCATTCTCGAAAATACCTGATGGAAATAACTTTGGATAAGCTTCTCGCATTCTGCTTTCCAATTCCCAAGTCACACTGCCTCTTGCAGCACCTCCCCAAGCCACTCTCACCAAAGGTATCTCTTTCCCTCTGAGTCGCTTCATCTTGCGATCCTCGATCCTCAACGGCATCGTCTCAACGGTTAGATTCTCTCTCACTTAAACTTCATCTCTCTTAATCACGTGAGGCGAATCTGATACATACTTCCGAAGTTGCGACACATGAAACACGTCATGCAAGTTCGAAAGTTCCGGCGGCAACGCCACCCTGTAAGCCACAACACCAATGCTCTGCAAAATCTAATACGGCCCGATAAACTTCGGATCCAGCTTCTTGGACTTCAATGCACGTCCTACACCGGTAACTGGGTTAACCCTCAAAAACACATGATCACCTTCATTGAATTCCAACTCCTTCCTTCGGCTATCATGATAACTCTTCTGCCTACTCTGAGACGCTTTCATCTTCTCACGGATCATCTGAACTGACTCAGTAGTCCGATGCACAATCTCTGGTCCCAAAATAACACTCGCACTCGTCTCATACCAACACAGAGGAGTTCTGCACCTCCTACCATAAAGAGACTCAAACGGTGCCATTCCGATACTAGAATGGTAACTGTTGTTGTACGTGAACTCTACCAACGACAAATGAGTGTTCCATGCACCACCTTTTTCCAACACACAAGCTCTTAACAAGTCCTCCAACGACTGAATAGTCCTCTCTGACTGTCCATCAGTTTGAGGATGATATGCTGAACTCAGCTTCAACTCAGTACCCAAAGCTCCCTGCAAACTCTTCCAAAATTCTAAAGTAAACCTCGGATCTCTATCCGACACAATACTCGCCGACACACCATGTAGCCTCACAATCACCCGAATATAAATCTCTGCCAGCTTCTCCAACGGAAAACTGATATTAATCGGCACAAAATGCGCAGACTTCGTAAGCCGATCCACAATCACCCAAATGGTATCAAATCCTCTTGTCGTGTTCGGAAATCCCGTAACAAAATCCATGGCTATACAATCCCACTTCCACACATGTCAAACAAGCATAAACAAAACGAGCGATATCTCTTTTCATGCCAGCCCACCAAAATAACTTTTTCAAATCATGATACATCTTCGTAGCTCCCGGATGGATACTCAGGCTACTACGATGTCCTTCGTCCAAAATTGACTTCTTCAGCTCGTTATTATCCGGCACACAAATCTTGCCCCGAAATTTCAACACACCTGCACTATCCAACTTGAAATCACTACCGGAGTCACTTCTTGCTTCTCGCATCAAATCCACTAATCTCACATCCAACTTTTGATTTTCTCTAATCATATCCAAGAAATTATTCCTCACTTGTAACTTGCCCAACATCACACCATCTGTCGTAAACTCACACACCATGCTCAAATCTCTGAACTGCTCAATTAGCTCCATCTCTTTCACCATCAAAGCTGACATATGAATTGTCTTCCTGCTCAAAGCATCTGCAACAACATTCGCCTTTCCGGGATGATAACTTAAGCTAAAATCATAATCCTTTAAGAATTCTAACCATCTTCTCTGCCTTATATTCAGCTCTTTCTGATCAAACAAATACTTCAAGCTCTTATGATCACTGAACACCTCAAACCTCGAACCAAACAAATAATGTCTCCAAATCTTCAACACAAAAACCACCGCAGCCAACTCAAGGTCATGAGTAGGATAATTCCTTTCATGCACCCTCAATTGCCGTGAAGCATAAGCTACCACTTTACCATTCTGCATAAGAACTCCTCCTAATCCCAACTTAGACGCATCACAATACACCACAAAAGGCTCACTCGGAGTCGGCAATACCAACATTGGCGCTGAAGTCAACCTCTTTTTCAGCTCCTCAAAACTTTCCTCACAGGAAGCATCCCACACAAAAGCTTGATCCTTTCTTGTTAACTGAGTCAATGGCAACGCCAATCTAGAAAATCCTTCAATAAACCTCCGGTAATACCCTGCCAAACCCATAAAGCTTCTAACTTCCGTTACCGTCTTCGGTGGTTCCCACTGTAATACCGCAATCACTTTTGACGGGTCTACCGCTACACCATCACTAGAAATCACATGCCCTAAGAAACTCACAGTCTTCATCCAGAACTCACACTTCGATAGCTTGCAAACAACTTATTATCCTTCAACACTTACAAAGCGATCCTCAAATGCTCTGCATGCTCTTCTTCTGACTTAGAATAAATCAATATATAATCAATGAACACAAAAATAAACTGATCCAAATAAGAATGGAAGATCCGGTTCATATACTCCATGAACACTCCCGGGGCATTAGACACTCCGAAAGGCATCACAGTATACTCATAGTGTCCATAACGAGTTCTAAACACCGTCTTCTGAATATCACCATCCTTCACTCTGATTTGATGATAACCCGACCTCAAATCAATCTTACTGAACACACGAGTTCCCACTAACTGATCCATCAAATCATCAATCCTTGGAAGAGGATATTTGTTCTTAATGGTCACTTTGTTCAACTGACGGTAATCGATGCACAGACGCATACTACCATCCTTCTTCTTTACCAACAACACTGGAGCTCCCCACGGTGACACACTCGGTCTGATAAACTTTCTATTCAAAAACTCTCCAATCTGAGACTTCAACTCGGCCAACTCCACTGCCGACATCCTGTACGGCGCCATAGAAATAGGCCTCGTACCAGGAACAAGATCAATGTTGAACTCAACTTCTCTCTTCGGAGGCAATTCCGTAATATCATCAGGGAACACTTCCGGAAATTCATTCACCACTGCCAACTCTTCTAACAATGCCTTGTTGTCAACAGATAATGATGCAAATAAAGCAAACACCTTGGCTTCTTCTTCCAACAAAATCCTCAATTCCTTATTAGACAAGGAATCCGCCAATGCTTCCTCTTCTGCAGTAAGAAACAATAACACCTTCCGAAAATAATCGATGTAGACTCGGTTGAACTCCAACCAGTTCATACCCAGAATAACATCTAAACCTCCAAGTGGCAAATAAATCAGATCTACCCCAAAATCTCTACCGAAGATAGTCAGTGGACACTTCAAACACACCAAAAAAGTAGTCACTGAACCAATAGAGGGAGTTTCAATAGTCATCCGCCGCTCAAGAGTAGACGGCACAAAACCTAACCTCTTCACACAATCAACAGAAATGAACGAGTGGGTTGCACCCGTATCAATCATAGCAGTCAAAGGAACATTATTGATAAAACAAGTACCTTTGATAGCACGCTCCTCATCTGCTGATTGAGTTCCCACCACAGCAAACACTTTACCGCTGACCTGAGACGTTTGAACCTTCTTCGGCTTCTCACAATGAGTGCTAATATGACCTTTCTCACCACAGTTATAGCAAGTAGGCACATTAGTCCTGCACTCCGCCATCACATGGCTCAGCTTCCCACACTTGAAGCACTTCTTCACCTCATTAGGACAATCATTAGCATGATGCCCCGCGACACCGCACCGAAAACAACTCAAATCCATAGATGCCCTCCTCTCTCTGAACTTCTTATCAGCAACATCCTTCTGCTTTCCCTTACCAACCGGAACGCTGTAGGGAGTACCACCAAACCTCTGCTTACCCTTACGATCATTCACCGCCTTATAGTGTGCAATCCTTGCCCAGTTGTCATTATCATAAATCCTGCTTCTACTAACTAGCTCAAGGTAGCTCCTGATCTTTTGACAAGTGATCCCAATCTTAATCTCCGGATGCAGCCCGTTCTCAAACTTCAAACACTTGGAAGTCATTGCCTCATCAGTATTATAATGGGGACAATACTGTGCCAACTCTTCAAATCTAGCAGCATACTCTGCTACAGACAGGTTACCCTGCTTCAGCTCCAGAAATTCAATCTCCTTAGCACTTCTGATGTCTTCTAGAAAATACTTCTCCAAAAAAATCGTCTGAACCACCCTCCCAAGTAATGGCAGTTCCCGCAGCCTCCAATCTCTGGCGACTGTTGTCCCACCAAGCTTCAGCTTCACCCTCCAACATATGAGTACCGAACCTCACCTTCTGCTCATCACTGCATCCCATGGTCCTGAAGATCTTCTCAATCGCCTTCAGCCATTTCTGTGCAGCTTCAGGGTCCAAAATCCCTCCTTCAAACTTCGGTGGCTTATTACTCTGAAACTGCGTCAAATCTCTGAATTGCGCACCCGCAGCTAGATTTTGATTGGCAACCACCTGCGCCATCGCTTGCATAGCTGCAGCCAAAGCAGCATCATTCCTCCCTGCCATACTGCTCAACATAAACAACACTGGGTCAAAAGACACACAACCTCTATCCTAAGGACAGACTCAAAGCACTACATTGGACGAACGGACCGACCTGCTCTGATACCAACTTGTAACACCCCACTTCCCAACTTAAATAAAATACGAATAAATCAATTAAAATATCAGAGTTTCTCTTCCAAAAGTGGGATATTACTTTTCACAAAAATTTCCACAAAACATTTCATTAAAAGATTTTCAAAATAAGCAGCGGAAAAGAAATTTGTCATTAATATACGTATATGTACATCATCTCATACATCATGTTCGGCCATCTGCCCAAAATATACAAAACATCATCAATGAATCCATCAAAATGTGATACGACACGGAGTATAAGCAGAATCATCAAACAGACAAATAACTCCCAAAGCCCCGTGTTACGTATCAGAGCATCCCTACGACTCAACTCGCCACAATCCAAGCTAGCTACGCACCTGGATTGTCTGTACTTCCAAAGAAGCACAGACCACAACAACAACAAGGGGTGAGAAATCATGATCAAAAATATAACGGTAATAATGTACATGAATAAAAGGCAGACAACACATAAACATCATTCATCATACATCAATCCGGACCTACTGTCCCACGCCAACACAACACACAAACAATGCAACATATGCAACTCGACACAATGATATGCGGTACCGACTCAAACTCAGGATAGATCACTTACGCTCCATCTGAGACATGATCTATCCCTACCACGCTCCTCCTCAGCCCATATAATCAATCTCAAGATAGATCGCTTACGCTCCATCCGAGACACGATCTATCCCTACCACGCTCCCCATTTGGAGCACGGGGGAATCACTTACGCTCCATCCGAGACATGATTCCATCCCGTCCACGCTCCCCATTTGGAGCACGAGTGAATCACTTACGCTCCATCCGAGACATGATTCGACTTGCCCACATGCTATGCAAGACACCAATGCACACAACAAATACAAGCACCCACGGTGCACACGATCCTACTGATCCATCATCGTACACCACACACACACACACACACACACACACACACACACACACACACACACACACACACATATATATCTATATATATATATATATATATATATATATATATATTTATATGCATATATTCCATACATCACGACATACATGTATCATGTCATACACCAATCGAAATATCCAAATCAAACGATTAACACGGAAATTACATTCCAACACCACACAAACACTCACCATAGCTCACCAACAATCTCGTAATCAATCACGACCAACAAGGGTCCAACAACACAAGAGAACGGAACAACACAACACAAAAATACAAAACACTGTCATGCTTGCTGGCTCACTCGCTAGGCAAGCATCAGCGAATGCTCGCTACTTGCTCGCTCAGCGAACTCCCTAGCGAAGCCAGACAGTGGATACTGGAAGCACTCGCTACCCAGTTCGCCCAGCGAATCCCTAGAAAAGATTCGCTACTCGCTCGCTCAGCGAAGCAGCTGGCGAACGTCTGCGATTTCAGAAAAAAATACTGCTCAGAGTCGGCAAAACGCTCCGAACTCAGCCGATTCTACTTCAAACCAGACCCCATCATATCAGACCAATATTCCGCAACCCAACTACAACATCTACCCTCGATTTAACCTGATTAAATGTCAGCTCTACTCATTTAATCAACTTCGGCATAAACTTCAAACTACCCGGAAACCCCCAAATCAATCAAACAGCACATGCAATGGTTTCAACATATCATCAACAACTCAGAATTCACAATACATATCAACAAAATCATCACAACCTAATGGGGTTAGGGAAATCCCTTTTCTACCTAGTATTCATGCAATACCGAATTTTAACCGATTCTTCCCCCCCACCCTTACCTCAAATGCATATTCGATCAATGAATCTTCCAGAGTTCCACCGCCAAGCTCACTTCTTCTTCCTCTTGATCGCACTCTTCAAGCTTGCTCTTCACTTGCTAGACCGTATTCTTCTTTCCTTCCTTGCTCGTGTTCCTCTCTTTCTCTAATTCTTCCAGAATGGCACTTATGCCCCTAATACCTCAAAATTCTCTTTTTAATTCTAATAATAATATTAATCCTCATTTTCTCCTTTTTAATCCAAAACAATTCCAATTAACAAAATCTTCATAATATTAATAATAATAATAATAATAATAATATCAACATTAATATTAATTATCCATTATTATCATTATCAATTATATAATATTAATATTATGTTCCTTATATCCTCAACAATTCCCACACAAGGCATGCCGATAAATAAAAATAACACCGGTGATAACACGAAATCATATAGATATTTTCATGCATAATTCGACTAAAAGCTAACCGTTTTCGATCCGATTTCGGGTTATTTCCATGTATTTGTCTGGTGTTTTTGCAGGTATTCAACGATCACGTCTAAACAAGGCAACATGAAGAAAAGAAGCAATCCCAGATGAAATATGGACGAAAAAGGGGTGAAAACACAATGAAAAGCACAGCAGACAGTTTTTACTGATGTGACGACCGTCACACGGGTGACGACCGTCACACCTTGTGACGACCGTCATGCAGGCAAAAACGCCCCACTCAAATTACACGTCAAAAGAGCAGTTCCAATTCCCATTAAATGGTCCACTACTCCCTAAATTATCTGCCTCAAGGTCCATCATCCTCTGAGGTAACCGTTGGGATTCCACTTCTATAAAAAGGGAAGCAGGGGACTTCAAAAAGGGAGCTGCATTCATACCACGAAGTGCTGCCAAATTTAATTTCCAGAGCAAATTTACTTTCAGTTATTATTTGTATCCATTTCTCCAGTTTTATTTGTATCCCTTTCCTTTATTTCCCTGCCATTTTCCTCATTCCCATTTCCGCTCTTCTGTAATTGTTACTGCACTGTACGATCGAATTGGAACTAAAGACAGAATCCTGCCAACATCTGTGGAGGATCTGCCCAAAGGCCAATTGGCATTATTTACAGGTTTTCATTTTGATCGACTTCTATTTTATCATAATGCAATTTATTATTTATTATTATTATTTATGTTTTGCTTTTCCAAATTCCATGTCTAGCTAAACTTAGGTAATCGATATGTAGTAATAATTCGAATGGGATTTGATAACTCTTGTTTGAAAACTTTCTTTTCACAAAAATAACTTATGGTCTAAGTGTTTAAAAATTGATTTACGAAATAAACTTCGTCGCGAAAGCGAGAACTTATTTTAAAGTAGTTTTGCCACGAAAGTGGGAAATTAATTAAGATACGAACCAACAAGCGAAAGCTGCGGTAAGGTCAGATAGTAAACACTAGGCATTTGTTTTAATAACAGCGAAAGCACTTTAAAACGAATTAGAACTTAGAGATTTCCAAAAAGTAATTTTAACCCCGAACGGAATACGAAAGTGTACGTTAGGCCCTTAGGATTATGATTAGCGTCAATAACCATTGTGAGACGAGAGTCTTCAAATCTCCATTTTCTGCTTAAATGAACTGTGAAAACTATTTCATACACCAGTAACTTATCAAATCCCTGAAGAACACAATTGCTACGTATCGATTCAATTAATTAAAATCTAAATAGTAATCTTAGTTTCCCCTTTTAGTGACAATCTTATTCCCTTAAAACATATTCTACCTAGCTAAACATAGTAACTCCTGAGAACACTAGTTTGATTACGAGTCCCTGTGGGATCGATATCTTTTATTACTACGCGATAGACTGTGCACTTGCAGTTAGTTGTATTAGACATAGAAAGTCGCGATCAAGTTTTTGGCGCCGTTGCCGGGGACCCGTTTAGTCAATAATGTAACCTTCTGTTACACCGTATAGTCTAGGTAAACAATTTTCATTTTTCCTTTACTAGTGTTGTCGATTGTATGCCAAGTGATCGCCCACAAAGCGATATCTTGAAACCTTCAGTCGCAAAACTAGAGCGCTTCTTACATCTAAGAAGCCGAATCATTGAGTACCAACTCAAACATAACATTCCCGATCCTCTCACTCCCATTCCCAAATCCGAAGAAGAACCAACGATGGCTGAAGGACCTCCGAACAAACCGCTGAAGGCATACGCTACACCATCTCAGATGGAGCCTAGAAGTAGCATTGCTGCCCCAGCTATTACCCGAAATGACTTTGAGCTGAAACCATCATTGTTGTCGGCTGTACAACAAAACCAATTCTCAGGAAACACAACTGAGGATCCGAACGAACATCTAACGAAGTTTGTATAATACGCAGACACAGTGAAAGCAAATGGAGTAACTCCAGACGCGATAAGACTTCGTCTTTTCCCATTCTCTCTTAGAGACAGAGCGTGGACATGGTTACAATCGTTACCATCCAACTCCGTTACGACGTGGGAGCAATTGAAGAACGTCTTCTTAGCGAGATATTTTCCACCAAGCAAAACTGCTATGCTTAGAGCTCAAATCAACGGATTTCGACAAAAAGATACTGAATCCCTTTACGAAGCATGGGAACGATTCAAAGATATGATGAGAACATGTCCTCACCACGGTCTAGAAGACTGGGTGACAATTCATACTTTCTATAATGGGCTTCTATACAATACTAGATTGACAATAGACGCTGCCGCGGGCGGTGCACTTATGGATAAGCCATACGATGAAGCCTATCAATTAATAGAAAACATGTCACAAAACCATTGCCAATGGGGAGGTGAACGCACTCCAAATGAGAAAACCTCAGCGAAAGGTGGGATGTACGAAATCAGCAGCCTTGAAAAGTTCAATGCTAAAGTAGATGCTCTAGCACAGAAGATTGATAGTATGACCGTTAACCCCACTGCAATTGTCGCTGCAGTAACTCCAAATTGCAAGTTATGCGGAAGCACCACTCATAATGCACCTGAATGCCCATTGCTAGCCGGAATCCCGCCAGACCAGGTAAATTATGCTCAAGGAAATCCCTACGCAAATACATACAACCCAGGTTGGCGAAATCATCCAAACTTTTCTTACAAAAGCGAAAATGCATTGCAAATGCCTACTGCTCCGCAAGGATATCAAAAACCAGCTGCTCAGAATGCACCTAGGAAATCGAACCTCGAAATGATGATGGAAAAGTTCATAGCTACTCAAGCTTAAACGAACAAAGAGTTCCTGAATCAAAACATACACACTAGCGAGCAAATTAAACAGTTGACAGGAAAAGTAGACGCTTTAGCCACCCACAACAAAATGTTAGAAACTCAGATATCACAAGTGGCTCAACAGCAAGCATCTGCTGCCGCACCTGCTGGCACATTTCCTGGACAACCCGAACAGAATCCCAAAGGCCAAGCAAATGTTGTGATACTAAGAAGTGGAAAAGAATTGGACGAACCGATCGATCCGAGGACCGAAAACTCAGTCATGCAACAGAAACCAACTGAACAAGCAGAAAAGGAATCTGAGTTAGAGAAGAAGGAGGACAACGAGAAGGAGGATACCGCAAGTGAAAAAACTCAAGCACCTCCAGCGCCATATAAACCACCTATTCCTTATCCGCAAAGACTAATAAACTCTAAAACTTCATGACAGTTTAAGAAATTTGTAGAGCTCCTTAAACAGTTGAATATTACTATTCCTTTTACAGAAGCGATAACTCAAATGCCGTCATACGCCAAATTTCTCAAAGAGATCCTGTCAAATAAGAGAAAGATCGAGGATAACGAAACAGTTACACTTACTGCAGAGTGTAGCGCTATTATTCAGAACCGCATGCCTCCTAAATTAAAAGACCCAGGTAGTTTCTCCATACCCTGCGTCATAGGAAAGTTCGTAATAGACAAAGCTCTATGCGATTTAGGAGCCAGTATCAGTGTTATGCCCTTATCTATATGCAAAAAGCTGAATATGGGAGACCTCAGACCAACCAAAATGTCCGTACAATTAGCTGACAGATCAGTAAAATACCCAGTCGAAATACTGGAAAATGTTCCAGTACGCATAGGACAATTCTACATTCCAACCGACTTCATAATTATGGACATCAAGGAGGACACTGTAACCCCAATTATCCTAGGAAGACCATTCCTAGCTACAGCCAGAGCGATTATAGACGTGAAGAAAGGAAGGCTAACATTCGAAGTAGGAGAAGAAAAGATAGAGTTCATTCTCACCAAGTTCTTACAAGCACCAGCAATAGACGATACCTGCTATTTAGTAGACGAAATTGACGAATGCATAAGAGAACTTGAAAATGAAGAGACCACGTATTCAGAAATAATAAAGATTCAAATACCCGACATTTCTGAAGACGACAATTGGCGTAAACCGTATAAAGACGACAGCCTAAGCGAAAGCTTAGCACTGACACCAAATCATATGCCAGGTCCGAAGAACCCATCTTTAGAGCTTAAAACTCTACCCAAAAACCTCAGATATGAATTTCTAGACGATGAACTAAAAAGACCAGTGATAGTCAACACCGACTTAGGACAACCAGAAACCGAAAAGTTATTAGAAGTCCTAAAGAAGTACCCCACCGCGTTAGGCTATAACATAAGCGATCTAAAAGGTATAAGCCCTTCGATCTGTATGCATCGAATTACAATAGAGGAAGACTCTAAAACTTCTCGAGAGCATCAGAGAAGACTAAACCCCATCCTGAGCACTGTAGTCAGAGATGAAGTAAAGAAATTACTTGATGCAGGAATCATCTATCCGATCTCCGATAGTGAATGGGTTAGCCCAGTTCATGTCGTACCAAAGAAAGGAGGAGTCACAGTAGTTAAAAACGAAAAAGGCGAATCAATAACAAAAAGAGTCGTGACTGGAAGTAGGATGTGTATTGATTATAGGAAGCTTAACAAGGCTACGCGCAAAGATCACTTCCCGCTACCCTTCATAGACCAAATGTTGGAAAGATTAGCCAAACATTCATATTTCTACTATCTAGATGGTTACTCAGGATTCTTCCAAATTCCCATCCATCCTGATGACCAAGAAAAGACTACATTCACCTGTCCCTACGGTACTTTTGCCTACCGCCGAATGCCGTTCGGACTCTGTAACGCTCCAGCAACCTTCCAAAGATGCATGATGGCAATCTTCGCAGATTTCATAGAAGACATTATGGAAGTGTTTATGGACGATTTCTCGGTATGTGGACAAAGTTTCGAAGGATGCTTACAAAACTTAGAAATGGTACTAGAACGTTGCGTAAAAGTAAACCTCGTCCTAAATTGGGAGAAATGCCATTTTATGGTCCGACAAGGAATAGTTCTAGGACACGTCATATCAGATAGAGGGATTGAGGTAGACAAAGCTAAAATAGAGATTATAAAAGATCTCCAACCTCCAAAATCCGTACGAGAAATACAGAGTTTTCTAGGACATGCCGGTTTCTACAGAAGATTTATAAAAGATTTCTCGAAAATCACAAAACCTCTGACCGGCCTGTTAATGAAAGATGCTGAGTTCGTCTTCGACGACGACTGCTTAAAAGCATTCGAAACATTGAAATCATCCCTTATCACCGCACCAATCATGCAACCACCAGATTGGAGACTACCGTTTGAAATCATGTGCGACGCGAGTGATTATGCTGTAGGCGCAGTTCTAGGACAAAGGAAGGACAAGAAACTCCATGCTATCTACTACGCCAGTAGAACCTTAGATCCTGCCCAAATGAACTACGCTACCACAGAAAAGGAACTTCTAGCAGTTATATTTGCGCTTGACAAATTCCGTTCTTACTTAGTAGGAGCAAAAATTATAATATACACAGACCACGCTGCCATAAGGTACCTAATAAGTAAAAAGGATGTCAAACCAAGATTATTGAGATGGATCCTGTTACTACAAGAGTTTGACTTAGAAATCAAAGATAAGAAAGGAACCGAGAACGTTGTTGCGGATCACTTATCCCGAATAGAAGGCATCAGACACGAACCAGTACCGATAAATGACGATTTCCCGTACGAACGTCTGATAGCCAAATTAGAAAGTGACGTACCCAACTCAATCTCGGAAGATCCAGAATTCGAAAAAGCCGTAGAAGCCGTCTATGCCCAAGTCACATTACCTTGGTATGCTGACATCGTTAATTACCTCGCCGCAGGCGTGCTTCCACCAGATCTTACTTATCAGCAAAAGAAGAAATTCTTCCACGATCTGAAACACTATTATTGGGACGAACCCCTACTCTTCAAGAGAGGGGCCGACAACATATATCGTCACTGTGTCCCAGAGGAAGAAATAGAAAATATTATTTCCCAATGCCACTCAGCACCATATGGTGGTCATGCTAGTACATCCAAGACGTGCGCTAAGATTCTCCAAGCCGGCTTATTCTGGCCTAATCTCTGGAAAGACGTTCACATTGCTGTGCAAAAGTGCGATAGATGCCAACGAACTGGCAACATCTCACGACGCGATGAAATGCCTCAGAAAGGAATCTTAGAGGTAGAAATCTTCGACGTCTGGGGAATAGATTTCATGGGACCTTTCCCTCCTTCTTTTGGAAATAACTACATACTCGTCGCTGTCGATTACGTGTCTAAATGGATAGAAGCCATAGCTGCTCCAACAAATGACGCACGAGTAGTAATCAAACTCTTCAAGAACACTATCTTTCCTAGATTCGGTGTACCCAGACTCGTCATCAGTGACGGAGGATCTCACTTCATATCACGAATATTCAATAAACTTCTCTCTAGATATGGAGTCAAGCACCGAGTAGCTACACCTTATCATCCGCAAACTAGCGGACAAGTAGAGGTCTCAAACAGAGAAATAAAACAGATCTTGGAAAATATTATCGCTACCTCGAGAAAAGATTGGTCATCGAAGCTACAGGAAGCTTTATGGGCTTATAGGACCGCATTTAAGACACCAATAGGTACTACCCCCTATAAATTAGTTTACGGTAAATCCTGCCATCTCCCTGTAGAGTTAGAGCACAAGGCCTTCTGGGCCATTAAGACACTCAACTTCAACTACACCGAGGCAGGAGAAAAGCGAATCTTGAACTTACACGAGTTGGAAGAACTTCGATTAGACGCTTACGAAAATGCCCGTATCTACAAAGAGCAAACTAAAAGGTGGCATGATAAACGTTCAATCAGGAAACAATTCAGTGTGGGAGACATCGTATTGCTTTTTAATTCACGATTAAAACTCTTCCTAGGAAAACTAAAATCTAGGTGGTCTGGACCCTATGAAGTGACTAAAGTACTTCAGAGTGGAGCTGTTGAAATTGCCGACAAGACAAATGCACCGTTTATCATAAACGGGCAACGTCTAAAACATTACAATAAGAACGACAACAGTCCTCAAATTAGCAATGTAACATTGCTTGAGCTTCCGGCTCAAACACCAGAATAGCTTCTCACCAAGCTATCGTCAGGCTTTAGACGTTAAAAACAGCGCTTATTGGGAGGCAACCCAAATTTCCCTCGTCATTGCATTTCATTTTTCCTTAAAATTCTACTTTGAAAAATCCAACAAAAATCCTAAAATTACTACTACTTTCTACTTTCGTTCATTTTCGTATTTTCATTCTTATTTTATTTTTTTTCCTTTTGTTTTTGTTTCTACCACTTTTCGTTTCTAAAAATCCTGACTTCAAATTTCTTGTTTTAAACTTTTCAGGATTTTTAAAGCCTTCAAAACATTCCTTCTGTTTTCTCCGAATCACCTGCGAATATGGCCGAGTACGATTTCACAAAGGCTCACTTCAGAGGACTCGCTCAGAAGGCAAGATTTGCAGCACTGACCGAAAGAGAATTCGCCTTAACGCTGTATTATGATAAGGCTACTATGGATAAACTAGGAATCACGGATAGCATTCAATACCTGTTCAATCAACTGGGTTGGGAGAACACCGCTCTGAAAACACGTTTCGCTACCTACAAGGATCTTACCTACGAATTCCTTAGTTCCTTCAGATATACACCCAACTATGGTTTTGGATCCAGCACAGAGTTGATTACCTTCCGATTGTTTGGAATGGACCAAACCCATAGCAGGATGTCACTAGCTAACCTCCTAGGATTCCCTAGCGGACCGCATGTGTTCATCAGTGCAGAAGATGACGGTATTGATTTGCAACTCGATCACTTCTGGGGTAGAATCACAGGCGACTATCACCCTGAACCAGACAAAATGTACAATGATGACATTCATAACCCAGCCTTTAGATACTTCCATAAGATACTAGCTCACACCTTGTTTGGAAAAGAAGAAAATATTACCACAGTGTCTAAGGAAGAGTTATTCATCATGTTCTGTGCTTCTCAGGGACGAACAGTAAATGCAATGCCTTTCATGATGAGATCCTTCAAACGCCTCACGCTGGAACCTCAGACACCTATTCTTATAGGAGGACTAGTAACAATGATTGCCCACGAGCTTGGCCTTAGATTCCATTTAAATGCCAGCACTCGTTTTGGTACCATCAGGCCCATGAACATTCAATTCTGCTTTAACAGGCGCATCTTAGGAACTATGGGACCTGGACCGTACGAGTACCTTATTAACGAAAAACCAGTACAACTATTCACGCTGCCTGATCACCTGATGACAAGCATCCACAACAAGGATAACTGGCTCTACGAATTGGATGAGCCTATGGGACCTCCTTCACCACAGTCAACACCCCAGGACTATATGTATGACAGTGACCACATCTTTGAGGCACACGACTACATGTACTATGAGGACGCCGCCTCTGAAACTGAAGTAGATCCTATGACTCCTCCACACTACAATACTTATCCTGAGCCTATCCCTGAGGAAACAACCGACAAAATGGATACCGTGTTACTCAGATTGGACAACATTGATAAAGCTCTGACTAATGTAAAAGCTGATATCGCAGGCATGCACAGTGACCTGGTAGGCTTCATGGATCTAGTCTGCGACCAACTCGATTACTATTCACAGAAATTCGAGGAATTGAAGGCACGAAAAGATTAGTTATTAGCTCGTAGCAGTAGTCTCAGTTTAATCTAGTCTAGTTTAGTTTAATTTACTCATTTGGAATTTTCACATTGTTCGTTTCATTATGTACTACATACAATTGTTTCCATTTTATGTTATTTCAATTCTAGTTTTTATCCAATTATTCTGTTTTCGCATTATTTATTGATTGTTGGCTGTTATATTACATCACCGTAGCAATACTACGCTTTAAAATCACCACGAGTACGCCCTCAGAGCAAAAATTCTGCGTTCTGCAGATTTTGCTGCTGTGACGACCGTCACAGCCCCATGACGAGCGTCACGCGGGTGACGACCGTCACACCTTTGTGACGACCGTCACGCAGCCCAGAACTGCAATCTGATATAACAGGGGTCGTGTACCCTTCCACTCCCCCCATTATCACTTTCAAACTTCCAAAATTCATACCCCACTACGAATTTCCATCCTCCCCACATTGCCCTATAAACCTAAACTCCAAATTCAACCTCCAAACCACCATTCTGTCACATTTCCATCTCTGCCGAAAAACCCCAAAACCTCCAAAAACTCTCCATCTTCAACAATGGCCGGAAATGCAGATATCAGCAACATTTCCTTCCCTGAAGGCGAGCTAGGCGACAGACAACGAGCACAGTACATTGCATTTCATCAGAGGACACTCCAGCCAACTCACTACCCGCACCTTCCATCGCTTACGGAGCTCGGACTCCTTGAAGGTGTAACCTGGATGCTTCAACGAGCGGGCATCTAGAACCTCTGCTCCAACCCCCAGCCGACCTACGAACAACTCACTCTTGAGTTCTTGAGTTCGTTCTAGTACATCACCAGCAGCGGCGAACTCAACCAACACACAGGTGCCGCTTGTTTCCGAATGTTTGGAGTCAACTACCAGGTGAATCAGAATCAGATCGCCAGCATCCTACAGTTACCCCGCGGCGACAACGCTCATCGCCGTATCACTGATCAGTTCCAGCACGAAGCCTTCGCGCTGTGGTATCAGTTGACCGGCCTAAATGCCGATGGCTGGGACTCCCTGCACGCCACTCACATCCATAACCCCACCATCAGATACTTTCACAGAGCGTTGAGTAACACCATCTTCGCCAGAGACAGCAACCACAAAGTGAACTCCAAGGAGCTCTTCTTTCTGCATTGCGTCTTCAACAATGAACCGGTCAATGCTGCCCCGTTCCTGCTGGCTCACATTCAGGCCAACTGCAACCGTGGCTCGAAGCCATTCTACTTTGGCGGGATTGTCACGGCGATTGCCCTTGGGCTGAACCTTGGCGACCGCCTCCAGCACCTCCAGTCCATCCCCTCGGTGTTCCTTGACACTGACCACTGTAGGGCCTCCCATCTCATCCGCTCCCGAGCTGACGGGAAATATCATCCGGTTGTGCGTGGCAAGACAGTCTGAAGCATCATCCTTCCGTCCCGCACCCGCATCCATCCTGAGGACCGTACCAACTGGTTGTTCGACCTCACTGCCCCTCCTGCTGCCGCTGTTCCTACTCAGGAACCCACTCATGATTCCGAAGATGAAATCCAAGCTGAGTTGGACAGGTCCGAGCAGCCAGAGGCATCGCAGCCTCCTCCTCCAGTAGGTACATCTTCCCGCCGCCGCCGTCACCATCCCGTGCCCGACTACACCGAAGAGGACCTCCGTCGCTCCCTAGACCAGCAGGCACAGATACTCACGATGCTGCAGCAGCAGAACCAGCGAGCTGACCAGTTCGAAGCTTGGCACCGGACTCAAATGCAACAACTTCACACCGGCCAAGCTACGATCACTGAGAGTCTAGCGAATCTGACTCTGCAGGTCGAAGGACTCCGAGACACGGTCTACCACACCGGAGCCATGAGCTATGAGGATAGAGTAGCCCTTGGTAGAGCCAGAGGACGCCAGCGTGGACGTGACAGGCCCCGGGACTAGATTTTCATTTTTTTCCTTTATTGTTTACTATATTTCAGTTCTTTGTGTTTTCATTTTCAGTTGTATCTCCCTCTCGCATGCTTCAAGAATCAGTGAGGACACTGATCGAGATAGTGTGGGAGCGGAGCCTTATATTTCCACTGTATTTTGAACTTCCCTTATTTCCTGTATTTCCATTTCACTGCACTTTGAATTCTGGTAATATCTATTTTTACACTTTCTATTTCTAGCAAATAAAGCTCGTCTATATAATTTTCACGTTACGCAAACTATCCCCACATTATTCAACGTAAACGAAAACTTTCATTTGTTCCTCAAAAGCAAAAGCATCACGAGAATGCACCTGAGTTCAAACCAAGTTTTGAAACTCCGAGGAAACGACAGTTCTAACAAAACCAGTATCGTCCAGACACCTTAGATCTCTAGTTTATGCGAGTCGGTTTCACCACCTACGTGTACCAAAGTCTCAAGTGTCTACACAAACTCAACCCCAAGTAGTTTATACTAGCAGTCAGCATCATCCTAAAAACACTTCTAAGCGAGCGACCGATGCAAATAAGTGTATGATCTCCAAAAAGATGAAAAATCGTGAAAAGAGAGCTAAAAACCCCAAGAATATAAGATACGTTTCCTTCTAAGTTAGGTGCTCCTCACCCGAGCATTTAGCCCAACGGCACGAAAAACTCATTGAAAAATCAATGACACCAAATTATGATCAATAAAGAAGATCAAAAACAAAAACGAGATCATATTCACTAACAGGTCGACTTGCCATGAAAGTGTGCGGACAACAGGCTTAATGTGATTGCGCTAGAACAAACAGGGTGAACTTGCCACGAGAGCCTTGACACCAAGATACGGTAACATGACTGAGACCGATTTGCATAAAAAGGAGACCTCCGGAGACTCATAGTCCAGTGTCGTCATGATACTCGTCTTGTTCCTACCAAGAATCCCGGTTTTTCCAAACTCTGCGAACGAAGAAGCAGCCTCGTGCTTGCCGACTTTCCACGTTTTACTTGAGGACAAGCAAAGATTCAAGCTTAGGGGAGTTTGATAACACGAAATCATATAGATATTTTCATGCATAATTCGACTAAAAGCTAACCGTTTTCGATCCGATTTCGGGTTATTTCCATGTATTTGTCTGGTGTTTTTGCAGGTATTCAACGATCACGTCTAAACAAGGCAACATGAAGAAAAGAAGCAATCCCAGATGAAATATGGACGAAAAAGGGGTGAAAACACAATGAAAAGCGCAGCAGACAGTTTTTGCTGATGTGACGACCATCACAGATGCATGACGACCGTCACACGGGTGACGACCGTCACACCTTGTGACGACCGTCATGCAGGCAAAAACGCCCCACTCAGATTACACGTCAAAAGAGCAGTTCCAATTCTCATTAAATGGTCCACTACTCCCTAAATTATCTGCCTCAAGGTCCATCATCCTTAGAGGTAACCGTTGGGATTCCACTCCTATAAAAAGGGAAGCAGGGGACTTCAAAAAGGGAGCTGCATTCATACCACGAAGTGCTGCCAAATTTAATTTCCAGAGCAAATTTACTTTCAGTTATTATTTGTATCCATTTCTCCAGTTTTATTTGTATCCCTTTCCTTTATTTCCCTGCCATTTTCCTCATTCCCATTTCTGCTCTTCTGTAATTGTTACTGCACTGTACGATCGAATTGGAACTAAAGACAGAATCCTGCCAACATCTGTGGAGGATCTGCCCAAAGGCCAATTGGCATTATTTACAGGTTTTCATTTTGATCGACTTCTATTTTATCATAATGCAATTTATTATTTATTATTATTATTTATGTTTTGCTTTTCCAAATTCCATGTCAAGCTAAACTTAGGTAATCGATATGTAGTAATAATTTGAATGGGATTTGATAACTCTTGTTTGAAAACGTTCTTTTCACAAAAATAACTTATGGTCTAAGTGTTTAAAAATTGATTTACGAAATAAACTTCGTCGCGAAAGCGAGAACTTATTTTAAAGTAGTTTTGCCACGAAAGTGGGAAATTAATTAAGATACGAACCAACAAGCGAAAGTTGCGGTAAGGTCAGATAGTAAACACTAGGCATTTGTTTTAATAACAGCGAAAGCACTTTAAAACGAATTAGAACTTAGAGATTTCCAAAAAGTAATTTTAACCCCGAACGGAATACGAAAGTGTACGTTAGGCCCTTAGGATTATGATTAGCGTCAATAACCATTGTGAGACGAGAGTCTTCAAATCTCCATTTTCTGCTTAAATGAACTGTGAAAGCTATTTCATACACCAGTAACTTATCAAATCCCTGAAGAACACAATTGCTACGTATCGATTCAATTAATTAAAATCTAAATAGTAATCTTAGTTTCCCCTTTTAGTGACAATCTTATTCCCTTAAAACATATTCTACCTAGCTAAACATAGTAACTCCCGAGAACACTAGTTTGATTACGAGTCCCTGTGGGATCGATATCTTTTATTACTACGCGATAGACTGTGCACTTGCAGTTAGTTGTATTAGACATAGAAAGTCGCGATCAACCGGAAAAACTCAAATAATTAAAATGGGTGTTACAACTCTCCCCCACTTTAATTATTTTCGTTCTCGAAAATACCTGATGGAAACAACTCTGGATAAGCTTCCCGCATTCTGCTTTCCAATTCCCAAGTCACACTGCCTCCTGCAGCACCTCCCCAAGCCACTCTCACCAAAGGTATCTCTTTTCCTCTGAGTCGCTTCATCTTGCGATCCTCGATCCTCAACGGCATCGTCTCAACGGTTAGATTCTCTCTCACTTAAACTTCATCTCTCTTAATCACGTGAGACGGATCTGATACATACTTCCGAAGTTGCGACACATGAAACACGTCATGCAAGTTCGAAAGTTCCGGCGGCAACGCCACCCTGTAAGCCACAACACCAATGCTCTGCAAAATCTAATACGGCCCGATAAACTTCAGATCCAGTTTCTTGGACTTCAATGCACGTCTTACACCGGTCACTGGGTTAACCCTCAAAAACACATGATCACCTTCATTGAATTCCAACTCCTTCCTTCGGCTATCATGATAACTCTTCTGCCTACTCTGAGACGCTTTCATCTTCTCACGGATCATCTGAACTGACTCAGTAGTCCGATGCATAATCTCTGGTCCCAAAATAACACTCTCACTCGTCTCATACCAACACAGAGGAGTTCTGCACCTCCTACCATAACGAGACTCAAACGGTGCCATCCCGATACTAGAATGGTAACTGTTGTTGTACGTGAACTCTACCAATGGCAAATGAGTGTTCCATGCACCACCTTTTTCCAACACACAAGCTCTTAACAAGTCCTCCAACAACTGAATAGTCCTCTCTGACTGTCCATCGGTTTGAGGATGATATGCTGAACTCAGCTTCAACTCAGTACCCAAAGCTCCCTGCAAACTCTTCCAAAATTCTGAAGTAAACCTCGGATCTCTATCCGACACAATACTCGCCGACACACCATGTAGCCTCACAATCACCCGAATATAAATCTCTGCCAGCTTCTCCAATGGAAAACTGATATTAATCGGCACAAAATACGCAGACTTCGTAAGCCGATCCACAATCACCCAAATGGTATCAAATCCTCTTGTCGTGTTCGGAAATCCCGTAACAAAATCCATGGCTATACAATCCCACTTCCACACATGTCAAACAAGCATAAACAAAACGAGCGATATCTCTTTTCATGCCAGCCCACCTGTTGCACCCCAAAATTTGCCCTCACAATACAAGACTTTGTGTTCCAAGAAGGTTCACAAGGTTCACAAAATTCACAATTGGTCAGAAGAGTTGACAATTCCCTCAGACAATGCACCCCCTAAGCAGTGCATCCAAAACTAGGGTTTTGACTTTAATCAGGCTAAATGGACTTCCAAGACTTCAAGTGAGCTTCATAACATCTTATATGTGTATAAGAACCCCCATGTCAAGTTTCAAGACTTTTCTCAAAAGTTTGCTCAGTCAGATGATCAGATAAGTCAAAAGCAGTCAATGCAGTTAAAAGGTCAAACTGAGGTCAACTGTGGTCAAACCAAAGTCAAACTTCATGATTTTTTTTGCCAACATCAAAGAGAGGTTGGGTGAGAAATATTATCATAATAACTGTAATACCCCAAATTTTGCCCTAAGATTTGTCGTCGCATTTCATTGCATTTAATCAATTACTAACAAATTTGTGTAGTCGTTTGACTTTTTGCAGGTAAATATCATATGGCATGCATTTTTTTTCTAAAAAGTAAAAATGGCACAATTGGCAGGAGGACATGTGTAAGGAGTTATGAGTGTGAGAGGTTGAGAGTTCGAATCTCACCTTTGTCACTTTTTTTTTTGTTTTTTATTATTCTTACTCTAAATTTTTCTATCTTTCATTAAAAAAATAACAAAAATAGTTTTTTATTATTATTTAATTATTATTTTCGTATTTTAATTAAATCATTTTTTAAAATATTATTTTTTTCACTTTTTTCTAAATTATTCATAAAAATATCCAAAAAATCATAAAATAAAAAATATTGAAAAAAATTTTGTTCTTTTTATAATATTTTTTATTTTAGGAATCAATAGGATTATTAGTTTTTATTTTAAGTTTATTTTAATTATTTTAAATTATTTAAATTTTATTTTTTCTTAACTAATTATTTAGTTTGGGCTTTAAAATGGGCTTTAGGGACATTATTGACAATTTGGTGTTAACCCTAATTTGTTCCCTATATATACATGTGTTGCCTTGTTGGAAAAAAGGGGAGAATGAAAAAAACCTAAGAGGAGTGAGTGCCGTTTGCCGTTATTTAGTTTTCTTCTTCATCCATTACTATTGTTTCTTTTTCTTCATCGTTTACCGTTATTTCTTTTCCTTCATCTATTACTGTTGTTTCTTTTTCTTCATCTTTTACCGTTATTTCTTTTTCTTCATCTATTACCGTTATTTCTTTTTCTTTATCTATTACTGTTACGTTTATATATATATAATTTTTAAATTGTTAGAGTTTATATATATAAGATTTTTGATCGAATTATGTCGATACGATGTTTGCACATTTGTGTGCATGACGCGTGACATTTGTGTTAGTTCGATCTGGTTGCGATGATCGCACTTTTGTGTGAGCAATAATACTATTTTTTGCTTAATTTCTTTTTCTTTGCGATAAATTTTGTTTCGTCCGATTTAGATCTGGTTGCGATGAGCGCATTTCTGCGTTAGCAACATTGTTGGGTTATTTGGCACATTTAAAATTCATTATTGCTTTATTATTATTATTATTATTATTATTATTATTATTATTATTATTATTATTATTATCATTATTTATTATTATTATCATTATTATCATTATTATTACCATTATTATTATTATTGTTATCATTAATTTATTAAAATTTGTTATAATATAAAAATCTGTTTTTTAAAATAAATAACATTAACATCTTTTCCAAATTAATATGAAAACCTATTATTTTTAAGAAAAACTTTTTTTTAGATAAATTTAAAATAATAACTAAAATCTTTTTTTTTTAAATAATAACTAGAACCGTTATTTATTTTATTTTATTATTGTTCAATTCAAATTTCATTATCATATTGTATCTGCTCCTCTCATGTAACCTCGCGAACTTAACAATCGCTCTTTAAATTCTGCCTTTAAATTTCTGCTTGCATGGTTTAAATTATGACATTATCTCTCTGTTTGCATGATTCAATTATCTCACGCGTTTACTATTATTTCTGTCACATTGCACACATCCGAAGGTTAGGTCTAACTGTTTGGCCGCCGCGCCAATAGTCCGTAAAACTTCACACATTCAATTTCAAATCCTCAAAACTACAAACCCTAATTTTCACAAATGCCTCGCCACAGGCAAAATTACAATTTTACCCTTAGCATTAGGTCAAAGAGCCGCCGCGCTCATTTTAGGGTTTCCCGCCGTGGAATCCCTAATTTAACCCTAATTACAACTTAACATTTCAACGTAGAGATTTGGAGTTTCTACACTCCACGTAAGCGTGTCCTTAAGATGCGTTTATTCCCCTTGAGACCTTGACCACAGTCAAGAAGTTTCTAACCTCCCTATTGAGGGGAACTACGATTACTCTGATTCCACTCCCGTAAGGATACGTAGGCACAAGATGCGATATCTTGCCGAGTAAACTTAGAATTAACCCCCTTTATTATTTATTATTGCTTATTTATATTTTATTTATCTTTGCTATTTAATTATTTTGCTTATTATTTTGTAATTGTTTCTTGGATGTAAAGTTGTTTAATTATTTAATTATTATTATGGTTAGTAATTAGGGAGTGTAACAACATGTATGTAATATTAAAATAAATTTAGATCACTTTTAAGTAAAGATAATTAAAATAAACACGTCACACACGTAAGTCGATTTTAATCGCCGTCTCACTTCCTAAGGATATCCCTCAAGTTGCCTACGAATAATGGTTAAGTGGGGTGTATAAAGCAAGTCCCTCAAATAGAAAAAATCATCAAAGTCCCTTATGGTTGCCTTTACGAATCGAGTCCCTTTCGAAAAATGATGATGGTCCCTTATATGTGCTTATTACATCCCACAATGGCCTTCAAAGTCAAATTGTCCCTCACATGTCCCTTAACATCCAAAGTAAGGACTACCTACTCCATTATAGTAGGGATAGTCTTACTAAAGGAAAGAATGAAGAATGAGAAAGACCTTTAAACATTAGGGTAGGTTACTCCTAGATACTTGCTCACTTCAAAACTTTTTCACACCTAAACAAATTTCCAACAAAATTTTCAAACAAGTTTTTTTCACATCCATACACGGATTATTATTAAACTATTCTGAAATTTTTTGCTATTCACACACTACCCTTTCAAAACAATTCAAAAGTGAGCTTAAGTACCTAAGAGCCCATGGATAACCATGGATGAAAAGGGTGCTAACACCTTCCCTTTTCATAACCTACCCCCCGGACCCAAAATATTCTCTAAGGTCTTTCCTGTTCTTTTATAACCTTTCCTTATGGATAAAATAAAAGTCGGTGGCGACTCTTGCTATCCGCAACATTGTTTAAAGTCAGTTCTCCCACCGTGTTACAGAACTGGCGACTCTGCTGGGGACCTATTTAAGAGGGGTACCCTTAGGAATTAAGATCACTTTAAATTGTTTGCCTTGTTTGCTTTATTATTATATTGTTGGGGTGCTCTTATGTGTGAAAGGTCCTAACCCGGATCTAGTGTACCTTAGGTAAATGGCAATAGACCAAGGAAACTGTACGACGTATATCGATACGGTTGATCTGGTGGCCATAGTTAGTGCGACTTCTTGGTTGGTGCTTATATTCCTTAAGTCAAGTTGAGGATAATATTGAGGCTGCCATATGTTGTCAATGCACTAACTGACTTTTAGAACCCTAACTCATCTTGGCCTTTAGAAAGTAGTGAGGTAACCGGCTTTGGTGCAGACTGAAGTTGGTTGACACTCGATACTACGCTCATTGAGATCTTAAACTTGGAGGGTTTTGGTTGGCAAGTAAGTTGCCTTCTGAACAACCACCCTTGTGAAGGATCAATGATATTGAGATCCCTTAGAACCTGGTTACTTTTGTAGGACAGGATGAACCATCTAACTTCAGGGGAGGGTACTTGCCTTTGAACCTCATGCAAGCCTTTAAACCTAGGGCTATGGTGTGACTTGTTTGTGTGTGCCACATGTTTGTGATTGAGCATGACATCATGACATCATCATGCATCATAAGCATATCATTTTCCCTAACCATTTCAAGGACCAAAGGATTTATCTTTGTTCTTTGTTGCAGGTCATGGCTTCTGCTCGTAGAAACACCATCAGGATCAACTTTGTAGGGATACCTGCTAAGCTCAAAGAGTTGGTTTCCCTAGTGCCTGATCATTCCCAGTTCAACAAGAGACATGGTCACTTATTGGATCTAGTTACTTCAGGGTTCAGTGAAGACATGATGAGTGTGCTGTTTCAGTTCTTTGACCCTAAGCACCATTGCTTTACATTTCCTGATTATTAGCTGGTTCCAACCATGGAGGAGTTCTCTAAACTTCTGGGTATACCTGTTCTTGATCAGAAGCCATTCACAGGCTTAGAGAAGGAGCTTAAACCAGAAGTTATTGCTGCAGCTCTACATCTGAAGAAGTCTGACATTGTTCTAGAGACGAGAAGTGGAGTTAAAGGTATTCTTGCCAAGGTATTAGTGGATAAAGCTCAAATGTTCTTGAAGGCTATGAGCTACGATGCTTTTGAGGAGATCTTAGCCTTATTGATTTATGGCTTAGTGTTGTTCCCCAATCCTGATCAGTTCATAGACGTTCATGCCATCAACATATTCCTGAGTCACAATCCAGTGCCTACCTTACTTGGAGACATCCTACATTTTCTTCACACCCGTACTACAAGGGCAAGAGGAACTTTGATGTGCTGCATACCTTTACTTTCTAGGTGGTTTATTTCTCACCTTCCTCGCTCAGTAATGAAGAATGAGCAAGGGTTCAGATGGTCCAAGAGGATCATGTCACTTTCTCACTCAGACATCCATTGGTGCTCCAGATCTATGGAGAATGTCACCATCATTGACCGTTGTGGGGAGTTTCCTAATGTGCCACTTCTAGGCATAAGAGGAGGCATCACCTACAACCCATCTCTAGCTTTACGACAGTTTGGTTACGCCCGGAGCGATGGTCCACATGACATGTTGATTCAGGGCATTGTGTTTGACTACGACAACGATCTTCAGGGTTACCGTCAGAGATTCATACGAGCTTGGGGAAAGGTAAACAGGATTGACAGCAAGACACTGGAGCCTAAGTACACTATTCCTATGGAGGCTTATCTCAGATGGGTACGATCTCGTGCTCAGACACTCATGATGCCATATCCTGCCGTCCTACCAGTTACCATGGAACCTGTTGCTGAAGGAGACACAGCTTATACCATCCTTCACCCAGACATGCCTACTAATATGGAAGACTTGCAGAGATCATGGATCCAACTGAAAGAGCAAAGGGATACTTTCGAGGCTCATTACAAAGCAAGCCAAGCAAGGATCCTAGAGCTAACAAAGCTACTTCATGAGGAACGAAACCTCAACTCATACCTCAACACAAAGAGGAAACGTCCATGGGAGACTTAAAACCCCATCTTTTGTACTTATTTCGTTTTCATTTTTTGTAAGCCTAAAAGGCAAAACAAGTTATTACTAATAAAAAGTTACTTTCTTGTTTGTTTAAGCAAATTTAAATCCTGCGGTCCTTGAAAACATTGCATATGCATTCCCATATCATTGCATCACAGGTTTATAATTGTGCACAGGTTTCTCATCTTCTCGCTGTTTATTTCAGCAATGGCTCTTGAACAATCAGTTAAGGATCTCCAGGCACAGAATGCACAGTTCCAAGAGCTGATCCTGAACCTATCCAAGGGGCAGGATGAATTGAAGACACTGCTGGCCAAGAAGACTAAGAAGGCTAGAAGGTCTGCTGGGTTGCTCAACATGGGAAGAAGGTTCAAAGGTCCTGTCAAGACCAAGGAACATGTTGAAGACTATGAATCTGAAGAATCTGAGCAGGAGAGAGGCAGTCTCCACAACACTATGGGGGACTCTGATTCTGAGGCTAACTACTACCATGAGCCTAACGAAGACAAATTCAAGATGCTGGTGGATAGAATGGATGCTATGGAATTACAGAAATCATCTGGGCTGGATTTTGAGGATTTGAGCTTGATATCGGGGGTGGTCATACCCATTGGATTCAAAGTTCCTACATTTGTTGTCTATGATGGGGTCTCTTGTCCCAAATTGCATCTGAGGTCTTATGTCAGAAGAATTCAACCCCACACTGCTGATAAAAAGTTGTGGATCCATTTCTTTCAAGAAAGTTTATCTGGAGCTCAGCTAGAGTGGTATTATCAGTTGGAGAGTGTCAACATCAGAGATTGGAATGACCTTGCTGAAGCTTTCTACAAGCAGTATCAATACAATGCTGACTTAGCCCCCACTCGCATGCAGCTTCAAAGCATGTCTATGGATGCCAAAGAAAGCTTTAAGGAGTATGCTCAGAAGTGGAGAGACTTAGCTGGAAGAGTTCAACCCCCTTTGACTGATAGGGAGTTGGTTGATATGTTCATGTGTACGCTGAATGGTCCGTTTTACAGTCATCTCATTGGAAGCTCATCATCTGGCTTCACTGAGTTGATCATGACAGGAGAGCGAGTAGAGAATGGTATCAAGAGTGGTAAGATCCAAGTGGGCACTTCTTCATCAGGTGCTGCAAAGAAGCCTCCCACTGGGAAGAAAGAATCTAATGCTGTGTATGGTCAGCCTGATCGTAACAGAAGGCATCAGTCTGTTAGTGCAGTTCATATTTCAAATCCAACTCCTGCAACAACAGAGCAGCCTCAAGGCAACCAACAGAGGGCTAGAAGACAGTTCACGAAGATCAACATGTCAATGGCTCAGGCATTGCAACACTTGTTGAAAGCTGAACTTATTACCCTGAGGGAGGCCCCTCAGAATCCCAATGTTACCTCTCCCAAGTACAATCCCAATGCACGATGTGCATATCATTCAAACTGTCCAGGACATGATACTAATAACTGCTGGGTCTTGAAGAACAAAATTCAGGATATGATTGATGCTGGAGAAATTGAGTTTGATCCACCAGGTACTCCAAATGTGATTACAGCTCCAATGCCAAATCACGAGAAGACTGTCAACGCCATTGATGAAGATATTGATGAAGATCTGCATGTCTATTCAGTTATGGAGTTGAGCACACCATTGTCTGTTATCAAAAAGAGGTTAGTACAAGCTGGGATCTTTCCAGGTTGTCATGAAGATTGTCTATATTGTACCTATAAGCCGGATAGTTGCTTCATTTTGAGAGATGGGATTCAACGTCTCATGGATAAATATACTATAGTGTTTGAAAGAAGACCAGCATCTGTAGAAAGTATGGTGGATCATCTGACTCAGGGTAAGAAGATTGAAGAGGTTGACATGGTTGACAAAGTACCACTAAGAATCACTTCAAAGGGTCCCATTGAAATCACTCATCAGGGCCCAATCAAGATTACTGCTGAAGGTCCTGTGAAAGTTGTTGCTGAAGCCAGAGTAGCTCCTCTGATCATTACCACTCCTGGTCCTATTCCTTATACATCTGACAAAGCTGTGCCTTGGCACTATGGGTCTGATGTTTACATCCATGGTGTCAAGCAGGAGCCTTTACCTGATATGCCTGTTGACATTGATAATATTGCTGGATCTAGCAAGATCACTCGTAGTGGAAGAGTCTTCTCTCCTCCAGTTGCTTCTAAGAGTGCAGTTACTCCTGCTGTTACTTCCACCACTGATGCTCGGGGCAAGGGTCCTGTTATTGAGCCTGCATCTACTGATGTGCCAGCTGCTGATGACCTCTCTAAGCAGATGGAAGAAGTATTGAAAATCATTCGCAAGAGTGATTATGATATTGTTGATCAGCTGGGGCATACTCCCTCAAAGATTTCTATGCTCTCCCTGTTATTATGTTCTGAGGCTCATGCCAAGTCATTGATCAAGTTTCTAAAGATGGCTCATGTACCCAGTGCAATTTCTGTGGACCAGTTTGAGAATTGTGTTGCTCACCTGACCTATGACAACGGGTTAGGATTTTCTGATGCTGACTTGACCCCTGCCAAGAGGGATCATAACAGGGCCTTGCATATTTCAATTGAATGCAGGGGCACTACCCTGTCTCATGTGCTGATAGACAATGGTTCCTCTCTGAATGTGTTGCCTAAGGAAGTCCTGAACAAGCTGAGTCCTGAAGATACGGTATTGAAGCCCAGTAATATTGTGGTAAAGGCTTTTGATGGTTCTAGAAGAGTAGTGCATGGGGAAATTGATCTTCCAATCAAGGTTGGCTCTCAGGTGTTCACTGCTACATTCTATGTGATGGATATTCGTCCTTCGTACTCATGTCTGCTTGGTCGTCCCTGGATCCATGGGGCAGGTGCTGTGACCTCCACATTACATCAAAAGTTGAGATATCCGGTGAATGGAAAAGTTGTTACTGTCTTTGGAGAGGAAGAATACTTTGTCAGCCATGTAAACACTTTCAAGTATCTGGAAGTAGAAGGTGAATACATTGAAACTCCATGTCAGTCATTTGAAGTGGTTCCCTGGGCTGTTAAGGATTGTGTGACTCCTCCTGCTGTGAAGAAGGTTCCTGTGGTCATCAGAAACCCTCCAACAATGGCAATGGCCTCCCTCAATGATGCAAAAGCTGTGGTGGAAGAAGAGTCCCAGAAGGCTGTTCGTCGTGCTCGTGCTGTTCGTATCACCAATCAAGGGGTTATCAATGCTGTGGGAGATCAAGATGAAGACTACAACTTGGAGGCATGGATTTTTCCTACTGTGGGTGCTGGACTCAATAATTGGAAAGCTGAAGATGTTATCCCTATCTCCTTTAGTCAGGAGTAAATACTATTACTGTGTTATGTTTTTAAATTTATAATTTCTGGAACAGTTAAAACTTTCAAGCCATGTGCCTTACCCGGGGCACAATGGTGTGCTTGTTACGGGTCATCATTGCATTTGCATACTTCATTCAATAAAATCAGTGGACGTTTCGTCTTCGTAAATATTGTGTTCCTTGTCTTTCTTTTTCTTTTATTTTTGCTTTATCAGCTATGTGTTCTTACACACACCCACGTCACTAAAATGCAGATCCTCATCCACTCTGGATCCAGTTGATAACAGTTCTACTATTGCCAATTACAATTTCGAGAATCCGATCTATCAAACTGAAGACGGAAACGAGGACGATTGTGAAATACCTGTAGAGCTTGCTAGGTTGTTACAACAAGAAGAGAAAGCTATACAGCCACATGAAGAGCCAGTCGAAGTTGTGAATCTGGGAACTGAAGAAAACAGAAAAGAGGTCAAGATAGGGGCTGATTTAGAGGACAGTGTCAAGAGCAGGTTGATTCAGACGCTACGTGACTATGTGGAGATCTTTGCTTGGTCTTATGAAGATATGCCAGGGTTGGATACAGACATTGTGGTTCACCGTTTGCCAGTGAAAGAAGATTGTCGTCCAAAGAAGCAGAAGGTTCGTCGTATGCGTCCTGAAATGTCAGAAAAGATCAAAGCAGAGGTAATGAAACAGTTCAATGCAGGGTTCTTGGCCGTAACTTCTTATCCTCAGTGGGTTGCAAATGTGGTACCAGTTCCTAAGAAAGATGGTAAGGTACGTATGTGTGTAGACTATAGAGATCTGAACAAGGCTAGCCCTAAAGATGACTTTCCACTTCCTCATATTGATATTCTGGTAGACAACACTGCTCAGCATAAGGTATTCTCTTTTATGGATGGTTTCTCTGGTTACAATCAAATCAAGATGGCACCTAAAGATATGGAGAAGACTACATTTGTGACACAGTGGGGCACCTTTTGCTATAAGGTAATGCCATTTGGTTTGAAGAATGCAGGGGCAACATATCAGCGTGCTATGGTGGCTTTGTTTCATGATATGATTCATCATGAGATAGAGGTATATGTGGATGATATGATAGCCAGGTCTCAGAATGAAGAACAACATCTTGATCATCTGCACAAGTTGTTTGAGAGGTTGAAGAAATACAGGTTGAGATTAAATCCAAACAAGTGTGCTTTTGGAGTTAGATCTGGAAAGCTCATGGGTTTCATTGTCAGTGGAAAAGGTATTGAAGTGGATCCTGCAAAAGTGAAAGCTATACGAGAGATGCCAGCTCCCCGTACTGAGAAGGAGGTTAGAGGTTTCTTGGGACGATTGAACTACATTGCAAGATTTATTTCCCAATTAACTACCATCTGTGAGCCAATCTTCAAGTTGTTGAAGAAAGATCAGGTGATGGAATGGAATGATGAGTGCCAGACTGCCTTTGATGAAATCAAGAGATATTTGCTAGAACCTCCAATTTTAATGCCACCAGTTGATGGAAGACCCTTGATTATGTATTTAACAGTATTAGACAACTCAATGGGGTGTGTATTGGGGCAACATGACGAGTCTGGTCGAAAAGAGCAGGCAATATACTACCTTAGCAAAAAGTTTACCGACTGTGAAACAAGATACTCACTGCTCGAGAAAACTTGCTGCGCTTTGGCATGGGCTGCTCGCCGACTAAGACAGTATATGTTGACCCATACTACCTTGTTGATTTCGAAGATGGATCCAATCAAGTACATATTTGAGAAACCTGCTCTCTCCGGAAGAATTGCAAGATGGCAAATGATCTTGACGGAATATGATATACAGTATACTACTCAGAAGGCCATTAAGGGGAGTGTTGTTGCTGATCATTTGGCTCATCAAGCAGTAGGTGATTACCAGTCAATGAATTTTGAGTTTCCTGATGAAGACATTATGTCTGTTACCAAAGAACCTGGACAATATGACGGACCTGAACAAGGATCCCGATAGACTATGGTTTTTGATGGTGCCTCCAATGCACATGGTAATGGTGTTGGTGTTGTGATTAGTTCCCCTGAAGGTTGTCATACCCCGATTACTGCCAGACTTTGTTTCTATTGTACCAATAACATGGCTGAGTATGAGGCATGTATCATGGGTATGCAAGTTGCTATTGATATGAAGATTCAGTTCCTTGAGGTGTATGGAGATTCAGCTCTGGTAGTAAGTCAGATTAAAGGAGATTGGGATACAAAGCATGATAATCTCATTCCTTACAGAGAACATGTGTTGTCTTTGATCCCACATTTCAAAGAGATTACTTTTGGACATATTCCACGAAGAAAGAATCAGTTGGCAGACGCATTGGCCACCATGGCATCTATGTGTGAGATCAGCTGGGATGGTGAAGACTTCCCACAACCTGTAAACGCAGACATAGTTAAAAAATACTACGCATAAAAAGAGACCCGCTAGGTTGACAGGCCTAGGCAAAAATAAGGGCATCCCGACAAACCAAAAGGGTTTGGGCAAAAATTAGGGATATATATATAAAAAGATGTACACCCGGCAAGTCGAAAACCTGAAAAGGCGGCTTGGGCAAAAAAGGGTATCCCGGTGGATTGAAAACCTGAAAGGGCAATCCAGGCAAAAGTCAGGGATTAAAGCGTATGACTATGTCTCGTTTGGATCACTCATGAAACTGCAACCAGCTGTACTACTTACTCAAGCTCAAACAGATAAAGCTCAATCCAATCGTTTCCGTCTCAACAGCAAGAAGATGAGATACTTGAGTGGCAATAGTAGAATTGAAACTCAATAGGATTATTTCCCACATAGCTGATTCTTTTTGTAAAACTTCATGACAAAATTCTCTTACTAGGGTTTATGTCTCCTTGTACAAACTTACCCGTGTATGGGTCACTTTTGATATAAATAAATTCCATCTTTTGAATCCAGATTTACTTTTACCCTATTTACATAAGCGAAACGTCCATTGGTTGTGTTTGAATGTATGTATGCCTTTGAATATGATTGATGTTTACCAGAAATGCATGTATGCTTTTAATATGATTGATGTTTACCAGAAATGCATGAAAATGCAGTAATAGTATTTACTAAGGACGAACGAGGGAAGGATTTCAACGAAGCTTCGCCGGTTCATCTTTACAAGACAGTTACAAACCATCAGTAGGACTAATCCATTTTCACAAAGTCTAATCTCCCCTGGAATTTATATCCATCTCTTTTATCCTCATACGGATATACGGGAAATTACTTTCCAATAAGGGCACGATGAACGAAGACGGGATGTTATACTTATCCTACTATCAAACGAAAACGAAGGTTATCTATACCCTATTATCCCCAACAACGGGAGGTTATCTATACCTTGTTATCCCCAACAACGGGAGGTTATCTATACCTTGTTATCCCCAGCAGACGGAGGGTTATATATTCTTCAACAAATCGGGATTTATTTTCCTTGGCCAGCAGTTGTTATACAAGGATATCCAGACACTTCCAGCAGTGTCATATCATACATACATCATTTACATCATACCATAACATATATGTCTATAGTACATTACCTAAGTGCATCATGTCATACATGCATACATAAAGCATAAACTAATGTTGTTATACAGAATGCTACCTTGTTTTCAGGTTAATTATCCAACAAACAATCTTATGATCTTTGGGACTGCTTTATTGTAACCTCAGGGTTATTTTATCCTCCTGATGAGCTTCTTATTACTTTGGGACTGCTTTATTGTAACCTCAGGGTTATTTTATCCTCCTGATAGCCTCTCATGACTTCAAGACTGCTTTAGAGTTACTGATTGCTCTATCCTCCTGAAATCATCCTATTACTTCAAGACTGCTTTAGAGCTATTCATTGCTCTATCCTCATGAGGTCATATTACTACTTCAAGACTGCTTTAGAGCTATTCATTGCTCTATCCTCCTGAAGCCATCTAATTATTTCAAGACTGCTTTAGAGTTATCCATTGCTCTATCCTCCTGAAATTACATTATTATTTCAAGACTGCTTTAGAGCTATCCATTGCTCTATCCTCCTGAAATCATTACTTCAAGACTGCTTTAGAGCTATTGATTGCTCTATCCTCCTGAAGACATATCACATTATTATTTCAAGACTGCTTTAGAGTTGTTGATTGCTCTATCCTACTGAAGCCATTCTATTACTTCAAGACTGCTTTAGAGCTATTGATTGCTCTATCCTCCTGAAGCCATTATTACTTCAAGACTGCTTTAGAGCTATTGATTGCTCTATCCTCCTGAGGTCAGATTTATCACTTCAAGACTGCTTTAGGGTTATCATTATTGATTGCTCTATCCTCATGAAGACATGCTGTTACATCAGTATTACTCCAGACTCCTGACAGTTCTCATTATACTACTGAAGAACTTTCCCCTAGTGGCATCTTTAAGCCCACTCAATCATGTTCAACCAACCATCAATATCACTCCATGCACTGGTGAGTGCAAATTTTTGGGCTTTTGTGTTCAATCCCCTTCAACCTTCCAGGTTACGACTGGCAAATATACCAATCTAACCCCTCAGGTTTCAGAAAATTGAACAGGGGCAGCTGTTGCACCCCAAAATTTGCCCTCACAATACAAGACTTTGTGTTCCAAGAAGGTTCACAAGGTTCACAAAATTCACAATTGGTCAGAAGAGTTGACAATTCCCTCAGACAATGCACCCCCTAAGCAGTGCATCCAAAACTAGGGTTTTGACTTTAATCAGGCTAAATGGACTTCCAAGACTTCAAGTGAGCTTCATAACATCTTATATGTGTATAAGAACCCCCATGTCAAGTTTCAAGACTTTTCTCAAAAGTTTGCTCAGCCAGATGATCAGATAAGTCAAAAGCAGTCAATGCAGTTAAAAGGTCAAACTGAGGTCAACTGTGGTCAAACCAAAGTCAAACTTCATGATTTTTTTTTGCCAACATCAAAGAGAGGTTGGGTGAGAAATATTATCATAATAACTGTAATACCCCAAATTTTGCCCTAAGATTTGTCGTCGCATTTCATTGCATTTAATCAATTACTAACAAATTTGTGTAGTCGTTTGACTTTTTGCAGGTAAATATCATATGGCATGCATTTTTTTTCTAAAAAGTAAAAATGGCACAATTGGCAGGAGGACATGTGTAAGGAGTTATGAGTGTGAGAGGTTGAGAGTTCGAATCTCACCTTTGTCACTTTTTTTTTGTTTTTTATTATTCTTACTCTAAATTTTTCTATCTTTCATTAAAAAAATAACAAAAATAGTTTTTTATTATTATTTAATTATTATTTTCGTATTTTAATTAAATCATTTTTTAAAATATTATTTTTTTCACTTTTTTCTAAATTATTCATAAAAATATCCAAAAAATCATAAAATAAAAAATATTGAAAAAAATTTTGTTCTTTTTATAATATTTTTTATTTTAGGAATCAATAGGATTATTAGTTTTTATTTTAAGTTTATTTTAATTATTTTAAATTATTTAAATTTTATTTTTTCTTAACTAATTATTTAGTTTGGGCTTTAAAATGGGCTTTAGGGACATTATTGACAATTTGGTGTTAACCCTAATTTGTTCCCTATATATACATGTGTTGCCTTGTTGGAAAAAAGGGGAGAATGAAAAAAACCTAAGAGGAGTGAGTGCCGTTTGCCGTTATTTAGTTTTCTTCTTCATCCATTACTATTGTTTCTTTTTCTTCATCGTTTACCGTTATTTCTTTTCCTTCATCTATTACTGTTGTTTCTTTTTCTTCATCTTTTACCGTTATTTCTTTTTCTTCATCTATTACCGTTATTTCTTTTTCTTTATCTATTACTGTTACGTTTATATATATATAATTTTTAAATTGTTAGAGTTTATATATATAAGATTTTTGATCGAATTATGTCGATACGATGTTTGCACATTTGTGTGCATGACGCGTGACATTTGTGTTAGTTCGATCTGGTTGCGATGATCGCACTTTTGTGTGAGCAATAATACTATTTTTTGCTTAATTTCTTTTTCTTTGCGATAAATTTTGTTTCGTCCGATTTAGATCTGGTTGCGATGAGCGCATTTCTGCGTTAGCAACATTGTTGGGTTATTTGGCACATTTAAAATTCATTATTGCTTTATTATTATTATTATTATTATTATTATTATTATTATTATTATTATTATTATTATTATTATTATTATCATTATTTATTATTATTATCATTATTATCATTATTATTACCATTATTATTATTATTGTTATCATTAATTTATTAAAATTTGTTATAATATAAAAATCTGTTTTTTAAAATAAATAACATTAACATCTTTTCCAAATTAATATGAAAACCTATTATTTTTAAGAAAAACTTTTTTTTAGATAAATTTAAAATAATAACTAAAATCTTTTTTTTTAAATAATAACTAGAACCGTTATTTATTTTATTTTATTATTGTTCAATTCAAATTTCATTATCATATTGTATCTGCTCCTCTCATGTAACCTCGCGAACTTAACAATCGCTCTTTAAATTCTGCCTTTAAATTTCTGCTTGCATGGTTTAAATTATGACATTATCTCTCTGTTTGCATGATTCAATTATCTCACGCGTTTACTATTATTTCTGTCACATTGCACACATCCGAAGGTTAGGTCTAACTGTTTGGCCGCCGCGCCAATAGTCCGTAAAACTTCACACATTCAATTTCAAATCCTCAAAACTACAAACCCTAATTTTCACAAATGCCTCGCCGCAGGCAAAATTACAATTTTACCCTTAGCATTAGGTCAAAGAGCCGCCGCGCTCATTTTAGGGTTTCCCGCCGTGGAATCCCTAATTTAACCCTAATTACAACTTAACATTTCAACGTAGAGATTTGGAGTTTCTACACTCCACGTAAGCGTGTCCTTAAGATGCGTTTATTCCCCTTGAGACCTTGACCACAGTCAAGAAGTTTCTAACCTCCCTATTGAGGGGAACTACGATTACTCTGATTCCACTCCCGTAAGGATACGTAGGCACAAGATGCGATGTCTTGCCGAGTAAACTTAGAATTAACCCCCTTTATTATTTATTATTGCTTATTTATATTTTATTTATCTTTGCTATTTAATTATTTTGCTTATTATTTTGTAATTGTTTCTTGGATGTAAAGTTGTTTAATTATTTAATTATTATTATGGTTAGTAATTAGGGAGTGTAACAACATGTATGTAATATTAAAATAAATTTAGATCACTTTTAAGTAAAGATAATTAAAATAAACACGTCACACACGTAAGTCGATTTTAATCGCCGTCTCACTTCCTAAGGATATCCCTCAAGTTGCCTACGAATAATGGTTAAGTGGGGTGTATAAAGCAAGTCCCTCAAATAGAAAAAATCATCAAAGTCCCTTATGGTTGCCTTTACGAATCGAGTCCCTTTCGAAAAATGATGATGGTCCCTTATATGTGCTTATTACATCCCACAATGGCCTTCAAAGTCAAATTGTCCCTCACATGTCCCTTAACATCCAAAGTAAGGACTACCTACTCCATTATAGTAGGGATAGTCTTACTAAAGGAAAGAATGAAGAATGAGAAAGACCTTTAAACATTAGGGTAGGTTACTCCTAGATACTTGCTCACTTCAAAACTTTTTCACACCTAAACAAATTTCCAACAAAATTTTCAAACAAGTTTTTTTCACATCCATACACGGATTATTATTAAACTATTCTGAAATTTTTTGCTATTCACACACTACCCTTTCAAAACAATTCAAAAGTGAGCTTAAGTACCTAAGAGCCCATGGATAACCATGGATGAAAAGGGTGCTAACACCTTCCCTTTTCATAACCTACCCCCCGGACCCAAAATATTCTCTAAGGTCTTTCCTGTTCTTTTATAACCTTTCCTTATGGATAAAATAAAAGTCGGTGGCGACTCTTGCTATCCGCAACATTGTTTAAAGTCAGTTCTCCCACCGTGTTACACCACCAAAATAACTTTTTCAAATCATGATACATCTTCGTAGCTCCCGGATGGATACTCAGGCTACTACGATGTCCTTCGTCCAAAATTGACTTCTTCAGCTCGTTATTATCCGGCACACAAATCTTGCCCCGAAATTTCAACACACCTGCACTATCCAACTTGAAATCACTACCGGAGTCACTTCTTGCTTCTCGCATCAAATCCACTAATCTCACATCCAACTTTTGATTTTCTCTAATCATATCCAAGAAATCATTCCTCACTTGTAACTTGCCCAACATCACACCATCTGTCGTAAACTCACACACCATGCTCAAATCTCTAAACTGCTCAATTAGCTCCATCTCTTTCACCATCAAAGCTGACATATGAATTGTCTTCCTGCTCAAAGCATCTGCAACAACATTCGCCTTTCCGGGATGATAACTCAAGCTAAAATAATAATCCTTTAAGAATTCTAACCATCTTCTCTGCCTTATATTCAGCTCTTTCTGATCAAACAAATACTTCAAGCTCTTATGATCACTGAACACCTCAAACCTCGAACCAAACAAATAATGTCTCCAAATCTTCAACACAAAAACCACCGCAGCCAACTCAAGGTCATGAGTAGGATAATTCCTTTCATGCACCCTCAATTGCCGTGAAGCATAAGCTACCACTTTACCATTCTGCATAAGTACTCCTCCTAATCCCAACTTAGACGCATCACAATACACCACAAAAGGCTCACTCAGAGTCGGCAATACCAACACTGGCGCTGAAGTCAACCTCTTTTTCAGCTCCTCAAAACTTTCCTCACAGGAAGCATCCCACACAAAAGCCTGATCATTTCTTGTTAACTGAGTCAATGGCAACGCCAATCTAGAAAATCCTTCAATAAACCTCCGGTAATACCCTGCCAAACCCATAAAGCTTCTAACTTCCGTTACCGTCTTTGGTGGTTCCCACTGTAATACCGCACTCACTTTTGACGGGTCTACCGCTACACCATAACTAGAAATCACATGCCCTAAGAAACTTACAGTCTTCATCCAGAACTCACACTTCGATAGCTTGCAAACAACTTATTATCCTTCAACACTTACAAAGCGATCCTCAAATGCTCCGCATGCTCTTCTTCCGACTTAGAATAAATCAGTATATAATCAATGAACACAAAAATAAACTGATCCAAATAAGAATGGAAGATCCGGTTCATATACTCCATGAACACTCCCGGCGCATTAGACACTTCGAAAGGCATCACAGTATACTCAAAGTGTCCATAACGAGTTCTAAACACCGTCTTTTGAATATCACCATCCTTCACTCTGATCTGATGATAACCCGACCTCAAATCTATCTTACTGAACACACGAGCTCCCACTAACTGATCCATCAAATCATCAATCCTTGGAAGAGGATATTTGTTCTTGATGGTCACTTTGTTCAACTGACGGTAATCGATGCACATACGCATACTACCATCCTTCTTCTTTACCAACAACACTGGAGCTCCCCACGGTGACACACTCGGTCTGATAAACTTTCTATTCAAAAACTCTCCAATCTGAGACTTCAATTCGGCCAACTCCACTGCCGACATCCTGTACGACGCCATAGAAATAGGCCTCGTACCAGGAACAAGATCAATGTTGAACTCAACTTCTCTCTTTGGAGGCAATTCCGTAATATCATCAGGGAACACTTCCGGAAATTCATTCACCACTGCCAACTCTTCCAACAACGCCTTGTTGTCAACAGATAATGATGCAAATAAAGCAAACACCTTAGCTTCTTCTTCCAACAAAATCCTCAATTCCTTATTAGACAAGGAATCCGCCAATGCTTCCTCTTCTGGAGTAAGAAACAATAACACCTTCCAAAAATAATCGATGTAGACTCGGTTGAACTCCAACCAGTTCATACCCAGAATAACATCTAAACCTCCAAGTGGCAAATAAATCAGATCTACCCCAAAATCTCTACCGAAGATAGTCAGTGGACACTTCAAACACACCAAAGAAGTAGTCACTGAACCAATAGAGGGAGTTTCAATAGTCATCCGCCGCTCATGAGTAACCTCTTCACACAATCAACAGAAATGAACGAGTGGGTTGCACCCGTATCAATCATAGCAGTCAAATGAACATTATTGATAAAACAAGTACCTTTGATAGCACGCTCCTCATCTGCTGATTGAGTTCCCACCACAACAAACACTTTACCGCTGACCTGAGACGTCTGAACCTTCTTCGGCTTCTCACAATAAGTGCTAATATGACCTTTCTCACCACAGTTATAGCAAGTAGGCACATTAGTCCTGCACTCCGCCATCACATGGCTCGGCTTCCC